>WAAF01019624.1:217482-282210 GCA_013400475.1 Tricholaema leucomelas
CAACCAGCAACAGAACAAGGGGACACAGCGTAAAGTTGTGCCGGGGGAAGTATAGGCTGGATGTTAGGAGGAAGTTGTTGGCAGAGAGAGTGATTGGCATTGGAATGGGCTGCCCAGAGAGGTGGTGGAGTCGCCGTCCCTGAGGGTGTTCAGCAAAGCCTGGATGAGGCACTTAGTGCCATGGTCTAGTTGACTGGATAGGGCTGGATGCTAGGTTGGACTGGATGATCTTGGAGGTGTCTTCCAACCTGGTTGATTCTATTCTATTCTATTCTAAACCACTTCATGCTAGGGAGAAGAGACCAACACCAGGTCCCAATTTGAATAATTCAAGAAAGTACTGGGAAGTCTTTGGCAGTCATTGTTTTCCTTTTGGAACTTATTTGGGGCTATAATATAATAATATTAGATCTTTAAATCTATGGTTTGTAAGGCAGTGATGTGCCAAAATTTTTATGTACAATTCCCACATCAGGGAAAGGTTTTATTGTTATTAAGGGGGAAAAAAATCCTTGCTTCTATGAACAAACAACAAAACAAATCCCCAAAGCACAACATTTCCTTAAGCAAAGTTGTTCATTCAGCTGGCTGTACCAGGTCATCGGGTTCCACACAAGGATACCAACTTCAAAAAGCTATTTTTGAGCACTCCCTGCCAGTGGGCTGTTACCTACAAGGAGTGAGTCTTTTACTGCTATCCGTGGGAAAAAGTCAGTGGCAGGTGTTCTGCTTCTGGCATATGTCTGCTGTAGAATTTATGGGATTCTTTCTTTTATTTTCCAAGGAAGCTTTCATTAAATGCTGTTTCAGCCCTCTCTGCATAGTCAACAGCCATAGACTGAAATATAAAAGAAGAAAGGAATTTTTTTTCTCCCTGCAGAGCCTGAACAAAGGGAATATATTATCGTAATGCTTATTGCAGAGAAGAATGATGCCTTGTACGGATACCATTTATGGCCACCATAAAGAACAGGTCTCTGATAAGACAAGCTGTTCATTAGAGTGCCATTGGCAATCACAGACAGAAGTAGCTAACTAGATGTTCTTGACAGCCTTAAAGCCATTCTATGCTCATGAACAACCCTCAGGATATCCTTTCAACAAACTGCCAACTTTTATTTTTTTCCCTCAGGAAAGTAGAAGTATCCTGTGCACTAAATTTATGATGTGGAGAAGTTGATCTCCATTTTGGCTGGAGTAGAGTGAACTTTCTTCATAGTTAGTATCACAAGACAACAGAGTAGAAACACCATTGATAACACACAGAACCACAGAATGGCATGGGTTGGAAGGAATCTCTGGAGGTTCACAGATTCACAGAATACATCGGGTAGAAAGTGACTCTCAAAAGGTTGTCTTGTTCAACCCTCCTGCAATGATCAGGGAAACCTACAACTAGATCAGGCTGCCAGGAGCCCCATCAAGTCTGATCTTGAACGTCTTCAGGTATAGGGGATCAAACAGATCTCTGGGCAACCTGTTTCTGTATTTCACCACACTCATGGTGAAGAACTTCCTTCTGATGTCCAACCTAAATCTACCCTGCTCCAGTTTCAAGCCATTGCCTCTCATCCTATCACTACAAGCCCTTATAAACCGTCACTCTCCATCTTTCCTGTAGGTCCTCTTCAGGCATTGAAATGTAGCTATAAGGTCTTCTTGGAGCCTTCTCTTCTCCAGACTGAACAGTTCCAATTCTTTGAGCCTGTCTTCTCAGGAGAGATGATGCAGTCCTTTGAAGATCAACTCCAACCCCCACTGCCGAAGCCATGAGGGTGGCAGGGCCTTTTGGTCTTCTGCTTTTGGTCTTCTGTCCTGCATGGGTGCTACACCTGCACCAGCCCTCAATAAAGAGCACCTACTTCAATCCAAAGTGTGCCATTGCACCTGTCAGATTCCTGGCAGAAGAAGTTCTTTCCTATGAGGGTTGAGGAACAAGTTGCTCAGGAAGGTGGTGGAGGCCCTGTCCCTGGAGACATTCAAGGTCATCTATTTGGGCATCTGCTGACTTCTTTTCTTCTTCTTGCCATCTTCTTCTTATTTTATTTTTAGCTATTTTTTTTCTTCTTCCTCTTCTTCTTGAAGTTCTTCCCCTTATTATTATTATTCTCATTATTATTAAATCACTCCTATCTCGACCCCTGAGTTTTCTCACTTTTACCCTTCCAGTTCTTCTCCTTCCTTCCTGCTGTGAGGGGGACAATATTGAGGATCACTGCATACAGAGAAGTCAAAATGTAATTATTCTGCTGTCAATCTTTGAGCCTCAGCATATTTAATTCATACTCATAGTTATTTATGCAAAACTAAAAAACAAACAAAAAAAACCCAAAACAACAACAACAAAAAAACCCACCCAAAAAACTTCCTTTCCCCCCCCCCCCCCCCCCTTCATTCAATCAGCAAAGCTTAGATCCACTTTTAAGGCCCACATTTAGTCTGACTGAATGACTTGAATAGCATCAGGTTATTCCATCACAACAATAAAACTAAATTCATTATCACATGTGAAATTGATAATTCTCTGTCAACAGCTGAGAATAAGTATGAAATGTAATTAAGAGAATGAATTAATGTCATGATAATGGAAAATAATTTTCAGGGAAATGATGCTCTAATGGAATTTTGTTGTGATGTGATTTCTGTAATGGATGTTTGTTTGCCTTCTAAGTTTGGTAAATGTTAAGAAACATTATTTTTTCTTAAAGGAATCTTCAACAGAAATAACAAAAATTACTAACCAAAAGGTGTGGATGTTTCACTGTAGGTAACAAAGAATGTTTCATGCATTACATACTTAGAAAGGTAGATTGTATCAAACCACAATGAACGGAAGTGGATGGTGTATACTAAAGCTTATATTGCAGCCACGTTTGCATGATCTTTTGAGAAGGAATATTGCTATGCTCATGCTTTGAGTTGAATGGAAGCAAGGCAGTGATGATGTGAAAACTGGAGAACGGTGCTGGCAAGTTCTCTTAACAACAGAAACTACTATGACCTAAATAAAAAGCTGAGTTTTTTGTGCTTGCCTTCACCACATCCCTTTCTGAGTTTTGTCAGGATCTCCTTCATCAATGTATGCCTCCTGCAAACTTTGCCTGTACCTGTCTTCACCTCTTGCTCTCACCACTTCCCTTGTTAAATTTCAACTTCATCCACGCAATCCTCCTACAATGTCTGCTTGACTTTTTGTATGTCCAGATGTATTGTTTCTTAGATAAAGAAATAACCCTTAGAAAACCTACTAACCCTCTTGGAAATTTCCTCTCTGTTCTCCAGAATGATTCTTCCCTGGGATTCTTTTAAGAAAGTCCCAGAACAAGTTACTGTCTGTTGGAGTCTAGGACTGGGCCTCACTATTTGCCTTACTTCCTCTTCTCATAAGTGTCTACTCCAGAGCTTACAGCTACTACAGCTTCTAGGTTTCACACTCCCAACCACTTGACCCTTGCTTTTGAGGTTCAACAGAGTGCTCGCCCTAAGCAGCTCCTTGATCTAGAAGTTATATCAATGCACTCCAGAAATATTTTGTGGAGGGAAAGGAGTATACGGAAGTGAAGTAGGATGTGCTAGGAAACATATTGATCTTAGATGTCAGCTGATGTTTTTCTTCTGCGCTAGACAAGAACTCATCTCTCCAAAGAAGTGTTTGAATCTTCATTCCTGGAGGTGTTTAAAAGATACAGAGATGTGGTGCTGAGGGACTTGGTTTTAAATTAAGGAAGAGTAGGTTTAGATTAGATGTTAGGAACAAGTTCTTTACCCTAAGGGTAGTGGAACACTGGAACAGGTTGCTCAGAGAGGTAGCTGAGACCCCATCCCTGGAAATAATCAAGGTCAGGTTTGACAAGACTCTGAGCAACTTGATCTAGTGGAGGATGTCCTTTCCACAGCAGAGGGGCTGGACTAGATGACTTTTGGATGTCCCTTCCAACATTCTTTGATTCTGCGATTCCAGTCTCGGTAGAGTGAGAGAATGATTTGACTTAATGACCTTAAGGGCCTTTTCCAACCAAAATGATTATATGACTCTATGAAATTAATTTCTTCAAGTCAATTGCAGGAGTGCTGAAATGTGCAACACAAATATAATCTAGTATTTTCTAATCATAATTATTATTATCAAAGTGCAATTCAGAGCACTATAAATAGGAAGGAATAAGATGAAAAGACAGGGAAATGAAGCATTACAATGAGTGGAAACCTATTGTGTAGACTCATACAGTCGTACATAGTTATTAAAAGACAACAGAGGCAATACAGGGCTTCTAATGCCTATTCTTGAGCTGCATAAAAATGCCTTGCTTAAAAAGAATATTCTCAGATTTGTATCAAATATGTTTCTTGCTACTATTGGATTGCCATCACTACGCTTCAAAATATTTCCTCTAGTTTGCTTGCATTTCAAATGGTGACTTTGATCTAGATTTCAACAGGCTTTTCACTGCAAGTGGTTGTAGGATGAAGTGGAGAAAGGAATCAATATTAGTACCTAACAAATTCCCAAAGCTGGCAAAGGGAAACTGACCTTCCCCTTGAGCAAAAAGTCCTTTACAATAACCTTTCACATTTACTTTGAACTCAGTTCTTCATGTGTGAATAGTT
Source organism: Tricholaema leucomelas (assembly GCA_013400475.1). Classification (NCBI taxonomy): domain Eukaryota; kingdom Metazoa; phylum Chordata; class Aves; order Piciformes; family Lybiidae; genus Tricholaema lacrymosa; species Tricholaema leucomelas. Next base: position 222,091 of record WAAF01019624.1, read on the forward strand.
TCTCTTGAACTTTATTTTTCTTTTTGCATGCAGAACTGGAGGACAGTCAGCAGCAGCTGGGTGAAATGCAAAATCACTTGAAGAAATGCAGCTTTGCATTCATTACATATGAATATAAGTTCACTTTGTATGAAAAACTGTTCCCCAGAATGGCAGAGGAGGAGGAGAAAAGGAAGGGGAAGAGAAAAGAGTTAGAAAAAAAAAAATAAAGAAAAAAGGAAAAGAAAGAGGAGAAAGAATAGACAGGGAAAGATGAGTAACGGAGATATTTCTGGAGTTTACTTGATTCTTTAGTAACCAAAAAAGAAAAAATAAAAGAAATACACTTTGAACACAGGTTGTTCAAGTCAAAAATAATTGCCTGAACCAGAACCCTGAGAAGGTTGTAGTTCAATAAGAAGTCGCAGTTCATATTTGTAAGGCTTGATTTTATCTGTGCCGTAGAAAATTATTCTGCTTTTCTCATGCTTTTGAATGCTTCATAAGGATTTTCTGAAGCTTGTTTGTTAAAAGCAATGATAATTTCAATAATTACACAGACATTTGTATGCTGATGTCCTTGTCTTCACTGTTTGTTTCCTCTAAGAATTAATTCTTGTGTCATTATTGCATTTTCTTACTTAAGAAACATATTTTTCTCAACAGAATACACAAACCAACAACTAAAATCTTGAAATATTCAGTGAACAACAGAAGCCTTGAAAAACCAGCGTCAAAATCAGAGCCAAATTCATACCTCTTCAGATACAGAATTTCTGAAGGAAGATAACAGCAGGTATAAATTTGCTTATTTTCAAGCTGCACAGGAGATAACACATTCTAATCGATCCTAAAATTATTTTTACAAACCACTGCCTTCAGCATAAACTCAGAAATGTCATCTGTGTTTGGTTATCAAGTTATGAACTGGATTTGCAAACAAAAGCCTAGCTGAGATATAGACTATTAGCTAGCCTGTGCTTCTATTAATAACTTCCACAGAATCATGGAATCGTTTTGTTGGAAAAGACCTTTAAGATCATCAAGTCCAACAATTATCTCTCTACAGCTCCCTGAAAGGAGGTCAGAGCAAGGTAGGGATTGCTCTCTTCTTCCTAATATCAAGAGATAGGAAAAGAGGGAATAGAATAGAATAGAATAGAATAGAATAGAATAGAATAGAATAGAATAGAATAGAATAGAATAGAATAGAATAGAATAGAATAGTACAGAATCAACCAGGTTGGAAGAGACCTCCAAGATCATCCAGTCCAACCTAGCACCCAGCCCTATCCAGTCAACTAGACCATGGCACTAAGTGCCTCATCCAGTCTTCTCCTGAACACCTCCAGGGATGGTGACTCCACCACTTCCCTGGGCAGCCCATTCCAATGGCAAATCACTCTCTCTGAAAATGGACTCAAGTTCCACCAGAAAAGGTTTAGTTTGGATATTAGGAAATATTTCTCTCATGCAAGAGTGGTGAGGCCATGGAAGAGGCTGCCCAAGAAGGTGGTGGAGTCACCATCTCTGGAGATGTTCAAGAAATGTGTAGAAGTGGCACTTGGGGATATTGTTTAATGGCCATGGTGGTATTAGGTTGATGGTTGGACTTGATAATCTTAGAGGTCTTTTAGAATTGAAACAATTCTATGATTCTATGATTTTTTAAAGGTTTAGGGTTTGGGGTTTGTTTTTTTTTTTGCTTCTGACAATTTATTCTCTTCAACATTTTAAAATGTAATTTCTGAGCTGTTTTGCATCACCTGCTTTACCCATCAACCTGTATTTTACACTTTAAAAAGTACTGGGCAAGTAAAAATACTCTTTTTATTTCCACTGTATCATATTAATCTGTCTCTTCCTGTTATTTGCAGTGTAGCTTTCTGAAGAATCACAGCATCATAGAATGATAGAGTGTCCCAGTAGGGCATAAATCCTGCCAGGCCGGTTTAATCCTTCCTCTCCTCCTCCTGTTTCAGGGCCAGGAGCGGAGTTAGATGAGCAAACAATAAGGGTTTGTTCCCAACAAATCCTTGAAGGGCTAGGGACTCAGCACCACATCAGGTGTCTTGTGCTGCCCCTCAGACTGCCTGCATGGTCACGCGAGGCACGAAGCTCTGAATTCATTGGCCAGAACAATGATGCTGGTGCTTACTGGCCACTTTCATTTTCAAAATGATGTATTTAATGGGAGGTGATCTAGAAACCCTGCCTTTCTGCCTTTCTGCACTCTGCCTTTCTGCCTTTCTGCCTTTGTGCACTCTGCCTTTCTGCCTTTCTGCCTTTCTGCCCTGACCCTCCACCTGGAGCAGCCCCTCATTCGCAGCTTGTTAACTGGGACGTGGAAGCAGCTGGCCCTAGCTCAGCAGCAGCATCTCACTTCTTCTCTCCTTCCCTCTGCCTGGAATATTTTGTATTTTACCCCAGGATCATTATCACAAGTTTTGGAAGCATCCTTGTACAGCAGACTTACTTAGGGACACAAAGCATCGTGAGTACATATGCTGGAGTTAATGCTAAGGCTTCATAAGCACAGTTAGAAATTTTCCTGGGTTTGCAGTCCTATTTTTCCAAATTCTGATTGCTGAAACTGTTCATTCTGTGTTTATAAATACCCTCTGTGCAACTACTTCCTGTCAATCAAAAATTCAAAGAATCTCAGGGAATTGTCCAGAATTTTTAATATTATTAATAAAAATTAACATTCATGTAGAAATTAGTATCCATAATTCATACTAGATTATTAATTTCCAATACACAGGGCTTGGAAGGGCCCTCCTGAGATCATCGAGTCCAATCCCTCTGCCAAGGCAGGGTCGCCTAGAGAAGGATACAGAGGAACACATTCATGTGGGTTTTGAATGTCTCCAGAGATGAAGACTCCACCACCTCTCTGGGCAGACTGCTCCAGTGCTTCATCACTCTTAAAGAACTTCCTTCTCATGTTTAGATGGAAGGTCTTATGTTCAGGTTTGTGCCTGTTACCACTTGTCCTGTCACTGGGCGCCACTGAAAAAAGCCTCCTGACACCCACTCTTGAAGTATTGATTAGCATTGATATATTGATTAGTATTGATGAGATCCCCCCCCAGTCTTTGCTTAAAAAGCCTAATTCTCTCAACCTTTCCTCATAAGAGAGATGTTCTAGTCCCCTAATCATGAAGATCACACAAAGTGTGCTACAGCAGATGTTGAAGCCATTCTGATCAATGCACTTATACTATAACACCTATCTGTCCTCAGCCTTCCTGACACTGCTTTAACATTCTTCTGAGTTTTGCTTTCCCACTACTATGACTTACATATTGTTTATTATTACATGTCTTATATATATACATATATATAAATCCTGAACTTCTCTACCTCATAGGTCACTGTAATATTTGATTAAGATTTAATCACAGGGAAAGGTGCTTGAAACCTACAACAGGGAGTGAAAATATATGCCTTTATTACTTCTTTTCCTGTCAGCAGATCATACTGTTACACACTCCATTTATTAGCCCAAACATTTGCTTCTTTCCCCCACTTTTCAATGGTCTCCAAAGCCTCAAAGACTTTAAATACCTTGAACTGATGTTTATCCCTTGAACAGTGTTGTTTAGAGCAGCTTTTTTCCTTGTAAAGGCGTGCCATTTTGTAGGCAAAAAAACTACCTCTTAGCACCATTTCCACAGGAAGTTCAAAGAGAATCAATTATTTATTGCATCCAAGACTGGGCAAAATGTTCATTAAATATATATAGAGACCTAGATTCTAGCTGGAGATGACTTCAGCAATGAACTTGAGGTGTGCCAGTTATAAATATCTGACTTGGCTTGCACCCATATACAGCATTTTTCACATGTGATTGGCTTTCCTTTTTTTATAACTTAAGGGAATAGGTAAAAAGAGGTTGTTTTTTTTGTTGTTTGGTTTGTTTTTCAGATTCAAACCACAGCAACCCCACAACAAATACTCTTTTGATATTCCAGGAACTGCATACAAATGCTGTTTTAAAAATAATCACTGTAATGCAACAATAAAGACTCTCAAGTGATATGCCAAATTCATCTGTTGTGACTGGAAATGAGTCAGATTGTAAGATACTTATCCAATCATATTTGCATTTGAAGCTTTTTACAACCTGAAATGAAAGTGTTAATTTCTTCTACCAGTTTAAAAGCACAGCTTTGCCTTAAAGTAAAGGGGTGGTACCTGTGTGACATAGGTCTACAAAGGTTCTTTTGCTCAGAGATTCTGTTTGCAGCTCTTCTGGCATCTGCAAGCACTCAAAGAATGGCTTAAAAGTGTGAAGAAGATGCAGTACAGGTAAGAGATAACTGTTTATTGATACTGAGTGAATCATAAGAGGAGAAAAGAAGGCTCTGGTGAGACTTTCTAGCAGCATTCCAGTGTCTGAAGGATGCTTCAGGAGAGCTGGAGGAGGACTATTGACAAAGGCATGGAGTGACAGGACAAGTAGTAATGGCTTCAAATGGGAAGAAGCTGGATTGATATGAGACACAAGAAGGTATTTTTTGTCCATGAAGGTGGTAAGGCACTGGAACACGTTTTCCAGAGAAGTTGTGATGGCTCCAAGCCTGGAAGGCTTGAAAGCTGCCAGGTTGGATGGGGCCTTGAGCAGTCTGGTGTAGTAGGAGGTGTCTGCCTATGGCAGGGAAGGTTAGAATTAGATGGTCTCAAGGATACTTCCAGCCCAAACCATTTGATGATTCTGTGACTGGCAATAGTATTATCATGATAGTTGACTTCATTTATTAGTAATGAGTTATAATAAATTCTTACAATGAACAGAACCAATCTCTCTGAGTTACATAGCTCTGAGGACAAACTATTTACTGAGACTTTACAAGGCTTCCAAATCTCCATGACCATGCAATTGGAGCTATTATCAGTTTACTGCCCTGAATCTCTCACCTCATTCTCAACACTCTCAAAACAGCCCACCAGGACATCAAACATTCCTGTTTCTATAACAAGCTTATTTGTAACTGAAATTGTAAGTGAAATGAGATTCATTTCACTTACACTCACATAGTGTCAAAGTTAAGATCTTTGTGGAGAAGCTGTCCACTCGTGATTTAAGGAATTACCAAGGAAACCTGAGTCATGATGAAAACCCCCAGCATTTTCCATAAAGCATTTGACAGGCTGGGAGAGTTGGGATTGTTTAACCTGGAGGAAAGAAGGCTCCAGGAAAACCTTAGAGCAGCCTTCCAGTACCTGAAGAGGGTTACATGAGCACCGGGGATGGATTATTTACAAAGGCTTGTAGCAACAGAACAAAAGGCATTGGTTTTAAAGTGCAGCAGACCATAGTCAGATTGGATATTAGAGAGAAGTCCTTTCCTGTGAAGGTGGTGGAATACTAGAACAGGTTTCCAATAGGGGTGATGTAGACCCTGTGAACATCCAAAATCAGGCTTAAGCAATCTGCTCTCATCAGGAATGTTTAAGGAGGGTTGGATTAGATGATCTTTCAAGGTCCTTTCTAACTCAGTGTATTCTATGATTCTTTAATTATTTAGTCATTTTTTCACTTAATGGTCGAAGGCCTTAAATTTCTAATTTAAATAACATAAATTAATTCCATTACAATTTTTCCTCTTTTTTTTTAAACTGATTTGAAAAGACTTTACATTGCTGGGACAAAAAAAAAGAGAAAGAAAGAAATCTGCTTTGACAGCTCTGCTTTAGAATTTCTAATAAAAGTCTCTTATGTAGGCTCCTGTTTGAAGTAACCTGAACAGGGCTTCTTATTTCCATTTCAAGTCAGGGCTGTTCTGTAACATAAATATCTTATAAATATAAAAGGTTTCCACACCATCACCCTTCCAGCAGCAAGATCATATTAAAATCAACTAGTATTTCTACAAGATGTGCCTTGGTTTTTTGTAAGACTATTGATTGTTAGTCTGCAGGAGAAGACAAAAAATGTCTTTGATTTTACAACATACTACTCTGGCTGTATCTGTATCCCACCACTAAAGGAAGATACTGCAAATCTGGGGAAAAGAACAAATCATAATAGCCTTTGTTTATACATATATTCCCCCCCCCCCCCCCCCCCCCCANGGCCACAACCACCCCTCAGGTAGTTGTAGACAGCAATAAGGTCTCCCCTGAGCCTCCTCTTCTCCAGGCTAAACAATCCCAGCTCCCTCAGCCTCTCCTCGTAGAGCTGTGCTCGAGGCCTCTCACCAGCCTCGTTGCCCTCCTCTGGACACGTTCAAGCATCTCAAATTATATTCATAATATTACATGAAAAAAAAAAAGAACAAGCAGGGTAGAAATGATCATAAACTGTGAGCACACCAAATGGAGTCATAGGATGGGTTGGGTTGGAAGGGACCTTTGAAGGTCATTAGTTCACTTCTCCTCAGTAAGGAGGAACCTCAACTAGATCAGGTTGCTCAGAACCCCATCAAGCCTGACTGTCATGGTTCAGAGAAGAGAGATTAACAGTATCTCTGTCCAGAGGAGCAAGATCTGTTCTGATGGATTTCCCTGTTGTGAAATTAAGGTGCAAGCCAGACCATACAGCACCACCAAACTATTTATTAAAGGATAAGGTTGGACAAAACAGAGGGAGAGAGAGAAAAGAGGGAGAGAGAGATAAAGAGAACGATGGAGAAGAAGCAGGGAAGGAAAAGAGCTGGGATCATATTACCTTCAGTCACAGATTGGGGGGAGAGAGAGACGAGTGTGTGGCCCAGGGATGATCTATGGAGTTCGTCAGGGGTTCTTCTGGTGGTGGTGCAGCTCTGGTGGTCTGGTGGAGGTCTGCCCTTGGTAGTCTGGTAGAAGTGCACATCTGGTGGTCTGGTAGAAATGCACCCTTGGTGTTCTGCTGGGAGTTCCACACTTTGGCAGGCCTTTTATACAGTTTTCTGCCCGGTGTCCAGCTGCAGCTCCCCAGGAAATCTCCCTGTACATTCTCATACATTCGCAGGGCTCCGGCGCCACTGGGGAGAGGGTCTCTGCCCCCTCCCTGGCTGTCCCTGTCCATACCCTGAACACACATAGGCCTTTTCTCTTTGGGATGGCTGAGATAAGATGTAGGCATCCTGGGCATTCCAGCCAGGCTGAGGTCCAGGGGTTTCGAAGGTGTTGTCTGTTGATTTGCACCCCTGAGCTTTCGGCCAAGCACCTGGTCTGAGTCCCGGGAGTTAACAAAGGCAGTCTTTATCTTTGTTGATTAGGGAGACAGATGCAATCTTTATCTGTTGATGAACAAGAGAGAGGATTTAGACTCTCACACTGACCTTGAATGTCTTCAGGGAGAGAGCCTCAACTGCCTCTGCTTCAGCAACGTTTTCCATTGTTCTACCACCCTCAGAGTAAAGAACTTCCTCCTGATGTTCAATCTAAGTCCTACCCTTCTCTAGTTTGATGATCATTTTAGAATGGAAGCATTATCCTTCCTAATATTTAGCTTGTCTCCAGCTTACAAGTTTCAGGAATCAACAACAGCTTTGTTGCTAATTTTTAGTTTGTATTTCACAGGTATACACTACCCAAGCTGAAATTAAGCTAAAGAAGGTATATCTACAAGACATGTTTTAACCTTCCTTATGAGGCTGGTAAGGCACTGAACAAATTGCCCAGAGAAGCTGTGAAGGCTCCAAGTCTGAAAGCATTAAAAGTTAGGTTGGCTGGGCCTTGAACAAGCCGGTGTAGTAGGAGGTGTCCCTGCCTATGGCATGGAGGGATGATCTCAAAGGTATTTGCAAGCCAAATCATTCAATGAAACCATTTCATTTGAGTTTTTAGAGCTGGATAAAGATCTTAACATACTGTTATAATGGATTTCTCAAAATAATAGCAATAGAAATGCATTATGCTGGAAAATTAAATTGTAAATGCATTGTGCAATTCACAACAGTGAAGGGAGCAGCAGCACTGCTGTGGATGATCACAAAATAAGTGAACACAAACCTGAACAGTTGCTATTTGTTTCCTTACTTCACAGACATATATTGTGTTGTTATTTGTCACTGTGTTTTATTCCCTGTGGGGAAAGCAATAAATAAAATCCCCTTACCTTTTATGTTCAGGTTTAATGAAATAATGGTTATTAATAGCTCATTAATGTATTTTATTGGGTTTATATTTTCAAGAAGACTGAAATTTTCCTTCTAACATTTGTCACCTGCTAGTGACATATTTTTTTAAAGTCACTCTAAGTAGTTTTCCTAATCATAGCAATGAAGGGAAAAAAAAGTTGTTTAATCACATTTATACCTCTAATCAAATTTAGCATCTCACCACTGTATTCATTAATTCAGACAGTATTTTAGTGTAAAACTGGCCAAAGCACTGGCTAATCCAGACTCTTTATTAGGTTTTGCAGCTTCATATTCTTCTAATTATGCTCAGGAACTCAAGATAAGCCTTTTATCAGGCAGCACACAAAATTGCCATGCCTAATGTAATAACTGGAGCAATATAAGCAGTTTATTAGGGAGCAAAGCTCCTTCCAGAATAGATTGGATGTTGACTGCCATTCGGTGGATGGACTTAGGATGAGAATGAAGATTTGAAACTGTCATGGTTCAGTTTGCTGTGCTTTTCTGCAAATAGTCTCAGGTAATTGAGCATTGTATCATTTCCAGTAAAACTCTTTCAACCCAGAGTTATTGTTTTTTTCTACATTACTTTCCCTCCCATCTGTGTGGAGAGAGAGGGGTTTGTGGGAATGAGCTGTATTAGACCAGGACAGAAACTTAGTCTTTGAGAGTGAAGAGAGACATTGTATGATGGTTTGGGGGTCACCCACTCCCTTGACCATGAATTCACCAGACTAGATGCAGTGGCTGGAGGTTAAGGAATGAAGCTATAATTACAGTTTAGCACAATTTACAAGAAGATATTTACAATATATTACAAATATATACAGCTATACACAGAAATGAGCCAGCAGTGTGACTAGGTGGCATCCTGGCCTGGATCAGGAACAGTGTGGCCAGTAGGACGAGGGAGGTTATTCTGTCCCTGTACTCAATGCTAGTCAGGCCACATCTAGAGTATTGTGTCCATTTCTGGGCTCCATAATTCAAGAGAGATGTTGAGATACTGGAACATGTCCAGAGAAGGGCATCGAAGCTGGTGAGAGGCCTGGAACACAAACCCTGTGAGGAGAGGCTGAGGGAGCTGGGGTTGTTTAGCCTGAAGAAGAGGAGGCTCAGGGGTGACCTCATTGCTGTCTAAAACTATATGAAGGGAGGTTGTAGCCAGGTGGGGGTTGGTTTCTTCTCCCAGGCAACCAGCAACAGAACAAGGAGACGCAGTCTCAGGTTGTGCCAGAGAAGGTATAGGCTGGATGTTAGGAGGAAGTTGTTTTCAGAGAGAGTGGTTGGCATTGGAATGGGCTGCCCAGGGAGGTGGTGGAGTCGCCATCCCTGGAGGTTTTCAAGCAAAGCCTGGATGAGGCACTTAGTGCCATGGTCTAGTTGATTAGACAGGGCTGGGTGCTGGGTTGGACTGGATGATCTTGGAGGTCTCTTTCAACCTGTCTGACTCTATGACTCTATGATTCTAAATATACAAGTTAAAAGTAATCATTTTAAGTAGAAGTGAATCATAGAATCACAGAATTACTTCAGTTGGAAGAGATCTTTATGATCAAGTCCAACTTTAACCTAACACTATCATGGCTGATGAACCATACCCTGAAGTCCCTTGTCCACGTTCTTTATAACATTCTTTGGGGATGGTGACTGCACCACCCTGGACAGCCTGTTCGAATGACTGACTATTCATTCACAAAAGAAATTGTTCCTGGTATATAACCTCTGTCTCCCCTAGTGTAACTTGAGGCCATTTCCTCTCATTATTGAGAAGAAACTGACTCCCATTTCACTCCAAACTCCTTTCAGGAAGTTGTAGAAGGCAATGAGGTCGCCCCTCAGCTTTCTCTTCTCTAAACTAAACAACTCCTGTTCCCTCAGCTGCTCCTCACAACACCTCTTCTCCACACCCTTCACCAGCTCTGCTGTCCTTCTCTGGACCCACTCCGGCAGCTCAATGTCTGCTACGGAGTAAGGGGCCCAAAACTGAACACAGTATTTGAGGTGTCAAGCCCAGGTGGACAACCACTCCTGCTGCTGGCCAGAAAACCATGGGAAAAGGAAGCGAACAATAAAAGAAACAATAAACAAACAAACCAAGCCCCCAGACAACAACAACAAAACAGTACCAAAATCCAGTTGGAAACATGCTCATTCAGAATCCAGCTCAGTTTGCAGGTATGTGGCACACTTCTCTCTTCTGGGTGGAAAGATGGAGTCATGACTATGCTCTCACCCTCCCAGGCAGACACTTTCAGTCAAGGTATTTTACTTTATTATGGACACCCATGAGAATATGCTAGGCCTCCTAACAATTAAAGGGAATGTTCTCCAATACATACAGGACAATTCCTACAGCAAACATACATCTCAGTTAGAATCTCCAGAAGTGACCCGTTGTACCTAAACCTCTTGCTGCATATCAGTACTACTTGGTTTGGGATTTTTTGGTCACACTTTTGAAAATGCATCATGGAATCATAGAGTTGTTTCCATAAGAAAATGCCATTAAGATCATCCAGTCCAACCATTCTCTAACTCCACCACGTCTGGGGCTAAACCATGTCTCTCAGCACCACACCTCTTCCTCTCTGAGACTCCTCCACGGACGGGAATTCAAACACCTCCTTGGGGAGGCTATTTTGGTCTTTGAGAACCCTTTCAGTCAAGAATTTTCTTTTGATATCCAACCAAAACCTCCCCTGGTGCAACTTGAAGCCATTTCCTCTTATTCTGTCATGTGTTCCCAGGGAGAAGAAACTTTATTTCAGCATATATGTTACATACATTTCTTATGGGATCTGTAGCATAAAGCTCAGTTGTTTACATTCAAAATAATTACCTGGAAAACCTCATTCCTGAAGACGCTTAACCCTTACTTGACACTCCAGTGACTTCTCAGAATTACCAGGGCTTTTTAGATGTTTAAACTGAGTTATACATTTTAACATGGCACAGTAGTTACTAGAGTAAGATACATAGTCTAAATTCTCTTGAGATACTAAAATAACCCAGACAGCTATTTAATCATATTCATAGATTCATACAATGGTCTGGGTTGGAAAGGACCTTGAAGATCATCCAGTTCCAAACCCCCCTGGCATTGACAGGCACACTTTCCTCTTGACCAGGTTAGCACTTGGTGTCATGGTCTAGTTGATTGGACAGGGCTTGAGTGATAGGTTGGACTGGACGATCTTGGAGATCTCTTCTGACCTGGTTGATTCTATGATTCTATGATTCCTTGTAATCAGAAGACCTTAGTAACTTACCACTATCCCAACAGACAATAGTCATGCATATAGTTGTAAATATCCACTACAGCCACAGTAAGGAGTTCAGCCAAATAGAAGAAAATCACTTCCTTGTCCTACTTTTTAATCATTCTTCCATCTGTGTAAGTTTATTCCTCATTCTTTCAAGCATAATTATACTCACTGTTCTACTGACATTTTATTTCATAATCAGTGTTTTCTGCTCTGGTTTCTGAATCTTCTGTCCAAAATATCAAATATATTCAATGCTAAAATTAGTTCATTTCCCAACTTTTATGATCATTGACCTTCAACACTTTTATTCTTTGCTGCCTTCTCATATGGCACAGGTTAGACCTTTATTATATTTTCATCAGGAAATCAGAATTTAATCTATATGATACATAGTATAACCATGGTTCAGAATGTTCCTCGTGAACTATAGGCAGCGTGAGAGTGGAGAGTTCAAACACATTCAAACTTCACCAAAATGAAATTTTGCACCTTTTGAACCTACCCTTATAAAATTGAAAACAATCTTTTTCTGGTTCTGCTTTTCTCTTCAAAACAGAAAGAAATAAGGCTCAATAAAAAACTATAATGCAAAAAAAAAAAAAAAAAAAAAAAAAGAAGAGAAAGAAACTCAGAAATAAAACTAAACTGAATTTAAATTTAGCTTTACACAAACTTGAGAAGTGATCTTGGAGGCAGAACTTTTAGAGATTTAGCTCCATGTTTTACAGAAAGAAAATATTTCATGCAAACTTATTCCAGTCTGGGAAAAAAATGAATACTATATCTGCTTCCTCTTTATTAAATAAATGAAGATGATTTACATTTTAGTTTAAGATTATTTTATGTTTACAAATGAAGTTACTGAAAATGCTACCATTTTCTATACTTTCTACTATCGTGGAATGGTTTGATTTGAAAGGGACCTTCAAGATCATCCAGTTTAAACTCTCTCTGCCACAGGCAGGGACACCTACTACTAGACCACCATCCAACCTGGCTTTCAACACTTCCAGGCTTGCAGCTTCCACAACTGCTCTGGGCAACCTGTTCTGGTGCCTCATTACTTACACAGGAAAGAATTTCCTCCTCATGTCTCATCCAAATCCATCTCCTTTCAATTTGAAGCCATTCCCTCTCATCCTGTCACTCCATGACTCAAAAGTCTCTCTCCAGCTTTCCTGGATACTCCCTTCAAATCCCAGAAGGCTGCTAGAAGGTCTCCCCTGGAGTCTTCTCCAGGCTAAACAAGCCTAATGCTCTCAGCCTGACTTCATAGCAGAGATGCTTCAGCCTTCTGATCATCTTTGTGGCCCTCCTCCAGACCTGCTGCAGCAGTTCAATGTCCTTCTTGTGTTGGGCGCTCCAGAACTGGGCCCAGGATTCCAGGTGAGCTCTCAGCAGAGCAAAGCAGAGCAGCAGAATCCCCTCCCTTGCCTTCTATCTAGGCTGCTGAGAATGGAGTCCAGGACGCGGCTTGTGTATGGACTGCAAGTTCACATGGCCAGGTCATGTTGAGTTTCTCGCCATCCAACACTTCCTGGTCCTTCTGCTTCCTTCTCTGCACAGCCTGAATTTCTGTTTGGGATTGCCCCAGTCCAGGTTCAGAACCTGTCTAAAATACTATTCTGTGCAAAAGAAGCATTCCTGCATGTAACATCCTTTCTCTGGAAAGGGAAAGAGAGGTTTAAAAGCAATAAAAAATATAAGACAGAACATGTTCAAACAGATCATTTTGAAACCTCTGAAGCTTGAATAACTAACAGCATCTGTGAGTGGGAAGACGGATCAAGTAAAGAATGTTGCAGTTTCAGTGTCATCCACAACTGACATTTATCATTCTTGTTGCAGTAAGGCGAGAAAAATTAAGGACTCCTGAGAGAACAGAACAAGATATTGATCAGAGCTTTGTGAGCACTGCAATCTTGTACTTGAATCTGGAATAAGTCCTCTAAAAGAGCTGTGTAACTCAAAACTTGGCTTTGTTTGAACATGTGAATAAATACTAATGTAGCTGTATTTGGGCTTGCTGGTGAACAAAAAACAGCAAACAAAAAGTTCTGTAAGGGCACATTTAGGTACAGTTACAGTTCTACTGTTATTTCAGAATGACACAATTGTGCAACTTCTCCCTTTTTATCTTAACTTCAAACTGCTATATTATGAGTACCTAATACTACAGATCTACAGACTAGTTATGGGAGTAAGAGTTTAGAGAGAATCACAGAATCAGAATCACAGAATCAGAATCACAGAATCAGTCAGGGTTGGAAGGGACCACAAGGATCATCTACTTCCAACCCCCCTGCCATAGGCAGGGACACCCTACCCTAGATCAGCCTGGCCAGAGCCTCATCCAGCCTGGCCTTACACACCTTCAGGGGTGGGGCCTCAACCACATCTCTGGGCAACCCATTCCAGGCTCTCACCACTCTCATGGTAAAGAGGATAAAGGTGCTTGTAGTTTTACCCAATCCATCACACAAGAGAATTTCACCCCAAAAAAGTTGCTTTGGGTGGGGGGGTTATGTACATTTACAAACCTGACTCAGGAAAAAAGCTTTCAGCTGCCAAAAGCTTTTACAAGTTAAAAAAAATCATATGGCACTTCAGGATGTAGCCTAGTGATCACAGAGGTGTTGGGTAGAAGGTTGGACTTGATGATCTTAGAAGTCTTTTCCAACATTAATGATTCAAAAATGAATGATGGTCAGAAGACCATAGGTCTTGAGAAAAAAAAAGAAAGAATGAATGAATGACTACTGTGTATGATTTTAGAACCATGCCACACACATATGTGTTTCAACTCTGTGTGTTTTGGGTTTTTTCCTAGCTTAGAATATTTGAGCAACTCATCATGCCACCTTTTATTGTATTCATTTTCTGTGAGTTCTGGAAAAAATATTTGAAATGTGTGTTTGCTAGCCATTTTATGAGTAAGTAGTCCTTGCTTTGGTATCCCTTGGTGCCTGTGGTCTGCCTTACTTTCTTCTCCTTAGGATTCATGCAAAAGCTCCACGTTATTTACTCCTGTTTTACTCTGTCTCACCTGGGGTGTAGGTGTTTGGGATTAGTCAGATGCATCACTAGCAGAGCTCTTTCCTTCCACTGACTTGTATGATTCAAGTATCACCATACAGTCCTTCTGCAACTCATATACTTCTTGTCTCCTGGAAAGTGAGTTCTGGACCACTGCTCTCCACCCAGAACTTCCCAACCAAGCTGCATGTCCTAGGACATGCACTCTTCACACTAGATATTTTCTACTTGACATTTCTGGGCAAGGTCTGGAAAACAAGTTTTTTCAGCTCTCTTCTTCTCCCGCCTAGATGAAGAAATACTCACAGGAAGATGTAGTAGTATATTGGCTTCTGTTGGGACCTAACCCAACATAGTAACTCTGCCAGCAATGCTGGTCCTCCTCTATTGATGGGTTGGTTTCTTTTTTCTCCCTCTGTACTTGACTTTCAATAGATCTTTTCACTCTTTGTTTGCATACTGTGTGAGTTGAAACTTATTTCTCTGCCTGTGGGCTCCAAGTGCGCAGGAAATTCAGCTGCCAAAGCTTAAATGTCTACAACAAAAAGGTCCAAAGAGCTCAGAGTGTAATAGCTTAAAAAGCCAGGACATAAAAAGTCTGCAAGGCCTGGGCTGATAGAGTAGAGTAGAAAGGATTTCTGTATGAGGCATGTAAAAGTGGCAGTCTGAAAACTTCAGATGCCAAGGCACAGAGCTGGAGAAATAAAAAAGGTTGAAAGCAGAAGTCAGGAACCAAAATGCATTTACAGTATTTGTTTTCTCATTTGAACAAGAAGTATTTACTTCAGGAAGGAGTAATGATAGGTAGAAAAGGAGGTAGAGATCCATAAATCACAGGATCACAGAATGCATTGGGTTGGAAGGAACCATCTTGTCCAGCCCCCCTGCAACGAAAAGGGGCATGCCCAACTAGATCAGGTTACTCAGGGCCCCATCAAGTTTGACTCTAAATGTCTCCAGGGATGGGCCTTCAACTACATCCCTGGGCAACTTGTTCCAGTATCTTACCATACTCATTATGAGGAACTTCCTCCTGATATTCAAACTACATCTACCCTGCTCAAGTTTCAAACCACTGCACATAGTCCTATCACTACAAGCCCTTCTAAACAGTCCCTCCCCAGCCTTCCTGTAGGTTCCTTTCAGATACTGAAATGCAGCCACAAGGTCTACCAGGAGTCTTCCTTTCTCCAGGCTGAACAACCCAAACTCTTTCAGTCTGCCCTTGTTGTAGAGGTGCTCCAGCCCTCTGATCATCTTCATTAATTCAGGTTTCGTGTGAACTTTCACAGACTTACAGATTGTATCAGATTGGAAAGGATGCTCAAAAGTCACCTTGTCCAACTCCTCTGAAGGGAGCAGGGACACTTCCAACTAAATCGGGCTGCCCGCAGCCACACCAATTCTGATATTGAATGTCTCCAGAGGTGGGGCCTCAACCACATCCTTGGGCACCTTGTTTCATTATTTTACCACTAGGAGAAACTAGAGGAGAACCTTCTTTATTTTGAAGGTGATGGAGTACTGCATCAGGCAGTCCAGAGAGTTTGTGGAGTCTCTTTATCTGGAGACTTTCAAAACCTATGTGGATGTTTTCTGACCTACTGTGTGACCTACTCTAGATAGCGCTGAGTTAGCAGGGAGATTGGACTAGATAATCTTCAGAGGTCCCTTCCACCCCCTAACATGCTTGGATTCCGTATCAGGAAATACATCTTTTCAGGTAGCTGCCAAGAACTCTTACAGAAAGTTGAGAAGATCAATTCCTAATCCTTGTATCCAATTACTAAACCAAAACAAGCCAAAAGAATAAGTTTCAGATTTAACTTGTTATTACAAATACTGATAGATAAGAAAGCTACAATAAATACTGCTATGCCGTTTCCTAAATCAGTATCTACAAACATTGGTAAATATTTGTAATGGATTTTAAATACTCCTTGCAAATTCCACTGCTGCCTTCTGAAGTTCTGTGAGGAGATAATGAGCCCTTGGAGATTAACACAAGGTAAACTTGGGGGAGTGGACTACTTCAGAAAATAAAGTCACTCTCTCCTGTTGACCTACTTAGAGTTTACTTCACAAAAATAGGTAGGGTCCCTTAGTCTTGTGCAGCTTTCACAGAACCACAGATTTCATTGGGTTGGAAGGGCCCCTCAAAGGTCATCTTGTCCAACCCTAGTGACGTGAGTAAAGTAAAATAGGAACAAAGTCCTGAAGATGAGGAAATGGATTAACTCCTTGCTGTGCTGAATTCTTTATAAAGCACGTGGGGAAACAAACTAAGAAGTCTCTTATTTCAGCTAAGAAAGAAGAAAAATGACAACTTTGCATTCATAATACAGATCTTCAATATTTTACGTAATGCACACCTTGAGCACTACGTTCAGTTCTGGGCTGTCACTACAAGGCAGATATTGACATGCTGGAACACATCCAGAGAAAGGTAATGAAGCTGGTGAAGGGTCTGGAAAGCAGGACTGGTAAGAAGCAGATGAGGGAGCTGAGGCTGTTTAGCCTGGAGAAGAGGAGGCTGAGGGGAGACCTTCCGGCTCTCTCCGACTCCTTCAATGGAGGATGGAGCCAGGTTGGAATTAGGTAGGAGCTGGTTTCTTCTCCCTAGTATCAGGTGATGGAATGAGAGGAAATGGCCTGATATTGTGCCATGGAGTCACTGTTCCTGGAGGTGTTCAAGAAACTTGTGGACACAGCACTTGGGAACATAGTTTAATGGCTATGGTGGACTTAGGTTGATGTTTGGACTCAATAATCTTAGAGGTCTTCTCCAACCAAAACAATTCTATGATTCATTGAATACACAAACAGGCAAAAAGGGACAACTGGAGAATAAGAAAGGAGTAGGGCAACAGTGATAGGGCAAAAAGGCTATTAAAGATGTTCAGTGTTGAAACACAGAGCTATTAAATGGGAGATCATCATTATTCTGAAGAATTTAACTGACTTCTAACAAATCTAGAAGTCTAACTTCTATAATTATAGAATGGTTTGGGTTGGAAGCAATCTTCAAGATCTTCTAATTCCAACTACCCTCCACTGAGCAGGGATACCTTCCACTAGACTAGGTTGCTCAAGGTCACATACAACCTTTCCAGGAGGGGGCATCAACAACTTCTCTAGGCAACATGTTCCAGTGTCTTATCACCCTTTAAAGAACTTCTTCCTAAGGATAATACATCATGAAATGGAAAGAGCAAAATACATTCCCCCGCCCCTTTTCTGTATGTTTTGGGGGAGTTTCCCTTGGTCACTGGCTACACTGAGATATTTAAGAGCCTGCAAACCATATATTTTCACTTTAGTCTAACAAAGAGTGCTTGGGCTGCATTGCTAATGTATTTCCCTAGATCATAGAATCATAGAATCAACCAGGCTGGAAGAAACTGAACTATGTGCCAGCAAAGTTGCTTGTTCCAGCATCACCAAAGTATCTCTCTCAGAAAAGGGGTCCAATACAAAGTAACAACTATTAATGATATTTTTATACCTTTTTTTTTGTTGTTGTTGATTGTGGACACTTGGGTACACCAAGAATACACAGAAAATGAGTGTAATGAAAGCTGGCATCAAGAGTCTGTTCTTGACCGAATGCAAGGTAAGGGAGAAAAAAAAAACCCCAAAGATTTGAAGCATATATATCTGGTATATTACATAAGGTTTGCTAAAACATACACTAATCCATTGATTGTTTCTCAAAACCTATGGTCTTTCAGCCAGCATTTGTTCATAGAGTAATAGAATCACTAAAGTTGGGAAAGACTCTTAAGGTTATCAAGTCCAACCTTCTATGCAGCATCTCCGCAACCACTACACCATGTCAAAAAGTGTCACCTTTACTCATTTTTTAAACACACCCAGGAATGGTGACTCCACCACCTCTATGGACAGATTGTTCCAATGCTCGACTACTCTTTCTTTCTAATCAACAATCTAAACTTCCTTTGGTGCAGCTTGAAATTATTACCTCTTCACCTGTAGTTAGTTAATTGGGACATGAGACCAACTGTGGTCTCATCAGAAAAATTCAGGTTGCTGTAGAGAACCAGATGGTCTCCTCTCAGTCTTCTTTCCTTGAGGCTAAACAACCCCAGCTAGCTCACCCTCTCCTAATAAGACAAGCTTTCCAAACCCTTTATCAGCTTCACTGTCCTTCTCTGGATATGCTCCTGCACCCCAGCTCCCTTATACTGTGATGCCCCAAGCTGGACACAGTACTGAAGGAGAGCAGTGCTGGGTACAGAAGTACAATCTCCTCTTTACTCCTGATGACCACACCATTTTTGACGCAGTTGAGAATGCTCAGTCCTGTGCTTGATATTTCCTTCCTTTAAGACATCATCAATGTTCTGTATTTTCAGTGAGCCTCATTCTTACTGCTCTTCATCTAAATAACTTTTAAACACCTCCAGGGATGGAGATGTCTCCACCTCCAGATGCGACTCCACCACTTCCCTGGCAGTCTCTTCCAGTGTCCAACGACCTTCTTCAATTAATACATATTTTCCTAATACCTACCTGAATCTCCCCTGGTGCAACTTCAGACCATTTCAAGGACTGGAAATTTCCATCCAGTGTAACAGGAAATATTTCTTATTTATCTGAAAGAAAAAAATAGCATCAAAACTTGAAAGTTATCTTCCTTTTTTGTCAGACTTTATACATTTGTTTAGAATATTTAGACCCATGAACACCTTCCATAAAGCTCTGTAATGTCTTTTCCAAATTCACTTTTAGACTGTTTTGTTTGTTTGTTGTGGGGGGTTTCTGTTATTTTGATTGGTTTTGTTTGGTTTATGTTTTGGGATTTTTTTTTTTCAACCAAGATATTTAGAATGTCTTAATTCTTCACTGGAAAGAGATCATTTTAGGGCATTAAAATATTTTGCATGTCATTAAAAAGCTTCCACTTAAAAAAAGAGCATAAATTCAATTAGCAGAGGGAGCCTTATGTAGAGTTCTGAGATGGTCCTGTAGAATTCTTAACACTCTTTGCCTCAGCAAGGTCAGTCAGGGATCTTCATTCATATTTAAATTCCAGATAAGATTCAAAGAGAAGGTTTAGTATCATATTTTCCAGATCTAATTAATAACATCTGGACATCTGGGAACAGATTTAGAAGTGCTAAATGTGCAACAGCTAAGAAATTCATGCTCCAGATGAGAGAAGTAGGGAATGGAATATGAGTAGTCATGAGAACAAAGAAAAAAGTGTTTCAGTGAAGCACTTCATGCTTTGTTTCACCCCACAACTGTGAGAAAGCAGAAAA
Source organism: Tricholaema leucomelas (assembly GCA_013400475.1). Classification (NCBI taxonomy): domain Eukaryota; kingdom Metazoa; phylum Chordata; class Aves; order Piciformes; family Lybiidae; genus Tricholaema lacrymosa; species Tricholaema leucomelas. The sequence goes on from WAAF01019624.1 coordinate 241,735, forward strand.
GGGAAATACACCAAAACAGAGAGAAGATTTAGCTCCCGATCCTCCCCTGACATCTAGTAACCAGGTCAAGTATACTCAGCAAAGGGACAAGTAGCTGACAAGCAACTGCTAAGTGAGAGAACAGAACAAAACCAAAAACACACCTTAGATGAGGTAGAGAGAGCATGAGGTTTGACTGTTATGGAAAATCAGAGCTAGCCATGATGGAGTTCAGTGTGGATACTTTTCAGTGGTGGTTAGTAGCAGGTCAAGAGGTAATGGCATAAACTATAACCCAAGAGGTTCAGGCTAAACATAAAGAAGAACTTCTTCACTTTAAGGGTGATGAAGCAGTGGAGCAGGCTACACAGAGAGGCTGCGGAGTCTCCTCTGGAGAGATTCCAAACCTTCCTAACATTAGTCACTTGTGAGGCCAACACTGGCCTCACTATGACCTCCTTTCAGGTAGCTGTAGAGAGATGCAAATCATTCAAGGATTATTATTCTTTTTTACAGTCAGTCATGCAGAGGAATGGAAATTCAACAAAAGCAAGCATTGCTTGCGCAGACAGAATACACAGCCTGGAAGAGACCTCTGGAGATCATCTAGGCAGAGTCACCTAGTGTGGTGGTTTGGGTGTTCCCCACCCCCCCACACACTTTAGAAATCACCCAGACTAGACTCACCCAGCTCTGGAAACATGAATGAAGCTTATATTTACAGCTAGCATAATATACAAGTAGATATTTACAGTGCATAGAGTTATAGACAGAAATAGACAAGGTAAAAAGGTAATACAGAAACACAAGTCCCCTCCCAGAAACCTGAGTCCCCAGGAGGGGCTCTCAGCCACCCCCTCACCTTCCCCCTACCCCTCTCAACCTTACCCCAGTCCCAAGGAAGAATAGAGGTTTGGCCAGGGGATTAGGAAGCAAAGTGGATTAGTCCAAAAAGGAGGGTGAGGTTAGAGAGTAAGATGCAGCTCAGCCGGCAGCCCTGAGCTCCCCAGCAGAAGAAGCAGAGAGAGCAAAGAGCAAAGTGAAGTGACTTTATCTATGTTTTGCTTTCCTTTTTTTACACATCTCAGCAAGCCAACGAGGGAAGTAGACATCACCCTTGTTTTCATTTTACAGCCTATGATCCAGTCCTTCTCACCAAAACATTCTAGCTAGCTTCAAACTAGCACACCTAGGAACTTATCCAGGTGGATTTTGAAAGTCTCCAAAGGAGGAGACTGTCGTGGAGGCAGGGAATGTAGCTGAGCCAGGAATTATAAAAAGAGAATGATTTTATTTTCCTGAAAGCTCTGCCCCCAAACTATATACAAACTAGTTAGGTTTATTTACAGACTCCAATTCCATCAGGAATTCTTCAAAAGGACGTTATGGACACATTTAGAGACTTAAGAAGTCAGGAAATGGAAAAGACTAAGCTGCAAACACAGCTTTACCTCACTATCAATCAGGCTGGGCAAAGAATTAAGGGAACAGCAGGCTTTACTCACGGCGGTGAGATAGGTATTCGGCACTGATCCCTTGCTGGATTTCTCTGCAGCTTGACTGACACTGTAAGCAATATCCAGTAGTCTGGATCCAGGTGGCAGAAGCCCAAGGTGAGTGGCAAAGCTGCCAAACTCAGAAATGTCTTGAGACATGGCTGCCACCAGACGATTTGTGGAGGCGACACTGCCACAACAGTGGCAGGGGAGAGCCAAACTTCTAGGGTCTCCCAGTCCAGAAGGCAGAGAGGAAGTTGGCTGCTGACATGGCCTGAGAATAATTGGGTCCAGGTGCCACCAGCAGCTCTCTCAAATGGACCCCAGGTCTTGCCAAGCTTGCAAGTTTGCACAGAATGGTGCAAAAGTGGGGAGAAACCTCCAAAGGCAGGGACAGTGTAAAACCAAGAGCCGTGTAAAAAGGTAGGAGCCGTCCAAAAGTGGGGATGGTCCAAACCAGGAATTCTGTCATAGCAGGAACTTGTCCTGTTGGGAAGTCTTTCAAGGCAGGAATTCCCTTGCCTTCTCCCTTGCTTTATTTATCCTTTTCTAGACAAAGTGTCTGTTTGCCATTTTATATTGGGCACGAAAATCCAGCCAACCAGCAGCCTGACTCCAGCACGGGCTCCCACACTGCTCAGCACACCTGCAGAAAGGTGCCTCCTGCTCTTCTCCCTTCAAGCCTGCAGGGCTGGGGGAGGGGAGCAGTTTTCACCATGTCTTCTCCCTATTCAAACCCTCGGGGTGAGGGGGAGAGAAGAAAGGAATTTGGAGTGCTCTGGAACAGAGAATCAACAATCTCTCTGGGCAATCTAATCCAGAGTTCCAGCACCTCCAAAGTAAAGAATGTTCACCTTGGGTTCAAGTGAAACTGTATGTGTTCAGCTTTGTACCAACTGCCCTTTGTCCCATCACTGACCACCACTGAAAATAGCCCAGACTCATCCTCATCACCTCCACCCTTTAGATACTGATCATCATTGAGAAGGTCCCTTCTTAGGCTTCTCTTCTTCAGGCTAAAGTGCCCCAGGTCTCTCTGCTTCTCTTCACAGAGGTGCTGCATACCCTTCAGCATCTTTGTGTCCCTCTGCTGGACTCTCTGAAGCACTTCCCCATCCCTCTTGAACTGGAGAGCACAGAAGTGGACAGCATTCTCAGCAGGACAGTATTGGTTTATAGCACCTTCATGGGAACTAGTTTCTTATACATATAGTAACTCTGAAAGAATACCTTGAAAGTGTGTAAGACATAAACTAGTGAAGATTTGGTATACTGAAGAATGAGTGTAAAGAGCTACAGTCTGAGGACAGACTATTTCAGTTTAAAACAAGTACAGTATTGGAACCAACCTTGAAAGCTGCCACTGTCTTCTGAAAGACACTACAGACTTGAAATGCCCTTTTAAATTATAAGAGGAGCATTTAAGGAGCACTCCACACCATTAGGTTCTGACCTTATGCCTTTACGGAGGTGTCAAAAGCCTGCTGCGGTAGGACTGTGAATAGCCAGGCTTTTCATTTCTGCTGCCTTCACCCCACACCCAAGGACTCTCAGATGACATGCAGGGATACACATCACAAAACTCTCCTTTAAATAAAGGGGATGGGTCCTATATAGCCTTCTAGACATTAGTAAACCCAGACACTGTAGAATTTTGATGATATTAATACATCATTTGCAGAAGTTTAGATTTCGTGCCATTTTAGCAGAAGGAGAAGAAGGGAAGAGGGGGAGTAGGAAAAGATAAATGAGGCAAGGTCATGAAATAGCTTATGCTAGGTCAGAGGACTGAGTGATAGCAAACAAAAGGGAAAAAAAAAGAAGAAAAAAAATGGATTGTACAAGGCAATATGAATGTGAAGTTAGAAGTGATTCATCAGATTAGGAAGTGTTTGTAGAACACCACAGACACTACAGAGATGCTGAAATTACAGGCAGAGAAGAAGATATAAATAAATACTACCTGCAACTGTGAGGTCAGGAGACAATTTTGTAGACATCTTCTAACCTACAACCTGTGCCACTGCATGTTTAAAAGGTTAAGAAAATTTTGGGAGGGCAAATTAAGTTGTAGTGAGGTGGGGGTTGGCCTCTTCACCATAATATTAGGTGATAGAATGAGAGGAATCAGCCTCAAGTTGTGCCAGGGGAGGTTAAGTTTGGGTATTAGTAAAAGTTTCTTTCCTGCAAGAGTGGTTAGGTGTTGGAACAGCTGCCTGGGGAGGTGGTGGAGTCACCATTCCTGGAGCTATTCAAGAAATGTGTGGACATGGCACTTTAGGGACATGGTGTAGTGGGTGTGGTTGCATTGAGTTGACAGTTGCACTCGATGAACTTAGAGGTCTTTTCCAACCAAAACAATTCTGTGATTACTTGGACTCTTTGTGGGTTTCTTTCTGTGAGATGAAAATGCATCATCTCTGAAAACTGCTTAAATCTGAAACAGCTTAATCAGAAAAGCTTTCTCCTCTGATGAACTACTTGTAAGAAGCAACACTGCCAAACAGTCAGTAGAAAAATGGAGCCAAATGCCTCTGTAGTGATGTTAATCCTTGGCTTCTATGCCATGTCCCTACAGTGAGGTGCCTCGCCACTAATTACAGTGTGCAACAGCCACAGTAGATCTGAGGCATTAGGGATGATTAGAATTGTCTGCTGGAGCTCTGATTAGGTGATGTGATTCTGTTGTTTGCCTCACCACCCCATGTAACTGTTGCAGCCCTGTTGTTACAATGATAAATGTTATCAGACATTGATGGGTGCTGGTGTCCTGTTCAAAATAACTCATGATAGCATAAGAGGAAATGGCCTCAATCAGGGGACCAATTTAGGTTGGATACTGGAAGAAAATTCTTCACTGAAAGGGTTTTAAAAGACTGGAACAGGCTGCCCAGGAAGATGGTTTAATCCTCATCCCTGGAGGTGTTCAAAGAACATGTAGACATGGCACTTTGGGATGCGGCTCAGAAGGTGTCATTGGGTTGATGGTTGGACTCAATCTTTTCCAGCCTTGATGATTCCATGATTCTATAGTGCAGAACTATGACATAATTCTGTATATTTATGGTACAAATGCATGTCTAAAATAGCACTGAAAAGTTTCTCTGACCTGTAAAAGAATAACCTAACCAGTGTGTCTGTCTACACAAGACTCTGCTGGGCTTTTCCTTCAGTGTAGGAAAGAGTCATCACTTGTCTCTTCCAAGTTGGACCAACTTAAAACTTCTAGTGGTTATGACTGAGATATTTGGATTGGTGACTAGTATCAGAGGCAGCTCTAATTTGATCTGTTTTCTCTCTTCCATCTGTGTCAACAGCACAGATCTTGAAAGAAAATTGAGGACGTTTATGCTCTGGTGACTTTTCACCATCACAGAGAAGGAGGTGAGGGGGGAGGTGACAAGTTATCCTTACAATATGAGTTCTTTCTAGGATCCTGAAGTAAAAATATTCAACACAATAGAATTTTAAGGAAGCAAAGATTATTGCCTATTAATTACAGAACCATTAAGGTTGGAAAAGATCTCTAAGATCACGAAGTCCAACCATCAACCCTACACCACTGTGGGCATTAAACCATGTTCCAAAGTGCCATATCTGCATGGTTTTTTGAACAACTGCAGGGATGGTGATTCCACCACCTTCCTGGGATGCCTGTTTTTCAATGCCTACCCATCTGCCCTGGTGCAACCTGAGGCCACAATTAAACCTATAATTAAACCAAAATTCGTAAGTAAACCCAAAGGCTGACCCATTTTTTGTCTCCATGCTGAGGTAGCACCAATGTTAAGTTAGCTTTATCTTTTTTATTGCATGGTGGGCTGTCTAAGACTGAACATTGTATTTCAGAGCAAAGTAAACAGGAGTGAAATGCAAAGTTCAGCTAGAACATAGAGCTAGTTTCCTTGCCCCTTCTGTACATCCTGTTCTGTCTCCATTCTTGTCCCCAGCTTTGCAGTGCACCTTGTCATTTCAGAGCAGAGCCACGGTGATCTGAAGAAATATGAACACAAGCAGAAAAAAAAAAGACTCCTTGCCAATGCCTGGTTTTGTCACATTGTGTTTGTTTCAAATCAACTACAAGATTAAAAATAAAGCTGGGTAGAAGAACAAAGTCCCCCAAACAAAAAGGAAGTGATTTTATGTATATTTGGCTGATGATTCTCACTTCCTACTGATTTTTTTTTTCAACAAGCAGTGTCTAGAACCCTGCTCTTTTGTTCTAAAATATGCTTGTGTGCTTATACAATATCTGACATCAATGAAACCAGCACAAAAGAACTGAAGTGAATCTGGAGATACACTGGTTAAATGAGAATCATAGGATGAACAGGGTTGAAAGGGACTTTTAAAGCCCATCTAGTCTAAACTCCTTTGCAGTAAGCAGGAACATCTCCCTTGGCTCAGCACTAGTTAGTCTTGGGTTCAGTTTTGGAGCCCTCACTACAAGAAAGATATTGAGGTTCTGGAGCTGATCCAGAGGAGCACAAAAGAACTGGTTGAGGGGTTGGAAGAACAAGTCTGATGAGGAGCAGCTGAGGGAACTGGGGTTGTTTAGTCTGGAGAAGAGGAGGATGAGCAGAGATCATCTGTCTCTTCAACTCTCTGAAAGGAGTTTGGAGTGAGGTGGGTGTCAATCTCTTCTCCCAAATATCAAGCGACAGGATAAGAGGAAATTACTTCAAAGTGTGCCAGGCAAGGTTTAGGTCGGACATTAGAAGAAACTTTGTCACCAAAAGTGTAATCAAACACTGGGATAGGTTCCCCAGGGAGGTGGTTGAGTCACCATCCCTGGAGGTGTTTAAAAGGTGCCAAGACTGAGGGCCATGGTGTAGCACCAGACTTGGTAGAGTTAGACAATGGTTGGATGTGAGAATCTTAAAGATATTTTCCAACCAACATGATTCTGTGATTCTATTTTGCATTACCAGGCTGATTCTAGGCATGGCACTTCAGGACATGATTTAGTGAGGAATGTGGTGTTGGGTTGAAGATTGGACTTGATGATCTTTTCCAACATTAGTGATTCTATGATTTGATGTTCTAAAACAAATGCAGATACTTTAAACAACTTTTCCACAATATCTGTTTTGCCTGTAGTGAAAATGCAGCTCTGCTTTCCTGTGGCTATTGCCTGAAGGAACATTCCAGTATTAAATAGGAGATAATAAGGTTGAAACGAAAATGAAATTGAAAGACCAAAAGCAGTTTGCAGATAAAGCCTTGATCTGCAGTTTTACTACTCTGAAAGATGTCCCCTATTATATACTATCTGGGTGTACTTCTTAAGGCCTGTTTTCCTTTTAATACATGCAGCTTGTAACTACATTTTTGCTCTATCAAAATGAGCTGAAAAATTCAACCATATAAATTTGCTTGCTTACACTAAAATTCACTCCTGTGATCCAAGTTATGCTTGTCTGAATAATATATAGAAAAGAAGGGTGGATTTTTTTTTTTTTTTGCTATTAATATTCAAAGAACTTTGGGTTTAGTCTATAAAATTGAAGTTTGAGAAAGATCTCAAATTGTTTAGTAATGAACAGACGGAGAAATTAGTTGCACTTTGTGTGATATTCTCTCTACATGGAGTTTAAAGGTTAATTAGTGAGGAAAATTATGGAAATAACATGGAATGGAAAATAAAATTGGGTGATCTAACTGAAGACTTTCTTATTTGTATTTTTTCCCTTTTGCTTTCTATGTAATTGCCTTGAGCTAATTAAATATATATATATATAGATATATAAACTCTTTTGAGTTTATAGGAATTCAATCTAGTAAATGAAACCTATTAAATAATTTCATTAAGGTTGTTTGTACAGGCCCTGTAAGGTATATTGCAAGTGTTGGCCTAAACGACAATGGCAATGTGATCCCAAGAAAACATAAGCTACTGGGATCAGCACTTAGGACCTTCAGAGAATCACAGAATGGTAGGGGTTGAAAGGGCTCTGCAGAGGTCACCAAGTCCAACCACTCTGCCAAAGTAGGATCACACAGGGCAGGGCACAGGAGCACATCTAGACAGGTCTTGAAAGTCTCCAGAGAAGGAAACTTCACAACCTCTCTGGGCAGCCTGATTCAAGATTCCAGCACCCTCACAGCAAAGAAGCTTCTCCTCACACTGAGGTGGAATTTCCTGTGTTCCAGTGTGTACCTATTGCCCCTTGTCCTATCAAGGACAACTTTAAAAGCAGATTGGCCCCTTCTTGACTCTCACCCTTCAGATATCTATAAACATTAATAAGACTGCTTTTCAGTCTGCTCTTCTTCAGACTAAACAGCCCCAAGTCTGTCAGCTTTTCCATTTATTGTTAAAGGGGTGCTGCAATACAGGAGAGATGAGGAGGTGCTGGAGTGTGTCCAGAGTAGGGCAATGGAGCTGGGGAAGGGCCTGGAGAATAAATCTGATGAGGAGCAACTGAGGGAGCAGGAGATGGTTAGTTTGAAGAAGGGGAGGCTGAGGTGAGACCTCATTGCTCTCTACAACTACTTGAAGGGACATTGCAAAGAGGCTGCTGCTGGTCTCTTCTCACAGGTAACTGGAGACAGAACAAGAGAGTGATTTGCCATTGGAATGGGCTGCCCAGGGAGGTAAAGTCACCCGCCCTGGATATGTTTAAGGGTCGTTCAAATGTGGTGCTTAGGGCTATGGTTTAAGGTGAATCTTGTAGAGTAGGGTTCTAGATTGGACTTGGTGATCCTGAGGGTCTTTTCCCTGTATGTTTCTGTGATTCTGTGACAATATTTTGCCACCAGAAAGTTCTGATATTCAGTGGTTTGAAGTCTAACCTATCAGCAATACTGGCAGCAGTAGTGCAAATTTAGTCAGATACAATTTCCTCTTACAATAAAATCTTCACTCATTTACTACTTTACTCCTTTTAAAGAAAAAAAAAAAATCCCAAAATCTACAGCTTGAGAGTGAAGCTTTTGAAAAATAGCAAGAGACTTTTTTTTTTTTTTGTATAGATTTATTGTGACAGTGATAGGAAAGATCTTATTCTGGCATTTAAATTAAATCTGAATGTGTCTTTCTTAATCTATCTTTTCCTCTCTATCTCTCAAATGCAATCCTTAGATTTCTGACTTTTCAGAAAATTAAAAACAAGTAACATTGGGTAATTAGCATTTAATGTCCGTGACTCACACACTGGAGGTCTGGCATCCCAGTCACCTTTAATCTGTTCAGGCATGAGGAAGTTACAATGGATTAAAATCACTGCTTCCTATTTGTTATTGGTCCAGTTAATTACAAAATTAAGCAAACATGGTTTTAACCATTTCAGCAACTATTTTCTCAGGTCACAATGAATCATAGAGTCATTAAGGTTGGAAAAGACCCCTAAGATTATCAAGTCCAATCTTCTACTTAACATCTCCGTGGCTACTAATCTCTGTCTTGATGTGGCAGCGAAGTCAATTAACTTCTCAAGTCATTCGACCTCTTGTTACATAATTCGAAAGCAGAAAAGAAAGATGTTAATTCTGTGAGTCTATGAACACGAATAATGACTAATAGAGTATTGCAAACACGAATGCACAGCAAGATTTAGTTTTCTAAAGATGTTTCACCCCTGTTCTTTGGGCACAAGCCAGAAGAAGAGAACTTGGCCTCGGTGACCCCTCAGCTTTACACCAAAGATGCCATCCATGGGGTGGAATCCCTCCTTGGTCAATTCAGTGTCATGTGAGCTGTCTGCTCAGCCTTTTCCACTGCACCCACAGGGTGCAGCCAAGAAGGAGCAGTGCCCTTGCTCTTCAGTCCACACCTTGGCACTGACTCCTCCCCTCAAGGTCTCACTGCTAGAAGCGGCCTCTCTCTGTGCAAGCTTGCCCTGAGCTGCAGGAAGTGCCAGCCCCAAGCAGAGACTGAGCTGGAAGGGAAGCCACTGACCAGAACTGGTGCTGCTTGAGCTCGAATCAGGACAGTGGCCGATATTTTTGATGTGCAATGATATGTAAATACCTGAGCAACCGTTTTGTACCAATACTTCAATACACAGTTAAACTCCTAAACTGTTCTGCAATTCTTAACTCTTCATTTTCTTCACCAGTTACTAACTACATCCTAATTGCTTTTCCTGAGGGTTACTGCAAGGCACTTGACATTCTCAAAATAAATACTGTTATATCAGACTGATAGAAATTCTAACTGCATGGAAGTCAGCACACTCTGAAATGCATTGCTACAAAGTTTTCAGCCAACACCCATTATATCTGGCACAGACACAGACATAGGACACAAGGAAACAGACTCAATTTGCACCAGGGGAGGATTAGGTTAGATATGAGAAGAAACTTCTTGACTGAAAGTGTTCTCAAAGACAGCAACAGGCACCCCAGGGAGGTGGTTGAATTCCCATCCCTGAAGATAGAATCATAGAATCATAGAATCAACCAGGTTGGAAGAGATCTCCAAGATCATCCAGCCCAACCTAGCACCCAGCCTTAGACAATCAACTAGACCATGGCACTACGTGCCTCATCCTGGGAAGGCAACTCCTCCACCTCCCTGGGCAGCCCATTCCAATGCCAATCACTCTCTCTGGGAAGAACTTCCTCCTAAAATCCAGCCTAGACCTCCACTGGCACAACCTAAGACTGTGTCCCCTTCTTCTGTTGCTGGTTGTCTGGCAGAAGAGACCAATCCCCACCTGGCTACAGCCAGGTTCAAAGACATAGAAATGTGGTGCTGAGGTTTATCCTTGTTGGAGTTAGAGAATGATTTGCCTCCATGACCTTAAGGGTCTTTTCCAATCGAAATGATTCTATGGTTCTAACATACTGAGTGAAAACTATCTGGATTAGTGAATCAATTCAGTATCTTTTAGATGACCATGTCCTGATTCCATGCACATACTTGCCAAACACTACTGGAATTTTATCTTTTTTTATACACTATTTTCATGCTTTTGTTTTTTTCTCCCCCATATTACTTTTCACTCTCAGCTGCTTGCACTGCAAATAGAATAGTTGAGATCAGGAAACGGCTTCACATTTTCTCATGAAGGAATAAGGTTGAATAAGGAAAGATAAGGAACAGAGCTCCTTATCAAACTATTCTCATGACACTCAGATTAAGAAGATTGTCTGCTCCCCTAAAAGCTCAGAAATCTTTGAGGCTTTGGACACTTTGCAGTGTACCTCACAAGCTATAATTATAGCAAATCCTGCAAAGCTGAGAGCAGCCAATCACAGTTCTATTATTTTCTCTCTGCTGAGGATTCAATACTTCATTTATTCCTAATGTTAGATATATCTGAGAAAATAGAACTCATAAAAACTCAGCCATCACCTTTTTTTGTTGTTTTTTTTTTTTTTCCAAACAGTAAAGACCAACATTAATCCAAATTTCTCATTTTCTCTTCCTTTAGTTATCATAAATATTATAAACCCAGTTGTTTGATTAATCTATGATAATCAGACATAAATTCCTAAGCTTCCTGCAATACAGAGCAGATTTCCGAGGGAACAAAGATTCCCCATAAAGATCCTTATGGAATCCTGAGGTTGTGACCACAGAATCACAGAATGTTGGGACTTGGAAGTGAGTTCTGGAGACTGAGTCCAGATTCCCTGCCAAAGCAAGATTACTTTGGACAGGTCACAAAGGAATGCAGACGTAGTCTCACAAGGGCAGAATAGAAGGGCATGAGAACCTTCCTTAACTTGCTGGCCACACTCTTTTTAATACATTCCAGGAGACCAGATAAACCTCATCATCCCAATTTATGCCACTTAGGGATTTGGTAGTACAAGGTCACTTCCTCACAGACTGGTTTGGGTTGGAAGGGACTTTCAACAGCATCCATTTCCAGCCCCTTGCTATAGGCAGGGACAGCTCCTGCTAGACCAGCTTGCTTAAGGCTCCATCCAACCTGGCTTTCAATAATTCTAGTCTTGGAGCCTCCATAACTGCTCTGGGCAACCTTTTTCAGTGCCTCACCACTCTCATGGAAAGATAATTGCTTCTTAATGTCTCATCTCAATCCAGTCCCTTCCAATTTGATCCTGTTATTTCATGTCTTTGTCAGAAGTTTCTCTCCAGTTGTAGTCCTGTGTTATCATAGAATCATGGAATGGCTTAGGTTGGAATAGACTTCATAGACCATCTACTCCAACTCCACTGCCATGCATAAGGATGCCTCTCAACCAGACTTTGTTGCCCAACACCTCATCTAGTCTGGCCTTAAACATCTCCAAGGAGGAGGCATCCACAACCACTCAGGGCAATGTATTTTGTTGTTTTCACTTCTCCCTTTTGCATACCTAGCATTCTGGAATATATGACAATTCTTTCGTTCCTACAGGTGCCAAGTGGTGGATGACAGATACAGAATGTAATTCAGTACTTAAAAGGGCCTCTAATAAAGATGGAAACAATCATTTTAGTAGAGACTGTTGTGACAGGGCAAGAAGTGGTGGTTTTAAACTAGAAGAGAGAGAGATTAGGATGAAGGAAGATTTTTTTCTATACTGAGAGTAGTGAGATATTGGTACATGTTGCCAAGAAAGGTGGAAGATGCCCCATCCTTAGAAACATTCCAGGTTGGATGGAGCTCTGAACAATCTTCTCTAGTTGAAGACCACATTGTACATTGTAGGGAGCTGTGTTAGATGACCTTTATCATATAGTCATGGAATTGTTTCAGTTGGAAAAGAGCTCTGAGGTCATTGAATCCAACTGTCAGTAAACTAAGACCACCATGACCACTAAACCATGTCCCGAAGTGCCCTGTGTTTTGTGAACATTTCCAGGCACTCCACCACCTTCCTGAGCAGCCTATTCCAATGCCTGACCACTCTTGCAGGAAAGACATTATTCCTAATATGCAACTTGAGCTTTCCCTGGCATGATTTTAGGCCATTCTCTCTTGACTATCATCTGATACTAGGAAGAAGAGACCAAATCCCACCTCACTCCAACATCCTTTCAGGGAGTTCCAAAGAACAATGAGGTCTCCCACCAGTCTCCTCCAGTGTAAACAAACCCAGTTCCCCTAGCCACTACTCATAAAACTCTCAGACCCTTCACCAACTTTGTTGCCCTTCTCTGGATCCATTCTGACAACTTCGTGTTCTTCTTGTAGTGAGAAGCCCAAAACTGAACCCAGCATTCAATCTGCAGCCTCATGAGTACAGGAACACTTTCAATCCAAACTACTCTGTAATATAGATTATATCTACAAAATCCATACTACTATGTAGGCATAGCACAGTCACTACTAATTAGCTTGCTAATGATGTTTTGGTAGTGTTCAGGCAACTCTGGCAGAGCTGAATAAATACTTCAGCAGCACGATGAAGGAAAGAGATTACCCAAGTTGGACTGACGTACCCATAACATTTACAAATGAACTGAGTACTTGGAATAACTCTGTCGTGCTGTGTTTAGATTTATTGCCCATGACATTCAGTGATTAATGAAAGACTTGATTCTGGTCTTACTGGAACAGATGTACAAGGAGAATACAGAGGCTATGCCTCCTGTGTTGAGAAAACACACAATTACTATTCTTCCACTTGAGCATTATCTACTCTTGGGAGGTTTCCAAAGATGGTATAAAGAGGACATGATAGTTCCATTATCTTTTTTTATGATGGTTGCATGCAAATGAGAAGTTTCTAATGCAAAAACACAAGAAGGACATGGAACTGTTAGAGCAGGTCCAGGAAAATCCAGGAAGATGATCCAACAGCTAGGGTACCTCTGCTATGAAGACAGGCAGAGAGTAGAGCTTTTTAATCTTGGAGAAGAGATGGCTAAGGGGAAACCTTCCAGTAGTTGAAGAGGGTTGCAAGAGAGTGGGAGAGGGACTTCTGACAAAGGCATAGAGTGGCAGGACAAAGGATAATATCTTCAAACTCGAAGAAGCTGGAGACATTAGGAAGCAATTCTTCCCCATGAGAGTGGTGAGGCTCTGGTACAGGTTGCCCAGAGAAGTTGTGGTGTCTCCATACCTAGAAGTGTTGAAAGACAGTGGTTTATATTCCTCTGGCATTTTTGAGTTAAAATTTATTCTGGATAATTTCATCAGCTAGTGGTAGTCTCCACTCCCAAGCAACTAGTCATAGGAAAAGAGTAAATGGCCCAGGGGACGTTTAGGTTGGGTAATAGGAAAAAGTCATCAGGTATTGGAACAGGCTGCCCAGAGAGGTTGTGGAGTCATCATCCCTGAAGGTGTTCAAAAGATGTGTAGACATGGCACTTGGTTACATAATTTAATGGCAGATGGTGGTGTAGGGTTGATGGTTGGACTTGATGATCTTAGAAGTCTTTTCCAAACAAAGCAATTCTATAATTCTACAATTTTGTGAGAATTGCTACTTCAATTTGCCTAAATTTGATTGCAGACCAATAGTATACAATGCAAAAGGAACATCTAGTTTCACAGGCACACTTAAATGCAAACTAACAAACAAACAAACACAAGCAAGAATTTACAAAGAGAAATCTCTGAGAAGGTCTCAGACCTACAAATTGATGTAGAAGCCATAATTCTCTACTACAAATATCCAAATGTGTATTCTAAGAATTAAGAGTCAACACTTAAAATGTCTTTTAAATGTGGAAAATGGAGAATAAAAGAGTTGAATCCCATTTTGGACTTTTGAGTTATATATTATATCATCTTGAACAGCTACCAGAAAGAAGTTACCTGCGTATAAATCCTCTGCCTTTTGGACTGAAGACTTCCAGTACCAATCTGGAAACATCTCCTCATTACAGACCCAATAAATGGTGGTGTATTTAATAACCTCTAGCAAAATTTATTGCAAACCCAATCTTTCCAGCTTAACACCTGGAGTTTTAAGAAGCTGCACAAGTAGCTTCTGCTTTAGTTTTTCTATTCCCCATTGAAATGACTGCCAAACTCCACGCTTCTTAAGGCTAGGTGTTGAGCTTCACAACCCACTGCACAATTCCCAGCTTCCAAATTCTCTCCTTCTGTTTTCTCAAACTATAGAGACAAAAAAAAAAAGAGCATTTCAAAATAATGTAGATGTTTGGACTTTTTTTCCCCATTCCATCCAACCTGTTAATTTTTATGCCATCTAATCTACAAAAGGAACATTTTGTTTGCTTCTATTTTGGTTGATAGATTTATTTATCACTTACTTCCTTGGTGAGGAGTTTGGCTTTATTTTTTTTCTTAATTATATGTGAAGAAAAAACAAACAAAGGGAAAAACAGAACAACCCCTTTTGTTTTACCTTACTTTATTTCTTCAGGCTTTTGGTGGCCCAGTTTCACCATAGCCAGCAAATCACTCACATTTAGCATTAGTGCTAGAACCCTTTAAAACTGGAGTTGAATCAACCCATCTTGTCACTACACTTACAATGCATGTGTTCAGTAAACTGAGCTTTAGCTCCTATCTTCTTTGTTCACTCTGACATAAGGTTCCAAAAAGAGGAAAAGTTTGGGTTTAGTAAATATCTGTAACAAAAATCTGATCAACTCATCCCTCTCTGACAACAACCAAGCTCTTCACACAAGACTGAGATAATCTTTCAGTCTTCTGATGCCTAGAGGGAATCAAAGTTACCACCTCCAATTTTAGACTCCACAGGAATATTCTAGTAACTTCTCTAGTACAGGACCCCACCTGGAGTCCTGTGTCTATTCCTAGAACCTTCTACACAAGAAGAATATGGAACTGGTACAGCAGGACGCTGGTGTAGGAGCACCCCTGCTATGAAGACAGGTTGAGAAAGTTTGGGCTGTTAAGCCTGGACAAGAAAAGACTTTGGGCAGACCTAAGAGCCTTCTAATATTTGAAGGATCTAATATGAGAGAGTGATTTGCCATTGGAATAGGCTGCCCAGGTTGGTGGTGGAGTCGCCGTCCCTGGAGAGGTTCAAGAAAAGCCTGGATGAGGCACTTAGTGCCATGGTCTAGTTGACTGAATGGGGCTGGGCGCTAGGTTGGACTGGATGATCTTGGAGGTCTCTTCCAATCTGGTTGATTCTATGATTCTAAGGGGATTCAGGAGAGGCACTTATGACAAAGGCATGTGTGGACAGATGATAGTGGCTTCAAATTGGAAGAAGCTAGGTTTAGATGAGACATGAGGAAGAAATTCTTCCCCATGAAGGCGATGAGGTTTGCCAGTGGAGCTGTGAAGGCTTCAGGCCTGTAGGTGTCAAAAAGCAGACTGGATTTGGCCTTGAGCAACCTGTTCTGGTGTGAGGTGTCCCTGCCCATGTCAGGGTGGTTGGAACTAGATGATCTTAAAGGTCTCTTCCACTCAGCCATTCAAGGATTCTATATCAAGTGCATGCAGTGACCAAACACTATTTCATGACTCAGTTCAAATTAATTCTCTCATAGGCAAATGATAAGCTTGGTAGAACACAATCTGCATGGGACTTCTAAATGGGCCCTTGCTTTTAGATAAGAAGAAAAAGCAGAATTTCTAAATCATAAGAGTCTCCAGAGAAGCAGTGGTTATAGGAAAGATGACTGATGTCATCAGGTTTCTCCATTGGCTCCTACCATTCTGAACTAGAAACCTGAATCGTGCCTGTTCCTGTTCCGAGGGCTGCTGGGTGACTTTGTGCCACACCTCCCCAAGAGTTTGCAAAGCAACCTATCCTTTTCAAACTCACAGTTTCTTGGAAAAGTCATTTTATTTGGCACAAAGTTTTGCCTGGAAAAATGAAGTGTTTTCTGCTCAGAAATAGTAAAGGATTCAATTTTTTTTTTGTAATTAGTCTTTAGTGTTTTATTTTAAACGAAGATGAAAGCGAGAAGGCAAAGCCCAGACAAAACTCAAACTGTGCTTTACATTCTAACTGAGAGCTAAAAAGAGTTCAGACAAGCTACAAACCGCCCAAAGTCCCATAATTAGCAGAATATGTTAATTTTGGTTTTGCCATGCTCCAGGAACTTATTGATTCCATTTAAGACATACCCTGTGGATTCTAAAGCTGAGGTTATTTTGTTTATGAACATTGTGAGAAAAGGTTTAAATGGGATTTATAATGCAGCTCAAGATTAATCAGAAGTTATGCTCTGGCTTTAATCAGAAGAAGACTCCATCTCAAGACACTGGCCCTTGATTTATTCTGGAAATTCCAGGGGAATCATTAAAATAAAGTATTTAAGAGTTAGTACTGAAAATTATATTCTCAGGAAATGGTTTGCTTAAATTTGTGTTTATCAGAAGTTTGAGTTTCTGAGGCTAGAAAATTCACTAAGTTAAATTAGGAAGTGAATGTATGGAATTTCATCACTTTACTAGAGTTAAAAAATTGAAAGCAAACATTCTACAAGTCAGCTCAAATGGCATTGTACTATTACATGGAGCTATATTTTACTATAATTCCTTATTTACGTTGGGATGAGCAAATCCGCAATAATAATTTATTCCATTAGTAGCTATGAATAGAGAAGATAGAAATGGGATCTCCAGTGGAAGATTAGGAACTTTTATCAAGGAAGCTGTGATGGTTTGGGTGTTCCTGTGTCCCCCCACTTTGGAAATCACCCAGAGTAGACTCAGCCAGCTCTGGAAATTTGAATGAAGCTTATATTTACAGCTAGCACAATTTACAAGCAGATATTTACAGTATACACAGTTATATACAGAAATATACAAGGTAAAAGGTAATACAGAAACACAACTCCCCTCCCAGAAACCTGAGTCCCCAGGAGGGGCTCCCAACCACCCTTCCACCTTCTCCCCACCCCTCTGAACCTTACCCCAGTCCCAAGGAAGAATGGAGGTTTGGCCACGAGGTTAGGAAGCAAAGTGGATTAATCAGAGAGACGGCAGAGAGGCTAGAGAGAAACGCAGCTCAGGCAATGCCTCAAGCAGAAGTGCCTTATCTATGTTCGGATTCTTGTTCTTATACCTCTCAGCAAGCCTATGAGTGAAGTAGACATCACCCTTGTTTTTCTTTCACAGCCTGTACTGTACTTCTTGTCACCAAAACATTTTAGCTAGCTTCAAACTAGCACAGAAGCTGATTTTAATGATACTCCTACTGATTCACAGAACCATTTTGGTTAGAGAAGACCTGCAAGATCACTGATTTAATCCATTATCTAACCCTACCAAGTCTGGTGCTAAACCGTGTCCCTCAGCACCACATCTCTGTATCTTTTAAACATCTTCAGGGAAGGGGATTCAACAACAACCCTGAGGTGTCTGTTCGCATGTTTGAGAGCTCTTTCAGTCAAGAAGTTTCTTCCGATATCCAACCTAAACCCTGCCTGGTACAACTTGAGGCCTTTTCATCTCATTTTATCACCTGTTACATGAAAGGAAAACAACATCTGCCTCACTCCAACCTTCTTGTTTTCAGCTGACTGAGTTGAAGCAACAGGATAGGTATCTATCACATCCATGGAATGCATATCCAGCATTCAGTAGAACATTATGTACTATGATTGCCTTCTATACTCCAATTAGCAATGACTTCCATCGGCCAACATTAACTTGCATCTCAGGTGAAAAAAAGTATGCAACGTAAAGGTAGAAAACAGATACAATTCTTCCAGTATCATCCAGTTGGTTCTCTTTTTCCATATACTGAGGTCTGGTAGAGCTGAACTTTCAAAAATAAAAGTGAGAAGTCTGATATATTAGTCACAAATTAAAGGGTAGAGAATTTTATCTGCAGTGAATGCAGACAAGAAGACTCCAGGGAGACCTTGGAGCAACCTTCCATTATTTGAAAGGGGCCATAAGAGATATGGAGAGGAACTTTGTACAAAGCCCTATAGTGGCAGGACAAGGGAAAATGGTTTCAAACTGGAAGTAACAGGATTGGAATGAGACACAAAGAAGGAATTCTTTCCTACAAAGCTGGTAAGGCACTAGGACAGTTTACCCAGAGAAGTTGTGAAGTTTTCAAGTCTAGAAGTGTTCAAAGGCAGGCTGGATGAGGTTTTGAGCAAGCTGGTACAGTAGGAGGTACCTCTGCCTATGGCATGGGGTTGGAATTAGGTGATCTTGAAGGTGTGAGAATCAATAAAAGGGAGTTAGCTGAGTGTGATGAATGACATATCTTTGGAGTGCATCCCTGTGTATCCTGGACACAGGAAGATTGAGTATAGAAACATCATGAATTGGTATTCTTGCCTTGTGTAACATTTGCATGGACGTGACAGAACAAAGAACTGAAAGAAGTCTGTGCCAAGGCAGCTAACATCTTGCTATTACCTCACTGCTATCCAATAAGAATATTTGGAACAATATTTTATCCCATCACTGTATTCTATAACTTGTAGAAGTACCACAACTTGTAGATTGGCATATAAAAGACTGTGGATATAGCAATAAACAGCTTTTGGGCCTTCTGGCTTTTGGCTTCAGCTCCAGATAATTGTGTGTCACTGTTATTTTGTCCATCACTAATTAATACATAGAGCAACATTGAAGGTTCCTTCCAATCCAAACCATTATGTGATTATGTGATCCTGTGATCTGTGAAAAGGATTTTCATGAAGTAGAATTACGGTTTAATCACTGATCATAATTGTCACTGATGCTGGAAAGCTAAATGTTGAGGTTGTAGCAAGTGAAAAAAATCTCACATCACTAAAACCCCTTTTATTTTGTCTTCTCACACATCTGCTTTTACAAGCAACCCAAATATGTATTAACAATACTCAGAGTGGTATCTGGTGATAACTCTCTGTATAAAATAACAACATGAAAAAGCAATTCTGTGTTTTCACCCTATATTCTCAGCCCAGAAATCAGTGAAATGCATTCATACTTACTTGCACTCACGTTGTAAAACACAGTGTGACTGCTAATATCCTGGCATTTTAAACCAAAGTTTCCACTAAATTATTGAAAACAGGAGCATTTTACATCAAACTGAAGTATTATCCTTCCCCAAAGATCACCTCAGAGGGGACTAGTCCATTATTTATCATTTTCATCTTACAAAGTAGTAGAGGGAACAAAGCTAGCTCACACCTACAATGTGCCAACCAAACCAAATATTTTTATCTACCTCCATGACAACAATCATAAAGATAATATTGCAGCAAACCTTCAAAATTCAAATGATACCATCAGCCTGACAATGTGCTGAAAAGTATTTATGTTGCCTCCAACAAATAAGCTTTATTAAGTCCTGTGTTGCCTTGGGGACTGACAAAGGCAAAACTTAAAGCACAAGAAGCAAATCACTTTTACACAAAGTGATTTATGAAAAATAAATTAAGAGCCTACGCACCTACCTAAATCTCAAGTCCCTTGTCATAGAATCGTAGATT
Source organism: Tricholaema leucomelas (assembly GCA_013400475.1). NCBI lineage: Eukaryota > Metazoa > Chordata > Aves > Piciformes > Lybiidae > Tricholaema lacrymosa > Tricholaema leucomelas. The sequence goes on from WAAF01019624.1 coordinate 261,457, forward strand.
CATACAACAGTTTGGGTTGGAAGGGATCTCCAAAAGTCATACAGTTCAACCTCCCTGCAGTGAGCATCGATATCCTCCACTAGATCAGGTTGCTTGGAATCTTGTCAAGCCTGGCTGTGGGAATCAAAAGAAGGAGTCAGCTAAATGTAATGAATGACGTATCTTTGGAGCACATTCATGTATACCCTCGATGCAGTAAGATTGAGGACAGAAACATAGTAAATTGGTATTCTTGCCTTGTGTAACATTTGCATGGAAGTGACATAACTATAAACAAAGAACTGAAAGAAGTCTGTGTTAAAATAGCTAACATCTTGCTATTACCTCACTGTTATCCAATCAGAATGTTGGGAACAATATTTTACCCAATGACTGTGCTCTATGATTTGTAGAATTACCACAACTTGTAGAATGGGATATATAAGACTGTGGATGCAGCAATAAACAGCTTTTGAGCTTTTTGCCCTTGGCTTTCAGCTTCAGCTATTGTGTGTTGCTGTTATTTTGTCCACCACTGATTAATACGTACAGCGGCACCTAACCTTCAATATCTCCAGGCACAGAGATAGCTCAACTACCTCCCTAGGCAACCTGTTTCCTCATGTTAGCGAACTTGTCACTAACAAGGTTCCAAAAATGTTAGGTAGTTATCAAGAGATACCTGCTCTAGAGTTCAGCCTGGAGAAGAGAAGATGTCACAGAGACCTTAGAGAAGTCTTTCAGGACCTGAAGGGGATGTACAAGAAAGCTGGGGTGGAACTCTTTTTACAAGAGCTTGTAATGATAAAACCAGAGGGAATGGATTGAAGCTGGAGCAGGGAAAACTCAACTGGATATTAGGACGACATTCTTACAGTAAGAGTGGTGAGACACTGGAACACGTTGCCAAGGGAAGTCATGAATGCCCTCTACCTGGAGGTGTTTAAGTCCAGGCTGGTCAAGTGTAGAGTACCATAGTCTAGTGGGAGTTGCCTCTAGACATGGTAGAGGCGTTAGAACCAGATGACCTTAAATATCCATTCCAACAGAAACTATTCAACAAATCTATGAACACTTGAGAGCAGCCCACAATGCAGCTTTCAAAGCTCATCTATAAAACATGCAAAATGAAGGTTTCAAACATAGATCTGACTTTCACCATAGATGCAATACAAGGAAGTAGGGTCAAATAAAAACAACTTCATGAACAGCCTCAGAAATACACAACATTTGCTGAGGTCAGTTTACTGCTTGTTGTTAATGCTGCATTCATTCATATAGGTAAAGCAGAGGCAACACCTAATTCTTAGAAACAAAACCCATATCTTCACTTTTCATGACTACTTCTTGAACACCAAGCCAGAAGCTATTTTTAATGTTTAATGTTTTCAGAAGAGCTTTGTGCATTTTTGAAGAATTTCAGGCAGAAAGTATAAGAAACCAGAACACAGAACTCCTTTGGTTAGAAAAGAACTCTAAGATCATTAAGTTCAACCATCAGCCTGACACCATCATGGCCATTAAACCATGAACCAAAGTGTCACGTCCACACATTACTTCAACACCTCTAGGGATGATGACTCCACCACCTCCCTGGGCATATTGTTCCAATGCCTGACCACTCTTGCAGGAACATTTTTTCCCTAAGATTCAATAAAAATGTCCCCTGGTGAACTTCAAGGCCATTTCCTTTCATTCTATCACACGATACTACAAAGAGGAGACCAACATACACCTCATTCCAGCCTCCTTTCAAGGAGTTACAGAAAGCAATGAGGTCTCCTCTCAGGCTCCTCCTCTCAACACTAAACAACCCCGGTTCTTCCAACTGCTCCTCACCAGACCTGTTCTCCAGACCCTTCATGAGCTTTGTTGCTCTTCTCTGGGCCTGTTCCAGAACTTCTGTTTCCTTCTTGGAGGGAGGGGCCCAAAACTGAATCCAGTATATGAGATGCAATCTCATTAGATCAGGTAGTTTAAGTATTACTCAGCCTTTTGGCCTATCTATGGAATCCTACACATCTTGTTCAGGTGTCATGGAGGAGGTATTTAGAATTTTGCCTACCACTGCCAATTTGTCATGCACAATTGGTTTAGATGACATGAAGAATCATTATCCAAGGTATTGACAAAAGTTGTTTTAATATGAATGTATAAAAGTGTGATTCCAACAGAGTTTGATGGCAAGGTTCACTCTGTAGCTTAGCCTTCTGTGCTAGTTTGAGCCTAGCTAGCATGTTTTGGTGAGAAGAACTAGATGATAGGCTGTAAAATGAAAACAATGGTGAGGTCTACTTCCCTCACAGTCTTGCTGGGATGTATACAAAAGAAAGGCAAAACAAAGATTACTGCACTTGCTTCTTCTCTTCNATTACCTCTGGATCCATTTGGACAACATGACAGTAAAATACAAGGAAGTTATAAGCATGCAGAGATAGATCATAATGAGTTTTAATAAACAAGTTTCAGGCAGATAATATAATTCATATCTAGCAAAGCATTTATTAACTTCATAGAATGTTTTGTGCTGGAAGGGTGCTTCAAGGTAATCTACTTCCAACCCCTCTGCTGATGGGCATAGACACCTCCCACTACACCATGTTGCTCAAAGTCTTATCCAGCCTAGCCTCAGACATCTTCAGACATGAGCTGTCCACAACTTCTCTAGCTAATTCATATTCAGAAACTACCTCCTTAATTAATTTCCTGTCTATGCTATAAAACTCCCTTCTTGGAAGATTTTAGTGAGATGGAAAGCAAAAATCATTACATATCAGAAGTATCAAGGAAGTGTCCCTTCACAAGTAGCTATTGAATAATTTCAATCTTTCTGGAAAGTAGGAACTAGCAGAAAAAAAAAACACTTCAGATTTTAATTATTTATTTTTGCAGGTTGCATCACTTTTTTGTTCTAATGACTTTTAAACTCAGAATACGGAGTTCAGGAGTTCAGGAGCTGAATCACATTGGAAGCTCACAACTTTCCATCTCATTCTTGTAGAATCATTTAACAATCAAAAGTAATTACAATTCTAAAGGATCAGATAGCTGTGATGGAGTAGCTAAACTATACATAGATCCTGTCAGGACGTCCTTTCACATTCTTATTCTCTGCAGGCAGATATCTCTACGGCAGATGCCACAATCATAAAAGAAATGGAACAGTCACTCGAGGCTTGAGCTGTCTGCACTTCAACAGCCCAATTAACGATCTGAGGTTCAATCAGGAGTGTTAATGATCACATGTGACTGTGAATGGGTGGGAAATGCCAAGCTGTAGGAAAAGGAGAGCAGATCACAGCGGCACAGAAGTTTGAAGCTAGGTCTTTTTGTAATTCTACACTTTGACTACGTTGCATTTAGCAGTACTGTGTTGAATGCAAAATGCATAGTCTTAAAATGGATTCAGTTGGAGGGGATCGTCAAGAGCATCTACTTCAAATCACACATCAGGTGTGTGATTCACCTGACGATGCAGGAGGTCATACCTTGAAAGAACTTAGCTGAATGTTATGAGGAAGTCTCTGCCCTGGTGAGACCTCATATTGAATACTGTGTTCAGTTTTGGGCTCCCCAGTTGAAGAGGGACAGGGATCTGCTGGAGAGGGTCCAGCAGAGGGCTATGAGGATGATTAGGGAACTGGAGGGCATGGCTTATGAGGAGAGGCTGAGGGACCTGGGGCCTTTTAGTCTGGAGAAGACTGAGATGGGATTTGATAAATGTTTATAAGTATCTAAAGGCTGCTGGGAGAGGGGGGACAGGCTGTGCTCACTTGCTCCCTGTGAAAGGACAAGGAGCAATGGGTGTAAGTTGCAGCAAAAGAGGTTCCACCTCAACACAATGGGGAACTTCTTTAATGTAAGGGTCACAGAGCACTGTAACAGGCTCCCCAGGGAGCTGGTGGTGTCTCCTTCTCTGGAGACTTTCAAGGCCTGTCTAGATGTGTTCCTTTGTGATCTGTGTTAGATAGTATTGTCCTGCTCTGGCAGGGGGGTTGGACTCAATGATCTCTTTGGGTCCCTTCCAACCCCTAACATGCCATGATCCTATGAACCAAAAGATGAAATTCAAAAGAGCAACCAGTTAGCTCTATTGTAGTCACAACTCTAGATATTCAGCTGTGAATAAGCAAGTCTTGGTAGAAGAATGAAGTTGGCATTATCAGGGAATCACATGATGGTTAAGTGATAGAATGACAGAAGCATAAATTCATTAATATTGAAAAAGACCTCTAAGACCATTGAGTCAAATAGCCAAGACAATACTACTATGGCCATTAAACCATGTCCCAAACTGCAACATCTACAGGTTTTTCAAATGATTCCATGGATGGTGACTCCACCACCTCCCTGAGAAGCCTTTTTCAATGCCTGAGCACTCTTTCAGGAAAGAAACTTTTGTCAATATCCAACCTACACTTCCCATGATGCAACTTGAGGCTATTTAGAGTGATTTGCCATTGGAATGGGCTGCCCAGGGAGGTGGTGGAGTCACCATCCCTGGAGGTGTTCAAGAGAAGACTGGATGAGGCACTTAGTGCCATGGTCTAATTAACTGGATAGGGCTGGGTGCTAGGTTGGACTGGATGATCTTGGAGGTCTCTTCCAACCTGGTTGATTCTATTCTATTCTATTCTGTTCTATTCTATTCTATTCTATTCTATTCTATTCTATTCTATTCTATTCTATTCTATTCTATTCTGTTACTTGTGTGGGTTTGAGGCTATTCCATGTGCAACAGAGGTGGCAGACAAAGCCAAAATTCTAAGAGATTAAGATATGCATATTTCATATCCTTTTCCAATATGACTTCTCCTTGTTAAAATCTGGCCTTAACTTCAGCTCACCTAACCTTTTATTCACTGACCTTGACATCCTCTGAAAATACTTTTAACAAATTACCTCTCTGATTGGTGTCAGGGGAATCTCTCGTGTTATCTAACAGCCGCTCCAGAAGTCCGTGACCTTACTGTAAGTTAAATTTAGTTCATTCTCCTTTGTTTTTATTTCTTGTCAAAAGCTGAGCTAAACAGCTCACGTAAATTATTCATATGCAATTTGCTTACAGCTCTTTTCTTAATTTATCTGTAACATCTTGTACTCAAGTGAAAGAGCTTACTGCGAGCCTGTAAACTTCAGTATTCATCTATAAAGAACTAGCAACATTAATTTGGTTTTTGCAGTCTCATCTGTTCTCTGCATTATTTTTTGAGCCTCTGTGGTTGGGAGCCTTTTGGAGTTCAAGCTGGCCTTTCTGTGGCTGCTCCGAGGTGAACGTGTACATAGTTAGAACTGCTTTTCATTATAACAAACCCGTTTTAATTAGAACTGCTTTGATTCAGTTCTCAAGCACTTAGGAAATGTAGCAAGAAAAAATAGCTAATAGGCTGCAATAAAATCAGCTTTTGCAAGTCAGGTAATTTCTTTCAAATTTTCTTTGATTATCCATTTTAAAGTGTTCCCTTTCTGTATTTTTGGTTTTCTCCTCCTTCATTTAGTTGTAGTTTGGTTATTTTTAAACTCTTCTTGCTGACATTAATTTGGGAAACAACTTCTTCCAGTAATCTTAGGATTTATGTCCATTTTTTTTTTCTTCCCTGTCAAAGGCCAAGCTAAAACTAAGAACATAAGACATGTCCATGGTCATTGTGCATTGTTTAATGGAGGTGGTGCCTATTTCTATAGATTTATACATATTATGTTTTTATAAGGAGGTAAGTTTTGCACAAAACCAAATCAATTTTGTTTCTTCATTTAAACGAGCTAAAAGAACTGCACCATTCAACAGAGCTGAAAAGCTCTTTAGTGCATTATGAAATGTCAGGAGTTGAGATTTATATGCCCAGCATGTGTTAATTTAAACACTGCTACCAGAACTTACATAAATCAACATTTTTCACCACTTCCACATTGCAACTATGCCTGTAGCACTGAGTTTGATTTTATTTGAATTATCATGTAAACTCTGAACGGGACAATAACAGGAGATGGACTTTGTGGGGTTTTGATGTATTTTTATTGCACATAGCTATTTATTTCTGCTTACTGATTTGATCTCTAGTCAGGAGCTTAAAAGAATATGACAAATGTGCTGTGCTGTTTTTCTGGTTGTCTCACAAAATCTGAAGATGTGGATAAAAACAGAAAAGCAAGAACATAATCACCAATTTCATAGAATCACAGAATGGATTGGGCTGCAAGGGATCTTAAAGATCATGTAGTTCCAAACCCCCTGCCATAAGCAGGGACACCTTCCACTAGACCAGGCTGCTCAAGACCCTGTCCAGCCTGGCCTTGAACATCTCCAGGGAGGGGGCATCTACCACCATCTTGGGCAACAAGTTCCAGTATCTCACTGACATCACTGCAAAGAATTTCTTTCTAATCTCCAGTCTACATCTACCAAATTTCACCTCAAAGCCATTCACCCTCGCTCTATCACTATAAAGCCTTGTGAAAAGTTCCTGCTCATCTTTCTTGTAACCCCCTGCAGGCATAGGGCATCCCCACAGCCTTCTATTCCCCAGGCTGAACAGCCTCAACCTGAACAGGTCCTTGCACTCGGCCTTGCTGAACTTCATGAGATTGTCATGGGCACACCTCTCCATTCTGCCCAAGCCTCTCCGGATGGGATCAGAGCCATCAGTGTGTCAGCTGTGCCATGCAGTTTGGTGTCATCTGCTGACTTATCGAGGGTACCTCAATATCACTGTCCATGTTGCTAACAGAGACGTAAACAGCACTGGTCTCAGTACAGACCCACTCGTCATTGGTGTCCACTTGGATATTCTCTGAGTGTGACCATCTAGCCAATTCCTTACTGTTGTAAAGGGGTTTAATTTAAATTTTGGGGAGATCTGAGGCTGATTTGAAGGTTATTAAATAATTTATTAATATATACAAAAATTCCCCCAAAGTTATATACAATAAACCCATACAAACTCTTTGTACACTGTTAGTGAAATTACTCTACAGAATGTCTATTTACTATTGAGTTAAACAATTTGGTATAGGTTTAGGAAAACTCCAATCAGAGAGTCTGATGGCAGAAAGTGCCACTGGTGGAGTCAATAGGGTTCCTCTGATGCTTGAATAAGAGAGTTTTAGTACTCACAAATCAGAGTTTTGGTATCTGTGGTCCCCAAAATGAGGTGAAGGCAGTCACGGAGTTGATCCCCGTGGGGATAACAGTTCTTCGGGTTCTGGGGCGTGCTGTCTGAGAAGATCAGGCTGAATCGCTGCAGGTCGTCATGGGACAAAGGCAGTAGCCTCAGGCAGAAGTCAGACAGGATGAGAATGAAGAGGGTGGCGAAAGCCGAAAACAGGAGGCAACAGGCAAAAGCCAAAAGGAAGGTTCCCAAGGCAAAGGAGGGGGTGTCCCAGAGGCAAAGGAGGGCGCCTTGTTTACTTAGATTGCCCCATGTATAAGCAATGTATGGAGATGGATGGGTTTGTCGTCCATAGCACTGTCCAATAGGCTTCTGTCGTCAGGCAGGGACATACCAAATTTGGGAAGGTCCACAGGTCCTGTACCCCCAAGTATGGGAAGAGCACGAGCGAGCCACATGCCCAACGTGTGAACTTATGCAGCGTGACTACCCCGTGGGCCATGAGCAGCCAGACAGTGTGGCGCCAGGCCCTTTGTCCCCCACAATGAGCCTTCAACGTGTTTACCTCTGTCTGGGGCATGCGAGCATGCCCAGACAGGGCAGAAGCAGAGTGAGGAATAGAAATAAGCCTATTTTTCGGGCCTACAGCCCCTCCATGACACTTACCCATTTCTGTGTACATATCCTTGATAGGCTGCACTTTGATTTTCCCACTTTAGCTCTGAATTATTGGAACACACATTCCTCAATTTGAGGGGAAAAAAAGAGAGAGAGAGAGCGAGCAATATGAAGTTCCAGTGTGTATTATGACTGAAAGGCTTTCAAATTTGTTTTTCTGCTGCATGCAGTAAACATGAGGTTGGTTTAGAGTAACAGGATGGGGAAAACAGGATTTGCTCTAAATCTCTTCTTCATGTGTTATTAATTCAAAATGGCATGCGGGTGTGTTGAAAACCTACATATTTTTGCTTCCTGAAGCAGACTTGCTATTCACTTTAGATCAGAATTAACCCCTGGGTAGCAGAAGGCCTCAAGGCAAACTTTGACAGCAAACTGCATTTTAACTACTGCTAATCATCTGATTGAAAATGTTCTGTAGTTAAAATAACCTTGGATATAGCTCTTCAAATAGCACCACTCTAATTACTTAGCATCTTTCACACACAGGCTTCTCACTCTCTCTCTCTCTCCAAGGAACTTGTTGGGTTTTATCGTTCTCTGTAACTCATACAATATACAGATAGAAGAGAATAAAGCAAGCCATGTGGGGATTAGCAATGGGTTTAAGTGTTAATGCTTCATAACGCTCCATATTCTGAGAAATTCACATTAAAATTCTGAGAGTGGCAGGACCAGTGTGCAGAGTGTTTGAAGAAAGACACTGCAGAAGCAGGGGGCTGGGGAAGTTATCTAGAGGTGAAAAGTGCAGTCAGGAAAGTATGTTCTGAAGAGAACTTTTCTGATATGACTCAGAAAAAAACTCTATAATGAATTCAGCTTCAGTAACCAGAAGTGCACTAAGATTCTGATAATCACTGAATAACTATTTTTAATTATTTCTGCCAAATTATTGCTTATTAAAAAATTATTATAATTGATTTTTATTCTGTATGATACATCATCATAGCATCATAGCATCAAACAGGTTGGAAGAGACCTCCAAGATCAGCCAGGCCAACCTAGCACACAGCCCTAGCCAGTCAACTACACCACGGCACTAAGTGTCTTGTCCAGTCTTTGCTTGAACACCTCTAGGGACAGCAACTCCACCACCTCCCTGGGCAGCCCATTCCAATGCCAATCACTCTCTCTGTGAAGAACTTCCTTCTAACATCCAACCTATACGGTCCCTGGCACAACTTGAGACTGTGTCCCCTTGTTCTGTTGCTGGTTGCCTGGCAGAAGAGCTCAACCCCCACCTGCCTACAGCCTCCCTTCAGGAAGTTGGTAGAACACTGGAAGGAGATGTACAGGGAGGTGGTCGAAGCCACATCTCTGGAGACATTTGATGTCAGGCTTGATGATGTTCTGAGCAACCTGATCTAGTTGAGGATGCCCCTCCTCACTGCAGAGGAGTTGGACTAGATGACATTTAAAGGTCACTTCCTAGTGACCTTTCATATGCATGTAAAGCAAGATATTGCAGCCTTCCAGTAGCCAAAAAGGGCCTACAAAAAGCTGAGGAGACTTTCTACAAGGGCTTGTAGTGATAGAATGATATACTTTAATTTCATTATATGCATTTCTTTTGGGTTTTTTGCATTGGTTTTGACTTCCCCTCTCAGGAAAAAAAAAATCCACAACACTGAGACTTTGCTCGTTTAATCAGCAGCTTTGTAAAGAACAGATTTGCAAATTGGTTTGAACTACATATCCCTGAGGTACCAAGATAGGCAGGTGCTTCCATGTTGGGAGCTTTTGAACTTCCTTGAATGCAATCAGTTCATTTTTGGAAGACATCCATGCTCTAAAAGATATTAGAGATGAAAAGGATCTATGTGAGTCATCTGTTCTCTCCTTGCCATTATGAGTAGCTAATCTGTACAGCAGCTATAACTGGTCAAGCATAGATTTTAAAGACATGTGCCATGAATATTTCACTTTCTAATAAGACCATTCAGTTCAATATTTTCTTGAAGATTGGTTTGGATTTTTTATGTTTGTTTTTTTTCTCTTATTTTTTTGCTACTTTATCATATAAGCATAAAATCCTTCAAAAAGAAAAAACCTTCATGACCATCAAGTTCAACAATTAACTCTTCTCTACCAAGTCCACCATAAGTCGTATTCCCAAGCATTACATGTGTACAGCTTTTAAACACATCCAGGGCAATATGTGACTATTGTACCTTTCCTCCAGATGTGAGGACGATTGCACTTCTAAGCTCAGTGTCAAAGGTCTCCTGAGCAAGACCAAGGCAAAGACTTCACCTCCAATTTTGCCTGCTAAGTGCCTCCTTCCTCTTTTTCACTGTATGAAATCACACAATTAGAGAAATCTTTCCTGATTGCTGGAACAGTAGATACATCCTCCTATCAAAAAATAGTGTAGTTTTGGTATGGGTCTTGGAAGTCCTAACCACTATGTTCTCACTTGAATATCTCAAACTGGTTCATGACTGATGCTTCTTTCTATGCAGTAAAGTATAACAGAATTGCCATCCAATCATTTACATCATTTGAGACATGACAGACACTCTATAGCCTAGTTAAAAAGAAAATATTGAAATAAGATGATTACTTCTAAGACTTCTCATTCACATTTATTTAATAACAGGACATTAATGACATGTATTATAAGCTAATATTTAATAGTGTCAGTATTTTTTAACTTGGTTGACGGTGATGATCCTACAGGTAGCAGAAGAGTAAAGATTCGTTATTTTAAACTGTACTCAAAATCAGCAAAACACTTAAATTTGCAAAGTATATATAAAATTCTATCTTACACAATACTACACCTTCTCTTTACACCTATTTTGTTCTTTTTTTATTATTATTATTTTAGAACATTGTCTCTTGAGGCAATGATCTTTAAATCCTTTTTCTTTCTCCAAAGATTATGAAATTTGTTGGGTCTATTTCTTATTTCATCCTCTGTCTTTCATAGTAGCAAAGCCACTATTATTTGATGTAGCCTGAAGAAAAAGATTTTCTAACAGCACTTTTCAATTTTGTCTCTGTGATAACATTAATATTAGCTTTCATATCTCTAAACAGACCAGATAATTTCATTAATAAATGGATCACAATATCTTCTCACCTCACTCCAGACAATCAGCAACAGAACAAGGGGACACAGTCTCAAGTTGTGCCGGGGGAAGTATAGGCTGGATATTAGGAGGAAGTTCTTCACAGAGAGAGTGATTGGCATTGGAATGGGCTGCCCAGGGAGGTGGTGGAGTCACTGTCCCTGGAGGTGTTCAGGAAAAGCCTGGATGAGGCACTTAGTGCCATGGTCTAGTTGACTGGCTAGGGCTGGGCGATAGGTTGGACTGGATGAGCTTCAAGGTCTTTTCCAACCTAGTTGATTCTATTCTATTCCACCTCCTTTCAGATAGTTGTTGAGAGCAATGAGGTCTCCTCTCAGCATTCTATTCTATAGACTAAGCAACTCCAGTTCCTTCAACATCTCTTCACCAGACCTGTTCTCCAGATCCTTCAACAGATTTGTTGTCCTTCTCTGCACATGCTCCAGCACCTCAGTATCTTTTGTGTAGTGAGGGCCCAAAACTGAATCCAGCACTCAAGGTGTGGCCTTGTCAATTTTGATTACAAAGGAAAAATCCCTTCTCTATTCCAGCTGGCCACACTATTCCTGATCCAGGATGCTGGTGATCTTCTTGGTCACCTGGGCACATTCTGGCTCATGTTCAGATGGCTCTCAACCAGCGCTCTCAGGTCCTTTTCTGTCAGGCAGCTTTCAATCACTCTGCCACAAACCTCAAGCATTGCATGGGGTTGCTGTGACTCCAGTGCAGGACCTAGCACTTAGGTTAATTGACTTCTGTGAGAAAGGAACAGCGTCAGATAATGAAAGTAATATTTTTGTATCTATTGCATTCTTGCTTTTTTTCTCTTGGGGGGGGGGGGGGGGGGGTGGGGAGGATAAGTTGCCTCTAAAAGGCTTTCTTGTTAGGGGAAGATCCTGTGTTTTGTTGGCTTGGAGCTGTGGAAGCTTTGTTGGAGGAGGTAAGGCTGCAGTGGTGATTTATTTGTTGGATTTTTTTTTCCTGGATTTTCTCTCTACAGAGAGAAGTGAATGGACAAATCAGGAGATGAATTAAAGATGAATTAATCATGCAAAAAATCCCCATGATATTGCTCACCCATTTATTTGTTGTTTTTTTTCACTTTATGTGTGTGTGCGTGTGTATATCAATATATAAAACATATATATAAAGGCAATATATAGATACACTTTTTATGTGTGTGCATATATATATATACATATGAATGAAATTTAATGTGTTATAATTAAAAACCTGGTTATTCCCTAAATATCCAGGCAGGCAGCTAGCAGGTAACCATTTGAAGAAATGTTCCTATAGTTGCTCAAAAGAATCATAGAATCAGTCAGGATTGGAAGGGATCACAATTATCATCTAGTTCCAACCCCCTGCCATGGGTAGGGACACCCTACCCTAGATCAGGCTGGCCACAGCTCCATGCAGTCTGGCCTTAAACACTTCCAGGGATGGGGCCTCAACCACTTCCCTGGGCAACCCATTCCAGGCTCTCACCACTCTCAAGGGGAAGAACTTCCTCCTCACTTCCAGTCTGAATCTCCTCACTTCCAGCTTTGCTCCATTCCCCCTAGTCCTGTCACTACCTGATAGCCTAAAAAGTCCCTCCCAGCTCTTTTGTAGGCCCCTTTCAGATACTGGAAGGCCACAAGAAGGTCACCTGGGAGCCTCCTCTTCTCCAGACTGAACAGCCTCAACTCCTTCAATCTGTCCTCATAGCAGAGCTGCTCCAGCCCTCTGATCATCCTCGTGACGCTCCAGCATGACCACATTGTTCTTGTAATAGGGTCTCCAGAACTGGATGCAGTACTCCAGGTGAGGTCTCAGCAGAGTGGAGCAGGGGTGGAGAATCACCTCCCTTGACCTGCTGGCCACATTTCTCCTGATGCAGCCCAGGACCTGGTTGGCCCTCCAGGCTGCAAGGGCACACTGCTGGCTGATGTTAAGCCTCTCATCCACCAGCACCCCCAAGTTTCTCTCCTCAGGACTGTTCTCCAGCCTCTCACTGCCCAGCCTGGATTTGTGTTTGTGCCAAAGATCAATTTCTTTGAAAGGGGGGCCCTGAAAGATTTCACTTGTGAAGATATGAGCCAAAAAGTCATCAAAAGAAAACTGAAGTAGTGTCTAAAAACCATGAAGTAAAACCCACTGACCCACAGGTAAAAGTTTATAGTGAGTCCTACTCTTGTAATAAGGTGGACAGTTCAGTTCTGCTGGAAAATTGGTCTTAGTATTCAGGTGACTAGACAAAAGATACTCAGCACATCACTTTTATGGACAGATATTAACCTTCACAGCTGGATGAGTCTCTCCAGATTGTATCATTAAGTGTATTTGCTAAAAACAAAAACTCCAAGGTGTTTTCAGATGATTCAGCAGAATATTTTTTTGCTGGTGCTACAATGATCTTAGTGTTCTGGTGTAGTGTAGTGGTTTGAGTGTCACCTGCCTCCTCCAAGGTTAGGAATTCACCCAGAACAAACTCAGTCAACTGAAAGTTAAAAAATGAAGCTTTGCACAATTTAGAAGTGAAATATATGCAATGTATACAGATATATTTACAACTATATACAGTAATGTGCAAATAAAGACTAATACAGAGATACAGAGATCCCTTATCTCAGAATGCCCCTTACATGCAGGGCAAGCTGGAAAGGTCAGTAAGAGGTATTAGAAGCAGAATGATTAGCAGGGAATAAGCAGATTCAGGCAGAAGATACAGTGACAGCCAGACAGAGGCTGACATATCTTTGTGTCATTGCACTTTTATGTCCCAGCAGAACGAATGGGTGGACAGAGTGGCTGGAGACCAGCCAGGAAGAAAGGGACCTGGGGATACTGGTAGATAGTAGGCTGAACATGAGCCAGCAGTGTGCCAAGGTGGCCAAGAGAGCCAATGGCATCCTGGCCTGGATNTGCTGTCTACAACTACCTAAAGGGAGGTTGTAGCCAGGTGGGGGTCGGTCTCTTCTCCCAGGCAACCAGCAACATGGAGACACAGTCTCAAGTTGTGCCAGGGGCCGTATAGGTTGGATGTTAGGAGGAAGTTCTCCCTAGAGAGAGTGATTGGCATTGGAATGGGCTGCCCAGGGAGGTGGTGGAGTCGCTGTCCCTGGAGGTGTTCAAGCAAAGACTGGATGAGGCACTTCGTGCTATAGTCTAGTTGACTGGATAGGGCTGGGTGGTAGGTTGGACTGGATGATCTTGGAGGTCTCTTCCAACCTTGTGGATTCTATGATTCTATGCATTAAAATTCTTGAACTGGGACATGGTTTAATGGCCATGGTGGTCTTAGGTTGACAGTTGAACTTGGTGATCTTAGAGGTCATTTCTGTGATTCTGTGATAGGGTACTCAAATACTGGAACAGGTTCCCCAGAAAGGTTGTTGAATCCACATCCCTGAAGATGTTTCAAGTGCATATAGTTGTGGTCTTGAGTGTCATGGTTTAGCACCAGCTAAACTCTACCAGCTGTGGTAGAGTTAGAGAATGGTTGGACTTGATGATCTCAAAAATCTTTTCAAACCAAAACAATTCTGTGATTCTTAATATACTGAGGTAAAATTATCTAGCTTCATTGAATCAAAAATTATTTACAATTACCTTGCAACTGTAAACATTAAAATGAAGGCAAGAGAAAGCAAGTTCGGACATTTAAAAGTAATGGAAGCATGTTACTATAAAATTACTGATCATAAAAAAGAATGCACATATTAAAAAGCCTGCACCAGAATACTGCAGATTGCTGAAAGCACAATTAGCCTGAAGATCACGTCAGAATGATTAGGTGGAAGCACTACCTTCAATCGATCAGAGTTTAACTTCAATTTGCTGTTCATTTTCATTAGTTCATTTTAGTAAATAAGAGGCATGTAAATGAAGACTATGAAACCACATCTCTCTCTCTCTCTCTTTCTCTGTCTGGAAGAAAGTCCATGTGCTTTTAAAAGGTGACTCAGTGACTCACTTAGCTTTCAGAACATGACACAAGTCTTCCAAATTGCTTTTATTTCATGTGGACATTTCAGATGTGGTGAGTCATGGTCTCAGCATGAATGATAATTATGAGCACAGGAAGTTTCCATGCTAAGAGACATGAAAAACAAAAGGCTAGGAAAGGATTTTCCAGAATCTTACTTATAGAGCACCATCAAGCTTGACATTTGTTTCCACCCTGCTCCAATTTAGTCCCAGGAATTTTACTAAGGAACTTCATTTATCTCAAAGAGAAGTCATCTGAAATCCTCAACCTAGGTACGCTGTCCCTCTGGTTTCCAAAGTTCTCTCTCTCACTGGTATACAAGCAGGGGTGCTTAATGAACACCAACCATGGAGCCTGAAACATAGCAGTCACTCCACACTGAAAATCATGTATGTGATAAACATCAGGGGTATACTCTTCCTGTGTTCTACAGGACATTCAGTGAAGAAACAGCACACCAAAGTCTGAGGGCTTCAAAAAGAGAGCTAATATATCTTCACCAGTGCAAACAGGCTAGACAATAGAAACTACTGTCCTAACTGAGTCATAGAAAGTTGGAAAAATAAAGGTCACTGAGTCCAACTGCCAAGTCCACCACTAAACCATTTCATTAAACACCACATTTTCACATCATTGAAATACCTCCATGTATGTTAACTCCACCACCTCCTTGGAAGCCTGTTCCAATGCCTGACAACTCTTGAAAGAAAGACATTTATTCTAATCACCAAACTAAACATCCTCTGGAACAATGTCAGGCCACTTATTCTCATTCTACCACCTGATACTAGGGAGAAGAGACTAAAACCCACTGCTGTCAGTGCGTTGTACAGAGCAACAAGGCATTCCCTCAGCTTCCTCTTCTCCAGACTAAATAGCCCCAGTTCTCTCAGCGGCTCCTCATCAGACCTGTTCTCCAGAACCTTCATCAGTTTCATTGCCCTTCTCTGGACATGCTCCAGGACCTCAATGTCCTTTTTGTAGCTAAGGCTTCAAAACTGAACCCAGGACTCAAAGTGTGTCAGCAGTGGGGAGTCCAGGGGGACAATCACTTTCCTCATACTGGGGGTCACACTTCTCTTGATCTAGGCCAGGATCATAGAATCAAAGAATCATAGAATGGTTTAGGTTGGAAGGGACCTCAAAGATCATCCAGCTCCAACCCCCTGCCATATGTAGGGACACCTCTCACTAGAGCAGGCCGCTCAAGGCCTGGATGCTACTTGTCTTCTGGCTGCCTGGGCTCACTGCTGGCATATCTTCAGCAGGCTGAATGAGACAAGAAAAGAGAGCTAGACACCAAGAAAGAACAAAGCTTTAGTGCAGTAAAGAAGAGTGAAGAGGCTAACTGCATCTCTGATGGATAAAATTTAATTGGTCTTTTGGCACTACTAAACACTTGTAATATCCATACTCTCACCACAGAGTCTGTTTTATCTTCTAGATTGTTAAATTCATCTGGAAGGAACAGAAATTCAATACTATTATATTTTTAAACACATGTACAATCTGTAAGCTTCTTTCATTTAAAGAAATGGGGGAAAAGGCATATAAAATTTCACTTATCTTCATATATGAAATCCTACCCAAAAAAAACCCTTATTGTAACTGATTTAATTATGCTATTAAAAACAGACCCATCTTCATGATCTCCAACCCTTAGCTATTGAACAGCTTTGATATGATCCCCTTCAGTCTTATCTAGGCTGAATAGCCTCAAATCTCAGTTCCCTCATCATCTTTGCAGCCCTTTGCTGTACCCTCTCAAGTATTTTCCTACCCATCTTGAACTGTGGAGCCTGGAGTTGAACACAGTAATACAGATGTGGCCTGCCCCAGGGCAGGCAATTCCTATAGCCTGCACCTTGCAGAGTTGTCTCTACCATTCAAAGCACTTTCTGGGTCCAAATTTCTGCCCTGGCAGGGGCAACTGATCCAGCACCTGCTGGTAAATGTCCCCTGTGATATAATATCACCATTCCTTTGCAGAGTTTGCTAGTGAATTAGCTAGAAATTCCCAGGAAATTAGAAAAGATTTTGGTTGACCTACATCAGTGTTTTTTGATGAAGAATGTAGGGCATTTCTTCTCATATTTTTCACACTCCCTTTTTGAGAGCTTCCCTAGTGAACTATAATAAAAATATTTACAGAAGCTTTCCATTTCATGCAGATTTATGCTGAGGAAACTCCTCCATCAGACCTAAGTTTACTTAAGTGTTTTTTTTTTTTCTTGCAAAAATAAAGAATGTCCAGGGAGTTTCTATTAAACATATTTCAGAGCTCTTAAGCTAAACTTTAAACTGTTACCTGGTTGTCTTTGAAAAACAGGTCATGTTTAAGTTTTGATTATTTTGTTCCAACACTTTCATAATGCTTGAGAAACAATAAAGCATGGTCACTACCTGTGAAATGAAGAAACAGTCAACATCAAACACAGAACCACAGAATTGTTTTGAGTGGAAAAGATCATCAAGTCCAGCTACCAAGTCAATAAACTATAGACATTAAACCATGGGCCCAAGAGCCATGTCTGTGTAATTCTCAAGCATGTTCACCATCTCCCTGGGCATCCTATTCCAATGCCTGACTATGCTTTAAGGAATTTTTTTTTCTTAGTTTTCAATCTAAACCTCCCCTGGTGCATGAGGCCATTTCCTCTTCTCCTATCACTTGATATTTTGGAAGAGAGATGGAGCCCCCCACCTCACTCCAGTGTCCTTAGGTAGTTGCAGAGAGGCAGAAGGTCTGTCCTCCCCTTCTGCAGACTAAACAACCCCAGTTCCATAATCTAATCCTCATAGGACCTCTTCTCCAGACCCTTCACTGGCTTTATTGCCCTTCTTGGGACACACTGCAGCACCTCAATGTCTTTATTGTAGTGAAGAGCCCTGTATGTTCATATTTGATACAGAGGAGTTATGTAGAGTGAAATCCACTTAATTTTCATCCTTCCCTTTTAAATATTTTCTCTCTAATGTCCTTCAATAAAGGTCACAGGTACTTTTTACCTTTGGAAGAAACCACAGTGGACTAGAAGTGGCACCAGACATAAGCAGAGTAAGAAAAGTAAGTTGGAGCAGCGAAAAAGACAGAAGTTGGAGAACAGCACACCATTTAGAATTAGGTATCTTCATTGTAAACTTAGTGAAAGTCTCTTCTACCTAGTGACAAGTGATATGTCAAAAGGAAATGGCCTAAAGTTGTACTAGGGAAGGTTTTGGTTGGACATTAGGAGAAACTTCTTGACTTAAAAGGGTTACCAAATACTGGAACAAGCTTTCCAGGGAGGTGGCTTAATCCTCACCCCTGGAAGTGCTTCAAAGCTGTAGAGATGTGGCACTGAGGAACAGTGCAGAATTAAACACTGATTGGATTTGTTGATTTTGAAGGTCTTTTCCAACCAAAATTATTATGCTATTCTATGATTCTATGATGCATAAGACTGGACTGACCTCAGAGGAAAGATTCATTAAAGAGTATGAAGTGTGACTATTTAAGTGCAGCCTCCTTCAGAAAGATATTTGCTCTTTCAGTCACTTTCTTTGCATTTGCTGCTGTAGCTGTAGAGGCTATTAACAAAGAGGCTATCAATTAATCTAACCCTTTCTTGAGATTTTATTGGTTCAGGCAAGACCACTTCCATTTCAACATTCAAAACTGCAACAGAATGCACACTAGTTAGTTAAAAGCCATGAGATTTTGCAGATTTAATTTAGCTGTCATATTATTTAATAAGAAAATAACCCATAAATGCAAGATGGATGGAAATGGTGCTATGATGTGTATAACACAGACAACAATAGCATGTAAAGTCTAAGCACCTAAAAATTCAGGAATCAGAATCATAGAAGCATTAAGGTTGGAAAAGACCTCCTAATCATGAAGTCCAAACTTCAATAAATAGCATATGTATTTTGAAGGAAATATCCTCACTTGTGGACATTTTTTTACTATTTAACTTTTTTGTCTCTTGTTCCAAGCAGAAATTTAATCCCTTACTTAAGTGCAATGTTTTGCATTCTATGACTCTGTGATTTCATCACAAAGTGTGATGGTCTAGTTGCCATGGTCTAGTTGACTGGATAGGGCTGGGTGATAGGTTGGACTGGATGATCTTTGAGGTCTCTTCCAACCTGATTGATTCTATTCTATTCTATTCTAAAGCATCTTAATCACAACCAATAACAAAACCCCTGTTTTCTTTATGAAAGCCTCATCATAGTCTCTATTATTTACAGAAATTTCTTCACTGACCAACTTTTAATTTTCCTCAGAGCCACTAAGAGAAAGACAAATATAGCAAGATTAGTTCTCTTTATTATGTCAATATTGTGTCATTCATTTCTGTGTTAGTCTTCCATATTATGTCAATATTGTGTCATTCAGTTCTGTATTCATCCAAGCTATTTGTTCTAGTGTAAATCTGAGCATTAAAGTTGCAAAAAGCAATTAATTATGTTTTCCTGGCTGAGAGCAACCCATTAACTTTTTCATTCAACATTGATTTAAAGACCTCTGTGTTATGTTAACCCTTAGATTTTATTTGTCCTGTATTATAAATGATGCTCATATCATTTTATGAAGCCTTTCTACAGTCTGGAGGGCAAGAACTCTATTACAAAACATGTCCAAAAATGTGTTATAAAAGTGCAAGATAATTACTGAAATAGTAATTATTCAAGAAACATTACTCTGGAAGGAGTAAAATTAAAATGACCTTAAGTACCTGGCCAAATATTCATTAATATTAATAAAGCAAAAGTATGGACTTCTGAACAACTCTGAAAGTGACAGGTTGCTTTTTCCCTCTTTAAGCCCTCTCTCTTAAATCAAAGTGAATAAAAATTACAAGAAAATCCCTGAAAAGAATGAGGCTATTATCAGTCACTGAGCTCATCAGAGTTCATTGGGGACAGCAAATAATGCTATCTAATTAATTAGGATGACAGCAAACTGTGTGACACATTTCTTATGGCTGGCTGGTTTAACATTCTAAACCCTCTTGTTGATTAGAACTTGCATGTTTTAAATAGAGAAGGATGTTAGACATCCCATATGCTGTGTAACAGAGCTTCATAAAAAAAAACCCCAACCAAACAAACCAAAATCACACCACAGTGAAGTCTTGATTACTTCAAATCTCCAGAATGAGACAAATGTAGCATCTTATCTGATGTGCAATGACACAACTGGAATTGTTTCTAAAATTCTGTTCTTTTAATCAAGCTACACGGGAAAAATCTTAATTAATAAACCCAGATAAAACCCTTGCTGTTAATATAATTCCTTGACTGAAGCCTGATGTCATGCTAGTCAATAAAATGTCTCATTTTCAAATACCTCTGAGCAAGCAACCAGAAGGATTTTGAAATGGAATGTAGCTCCCGAGATGGCACATCTTGTTTCCAAAGTGCTAGCTGGCAAATAATGATACAACACTGACTGACTGCTATGCAGAGCTGTGACTCTAATTATGTGCCTGTTCTGAAATAAATTTGTTAGAAAGCAATTTACTTCAAAATGCATGATTCTATTTCATGCCTGACTGCACTCATGTGGAAGTAGTGTACTTCTTGTTTACTTCAAATAGATTTAGCAAATGTATGAAGGAGTAAAGGAGTAGGATACAGAATCACAGAATTAACCAGGTTGGAAAAGGCCTTTGAGATCATCAAGTCCAACCTATCACCCAACACCATCTAATCAACTAAATCATGGCACTAAGTGCCTCATCCAATCTTTGCTTGAACATCTCCAGGGAGGTGTTAAACTCCACCACCTCCCTGGGCAGCCCATTCCAATGCTTATCACTCTCTCTGTGAAGAACTTCTTCCAACATCCAAACTAAACCTGCCCTGGCACAGTTTGAGACTGTGTCCCCTTGTTCTGTTGCTGGTTGCCTGGCAGAAGAGACCAACCCCACCTGGCTACAGCCTC
>WAAF01019624.1:282260-302269 GCA_013400475.1 Tricholaema leucomelas
TGAATTGAGGAGCCCAGAACTGGACACAGTACTCAAGATGTGGCCTGACCACTGTTTAGTACAGGGGAAGAATAACCTCCCTGGTCCTACTAGCCACATCATTCTTGACCCAGGCCAGGTTGCCGGTGGCTTTCCTGGCCACCCGGGCACACTGCTGGCTAATGTTCAGCTACTATCTACCAATACCCCCAGGTCCCTTTCTTCCTGGCTGCTCTCCAGCCACTCTGTCCCTCCCACCACCACCACCACCACCCCCCACCCAGAGTGGCTCTGTCCAGCCACTCTGTAGCGCTGCTTGGGGTGGTTGTGGCCAAAGTGTAGAACCCTGCACTTGGCCTGATTCGGGAAGGAAGCAGTACCGCGGCTAGCTCCACTGGAACGCGCTTTCCCCGAAGCTTTTTCAAAGCCTTTTCGAACTTCTTTTTCTTTACTTTGGGGCTCTTCCGATCGGAGAAACCCAGAACAGCGTAGGGAAGCCGCAGCCGCGGCAGGCTACGTGGCTTATGCGCACGCTGTGGGGGGGGACGCAGAGAGGGCTGTGCCCAGTGCGCCGGCGAGGTAAACGGGGAGCAGCAGCGACGCCGGAGCCTGTTTCGGGAGGTCTACCTGTGCTACATTAAAGCTTTTTCTTTCTGTTTCTATTTTCTTTTTTTTTTTTTTAATGATAAGTGTTCGAAGAGGCCTCCCGAGATCATCTACTCCAATCTCCCTGCTGAAGCAGGTTTACCTAGAGCAGGTTGCACAGGAATGTATCCAGGTGGGTTTGGAATCTCTCCACAGAAGGAGATTCCACAACTTCTCTGGGCAGCTCGATCCAGTGCACTGTCACCCACAAAGCAAAGACATTTGTCCTTCAGCTCAAGTGAAACCTCCTGCCACTCTGGGCTCTTTTCAGTGGTGCCTATCGCTGGGCACCACTGAAAAGAGCCCATCCCCATAATTTCCACTCTAGCTCTTGATGAACACTGAGAAGATCCCCTCTCAGTCTGCTCTTTTCTAGGCTAAACAGCCCCAGATCTCTCAGCCTTTCCTCCTCAGAGAGATTACATCCCCTCAGCACCTCTGTCCATTACTTCCCTGTCCTTCTTGAACTGGGGAGCCCAGGATAGTTTCTCTCTCATTCGTGACCAAGTGAAATAATCAGTCAGATCATTCAAACCCCGAGGTTCTATTACAAAGTTCTGAAATGCAGAGTGCTGCCAATATCGTCTATCGATCTGGAACCACGTGTTATAAGAACAGAAGGTTAAGGGTAATAATGACCTTTCCCCATTTTTCCATGCTGCAGGGACAATAATTCAGTTGCTTATCCATCTGTGCTTGAATATACTTGGGTTTGAAGGTTCTCATGACAACAAGGTCAGTTATCCTGAAATTATTCCATTTCATAAGACTGAAACATTTCCTTCTGTGAACCGCTCTGATAATCACAGTATCACAGTATCATCAGGGTTGGAAGAGACCTCACAGATCATCAAGTCCAACCTGTTACCACAGAGCTCAAGGCTAGACCATGGCACCAAGTGCCACGTCCAATCCTGCCTTGAACAGCTCCAGGGACGGCGACTCCACCACCTCCCTGGGCAGCCCATTCCAGTGGCCAATGACTCTCTCAGTGAAGAACTTTCTCCTCATCTCAAGCCTAAATTTCCCCTGGCGCAGCCTGAGGCTGTGTCCTCTTGTTCTGGCGCTGGCCACCTGAGAGAAGAGAGCAACCTCCTCCTGGCTACAACCACCCCTCAGGTAGTTGTAGACAGCAATAAGGTCAGCCCTGAGCCTCCTCTTCTTCAGGCTAAACAATCCCAGCTCCCTCAGCCTCTCCTCGTAGGGCTGTGCTCGAGGCCTCTCACCAGCCTCGTCACCCTTCTCTGGACACGCTCAAGCATCTCAATGTCCCTCTTAAATTGGGGGGCCCAGAACTGAACACAGTACTCAAGGTGTGGTCTAACCAATGCAGAGTACAGGGGCAGAATGACCTCCCTGCTTCTGCTGACCACACCATTCCTGATGCAGGCCAGGATGCCACTGGCTCTCTTGGCCACCTGGGCACACTGCTGGCTCATGTTCAGGCGGGTATCAGTCAGTACCCCCAGATCCCTCTCTGTCTGGCTGCTTTCCAGACACTCCAACCCCAGCCTGTAGCTCTGCATAATGAGTTGGTAAGATCACATGATGGTTATTGGTGCCTGATGATGAATGTCTTCATAGAATCCCTGTACTCTAGGGCCAGTGATTCCAACTTCCCTCCAGCAGAGGAGCAAGAGAGTCAGTGCTAGAGTTTTTCACCAGAAGAAGTCTAATAAACATGGAATCACAGAATCACTGCGGTTGGAAAAGACTGTTAAGGTCATCAGGTCCAATCACAACCCAGCACTGATATGGCCATTAAACTATGTCCCAAAGTGCCACGTTTCCATGTGATTTTGAACACTTCAAGTGATGGAGAGGTTCAGTGTTACTGTGCCAAGTAAGAACCGACACACTATGGAAGTAAAATGTATGAGCATTTTCTCTTTGCTTACACAAGGTGAAGAGAAGGCTGAAGGGAGACCTTCTATCAGCTCTTCAGTAGTTGAAGTGGTCTCCATGAGGGCTGGAGAGGGTCTTTTGACAAGGGCATGGAAACCAGGAGCAGAGATAACGGGAAGAAACTCAATTGAGATTAGAGATAAGGAGGGAATTCTTGCCTATGATGGTGGTGAGGCATTGGAACAAGCTTTCTAGAGAAGCTGTAGAGGCTCCAAGTCTCTATATTTTGAAAGACAGTTTGGGTAGGGTCATGATCAAGCTAGAGATGTCCCTGCCCATGGCAAGTGGACTGGAACTATATGACCTGTAAGGTTCCTTTCATCCTAAACCATTCTATGATGCTATGATACATGGCAGACACTTTACCGTTCAGAAACTTGTTTATTGTATCATAGCTTTATTAACTCTGACAAACATGGGAGAAATGTTTACAACAACAGGAAATTGATGCCTTTTTTTTTTTTCCTGGAGCTGATGAAGTTCCAGAGCCTAGGGCACTTAAAACTGGACAAAGTTTTGAGCCAACAAGCAGAAATATAAAATAGATTACATTTAATCCTTACAGAAGCACTCTATGCAGGTACAGGCATCACACCAAGAGTGCCTATGCACTCATATCACATACATAAGTTTCTGTTTAAAGTCAATTTTTATTCCTTGGGAGAGTAATTTCATAGAGTCTGAGAAGACTTCTTTGCAAATAGCAGCAAATCTATATAAGAGATAAAGGATTTCTCTCCTACTTCACCTAGAAATCCTATTTACCCACAAACTCTAGTTCTTTCTGCTGCTTTCTCAAGCAAAACTGACCTAAGAAACAAGAAAACAAGCAAACACCAGCAAACACCAGCAGCAATAATAAAAACCCCAATAAAACAAAAAAACCCAAATGCATTGCTTTTTACTTACTGTGTCATCAAATGGAGAAACTATATAAGAAAAAAAAAACACCTCTTAGTGAGTATCTTCTTCTGCTCTTCTCCCATGTCTCAAGTAGCAGTACAAAATCTGCACCAAGGAAGATTTGGGTTAGGTAATAGGAAAAAAAATGTTTCCTGAAAGACTGGAACATGTTGCCCAGAGTGGTGGTGGAGTCACCATACCTGGAAGTATTCAAAAATATGTAGACATGGTACATGAGGATGTGCTCTAGTGGGTGTAGTGGTGTTGGGTTGACAGTTGGTCTTAATGGTCTAAGAGGTCTTTTCCAACCTTAATGATTGTATAATTCTTAAGCATCTCCCGGTGAAGAAATCTGGTTCTGAATCTCCTGCTCCTCTGTGATAGAAGAAGGTTTGACCATGGTGGTCTTAGGTTGAAGGTTAAATCATTGTAAACCTAAATAGAATAGAATAGAATAGAATAGAATCAATCAGGTGGGAAGAGACCTCCAAGATCATCCAGTCCAACCTAGCACCCAGCCCTATCCACTCAACTAGACCACGGCACTAAGAGCCTCATCCAGGCTTTTCCTGAACACCTCCAGGGACGGTGACTCCACCACCTCCCTGGGCAGCCCATTCCAAAGGCAAATCACTCTCTCTGTAAAGAACTTCCTCCTAACATCCAGCCTATACTTCCCCCAGCACAACAAGTGTGGACTCAATGATCTCAGAGGTCTCTTCCAACTGAATCTATTATATGATTCTGTGATTATGCTGTTAAGACTTTAATTAGACTGAAAACAAATTCTTAGCTCTGTGTGTAAGGTTTGCTTCTTTCACATCTTATGTTATCCGTAACAAAACATTCGATGCAATGTTCACTTCATCTCCACTTCATCTTCTGGGGTCAAGTCTCTGGGTTCATCCCTATTTTTTTAGGATCTGGGAGACCTAAATTAATCTACCATGAAATAGTCTTATCTTCCTCACTCTCTTTTTTTCCTTCTTTTTTCTAGTAACTGCCCTCTTTAGGATGAAATTCACTTAACTGGAATCACTTTATTTAGGGAATGATAGCATTAAAATTTCTGTACCTATTTTTGAGTGTTTCCTGGTATAAGTATCTCACGGGCAGTTCTTTGGATTCTATGCGTGACCACAAATTCATTTCTACCACTGTTTTGAAAAGATGACCAAGAATCTCAAAACCTGTTCCCAAATGTCATGAAAACACAATGAAATGTAAGAGAACCAATTCTGAAGCTTTTGCAAGTCTGCATAAAAGCAATTTTGTAAAGGGCAAGGTAATTTCATTTGCTGACTTCATTCAGTTTTAGCTTATGAATATTTTTTGTGTGTTCTTTCTCTTTTCTGATGCTTTTGTGTGTGCCTAAGCTACGTATTAATGTAATTGTCAGAGGATAAGCTTCTTTCTTCATCAAAATAATTAATGTCAGGAATTGAGCTTTTCATGCAGTGCAGCTGCACAGTGTGGACTGCCATGTTGTGACTCTGTCTTTTCCCCTATCTCATTGCTCAGCATAAAAGTAAAAAGCACCCAAATGAGCCATGAAACTAAATAAATTCACAAGTGTCAATGGAATGCCTTCCAAATGATGTCTGAGAAACTGGCATCACCAGCCTGCTATGGAGACTTAAAAGCCATTTATAACAATCCTCAAATTACTTGGCCTTGGAAAGAGTACTGACTAGCGGGGTAGATGGAAGGTGTGTAAAAATTGCATAATTAGCTACTTGATTANAATATATATCCATTGAAATCCTACTTAGGTGTTGATTTGTGAACATTGAGTGTTGGATACAGTAATATTGAATGTAGTGATTTTATAGAATTGTCTGTGGTACAGCTATTGGAATTTGAAACACTGAAAAGCAAGCCATGGGCAGTTCAGAAGTACTGATAGAGGGTTGGAATGACCTTAGACAATGGTGTAACAAATGCAAACAGGTGTAAGGCTGGAGTGTGTGGTTTTTGCCTATCTGTGCTGACAGACACAACATAGGTGTTGCTGAGAGAATATGAAGAATGTCTATGCCAATTAGTGTGTAATAACCCAAGTGTATGTAGCCAATTGGAGTCTAACATGATTTTGTAATCCTGTTATGTAGCCTTCTGATAGAAAGTATATAAACCCATGCTTGGGGTGCAACAAATGGATCCGGATTTGGAACTTGCTTATGTTAAGCACAGCCCCGTCTCTTCTGATACTATGGTATCTCAGCCTGTAGGCAATTGAGGGCATTGACTCAGACTGAACTCATTAGAGCTTCAAAAGCTGAAGCTGGACATTGTGTACATGCTCTACATTCACAGAAAATTTAAGTTGACAAAACTTTAAACTTTTTAACTGTACCTTCCATTAAATCACATGAGCTTGTGTTCACTGTGGCTTAATAACATATACTGGGAAAAGTATTGTCAGGCATTGGGATAGGTTGTGCAGCAAGATGGTGGAGTCACTATCCATGAAGGTGTTTAAAAAAACCACATAGACATGACACTCTGGGACATGATTTGGTGGATGTGGTTGTGTTGGGTTGACAGTTGGACTGGATGACCTTATAGGTGTTTTCCAACCAAAACAATTCTACGATTCTACGTACAGTAGTTCAGCTCATACTAGTTATTTGGTTTCATATTAAGACAATTAGATGTCTACATATAAAATCCAAGGTGCTACCATGATCAGCTAATCAATACAATTAATGAGGTCTAAGGAGTTATTCCACTAAGTGGAAACCAATACCTGGTCAGATGAATGCACTCTAGTGATTGTGTCATCAAAAGGAACAGTGAAATCACTCAAAAATAAACATCTGGTACCATCTGCTAAAGGAACTGGTGTTGCTCAGCTATAAAAGGAGGCTGAGGTGGGTGTGGGTCTCTTCTCCCTAGTTACAATTCATAAGAGGAATGTTGAGGATGCCCCTGCTTACTGCATAGGTGGCTAGACAAGGTAAGCTTTGGAGGTCCCTTCCAGACCATTCTATGACTCAATGAAATGACCTCAAGTTAGACAAGGCAAATTTTAGATTGGACAGTAGAAACTTGACTTAAAGGGTTCTCAAACACTAGAGCACACTCCCCAGGGAGGTGGTTGAATCCTCACCCCTGGAGATGTTTAAAAGATGCAGAGATCCAGTGCTGAGACACATGTTTTAGCACCAGCCTTGGCAGAATTAGAGAATGGTTGAACTCAATCTGAGAGATGTTTTCCAACTAAAACAATTCTATAATTGTAAGTTCCTATGCTTTTCCACTACAGCAAAAAAAGAAAAGCTCTTTAATTCCCAAAGGACTTCTTTGTCTCACTGGATGAATCTGAATTCTCCTTTTTGGTGAAAACCAGAGGGATGAGGCAAGTAAGAACAAATAAGGAAGAGGTAATGACCAATAATTTCTTCACTATTTTTTTTCATCTGCTCCTCACACAGAAACATATCTCCTGGTACAGTTGAGTTTAGCAGCATTTTGCACTAATCTATTTGCTTTCCTCAAGATCTTGTTTATGGGCAAGGGAAAACAAACCTCATCTATCAAGGCAAGGATTCATTGTTAGTGCAATTCAATATTAACTGTCCAATCCAATAGACACTACCTGTTCATAATCTAGCCATGAAATAATAGACTTCCATGCAAAATCTGATTATTTGAAATAACATAGATCAATTTTCGATAAATAAGTTTTTTTGTTCCTCCCTTTTTTTTCCTGTTATAATACTTTCTGGATTTCCAAGGTCAGCAGCCTCAGCCTGCTGGTGTAAGAAGAGTTTTATGGCAAAACTTTAGCATTTATGATCCTATGATCCTATAATCTCTAGTCCCTCTGAGAATCCATCTAGCTCCTGGAGAGCAGCCCTGAGGAAAAGGACCTGGAGGTCCGGGGTGACGAAAAGCTCAACATGAGCCAGCAGTGTGCTCATGCAGCCCAGACAGCAACCCTGTGCTGGGCTGCAGTAAGAGAAGTGTGGCCAGCAGGGCAAGGGAGGTGATTCTCCCCCTTTACTCTGCTCTCCTCAGACCCCACCTGGAGTACTGTGTGCAGTTCTGGAGCCCCCAACACAAGAAGGATATGGAACTGCTGGAGCGGGTCCAGAGGAGAGCCACGAAGATGATCAGAGGGCTGCAGCAGCTCTGCTATGAGGACAGGCTGAGAGAGTTGGGGCTCTTCAGCCTGGAGAAGAGAANCTGTGATTCTATGATTCTACTCACTCATGTTTACAGTTCTCTTTTCTTTGAACTCTCTATCCTAAACAGCTGGATTTTGGGAAAGAAGACTTCATTTTTTTTTAATGGAACAGCTTGGAAGAGAGCATTTCTATATCACTCTAGAAAGAAGGATTGAAGAGAATGCAAATGTCACTCCTTTCTTCAAAAAGGCTGATAAAGAAGAACCAGGGGGCTGCAGGCCAACTAGTGTCTCATTAATCTCTGGGAGGATTATCATAGAATCAGTCAGGGTTGGAAGGGACCACAAGGATCATCTACTTCCAACTCCCCTGCCATGGGCAGGGACACCCTACCCTAGATCAGGCTGGCCACAGCCTCATCCAGCCTGGCCTTAAACACCTCCAGGGATGAGGCCTCAACCACCTCCCTGGGCAACTCATTCCAGGCTCTCACCACTCTCATACTTAAGAACTTCCTCCTCACGTCCAGCCTGAACCTATCCATTTCCATCTCTGCTGCATTCCCCTTAGTCCTGTCACTACCTGATAGCCTAAATAGTTCCTCTCCAGCTTTTTCGTAGGCCCCCTTCAAATACTGGAAGGCCACAAGAAGGTCCCCTGGGAGCCTCCTCTTCCTCAGACTGAACAGCCCCAACTCTTTCATGCTGTCCTCAAAGGAGAGGTGCTCCAGCCCTCTGGTCATCTCCGTGGATTATAGAGATAATCCCCCTGGAAAGCACTTCCAAACAAGTCCAATTGGATGCATCTAATACAGTTTGACCAGAAAACATGTTTTTATACCCAGACATTTTGGGGAGTTCATAGCTATTTCCTCTCTGCACCAAGGAGAGAGAAATACAGATTATTTTTTTCTTATGAAAACATAAAACAGTCCTTAAGAACCTTACGAAATATAAACCAACCTCACTATAATCTATATGGTAGCTTATTGTTCAGATTTTTGACATGAGATGTGAAAAACTGCTTATTCAGATGCTTTTTTTCCCACAGCTTTTGTGTATATATAAATACATAATCTCTAATTGAAACAGGTTTTTATGGATTGTTATGTTTTTACCTCATTGAAACTATCTTAACTAAAATTTAAGTTAAATTCTCCTGAGAAGTATCCATTTCAATTTTGACTGAGCGTTGTTTCCTGATCAAAACATTTTCTTGAGAGGAAAACCAGCCAATAAATTCTCCACAAATAATTGAGAACCTATTGCTTTAATTCTTAGTCTACTCTGGCTTTTCATCCAGACTTTTCACACTGCTTTGTGCCATTCAAACTAGAATCAGTCCTGGAATCTCAAGAAAATGAGCACTTCTTTGGTGATACTATTTATCGCAAGGCTGTGAGTTGATTTATTGATGTTGCTCTCTGTTGATGTGAGAAGTGATGTGTAAATGAAGATTCATGTCACATCTAACTCACGAAACAGCTGTCAGACAACTGGCACTGTGTGTTATGGACACATTGGGTCGACTTCAGGGGAGGAAGCTGCAAAGAAAAGAAGGTTAAGTCGCTTTTCAGAAGAACCACTGACTTGTAACCATATGTAGGTGACATTTCAGATACTTCACAGATTTTCTACAACGAGAAATGACAGACACTTTGGTGTTGAATTTAGAACCATAGAGATCTGATCAACTCCCAACACGGAGTTCATAGAATATTGGGGATTGGAAGGCACCTTAAAGATCATCTACTTCTATCCCCTCCTGCCAGCAACAGGGACGCTTTCCACTTGATCAGCTTGTTTAAGGCCCCAGCCAAGAGATCTTTGAACACTGCCAGGCTTAGAGACTCCACAGCTTGTCTAGGCAACCTGTCCTCTGCCTTACCACCCTCATGGGGAATGATTTCCTCCTCATGTCTCACTTCAGTTGAGTTTCTTCCCTTATGAAGTCATTATCCCTAGTCCTGTCTCTCCATGCCTTTGCCAAAAGCCCATCTCCAGCTCTCCTGGAATCCCCTTCAAATATTGGAATGCTGCTAGAAGGTCTCCACTGCAACTTCTGCAAACTGAACAAGCCCAACTCTCTCAGCCTGTCTTCCTAGTGGAGGTGATCATCTTCATGGCCTCCTCTACACCCTCTCTAACAGGTCCATGTCCTTCTTGTGTTGCAGGCTCCACAACTGGACATAGGACTTTTTTTTTACCCTTTTCAGTTTTCTCCCCTTTCCTTAATTTGCAATAGAAGCCACATTTACACCAACATAAAATATTTGTTCTTGGATACTTACATCTCAAATCTAGAAAATACCATCCTGAAAGAAACAGCCACAATAATGGGGTATGCTATTACCTTTTTTCCTTCTTTTTTCCTTCCCCCCCACCTTTTTTTCCTTTCCCCCCCACCTTTTTTTCCTTTTCCCCCTCTTTTAGTTCCAAAACTTCTGATAATTTTTAATGCTTTAAAAACAGCCCCTTCCAGAAGGTTTATTCTCTTTTTTTTTCAGCATATGTTCTTTCTCAGCCACACTTACACAAGCATGTGGATGGTAATTGGAGTCACATAGCATTAAACTATGTTTGGTACTCAAGAGGTTTGTTGTTGTTTTAAACTGGAAAATATTAATCAATTGAAAGAAAAATGCTCTAAGTTAACATAGCAATTCACAGCAAACCAGCTGTGTGGGACTGTTTCCAAGGGTGTGTTTTTTTAACTAGAGAAGGGTAGATTTAGATTGAACATTAGGAAGAAGTTCATTATTATGAGGGGGGTGGAACACTGGAATTGGTTACCCAAGTAGATGGTGGAGAGACATTCAAGTTCAGGCTCGATGGGGCTCTGAGCAACCTAATCTGTTTAGGGCTGCCCATAGAAGGAAGCGGTGGAGGCATTTATAGGCATTGATAATTTGCCCCTCAGCCTTTTCTTTTCCAGGCTAAAAAGCCCCAGGTCCCTTTCTTTGTAACAGAGATATTACAGTCCTCTAACCTTCACAGCCTTTTAGCTGTACTCCCTGTCCTTCTTGAACTGGGGAGTCCAGAACTGGACACAAGACTCCAGATGAGGCTTCATCAGGGCAGAGCAGAGAGAGAAGAAAACCTTCCTTGACCTGCTGCTAAGAATTTTCTTGATGCACCCCATGATGCTTTTGGGCCACTTGGCCACGAGGGCACAGAGCTGGTTCATGATCATTCTATTGTCCACCAAGACTCCCAGGTCTTTTACCACAGAGCTGCGTTCCAGCAGGTCAATCCCTCCCTTACACTGCTGCAGGGGGTTATTCCTTCCCAGGTGCAGGACTCTACACTTGCCCTTGTTGAACTTCATAATGTTCACTCCTGTCCAACTCTCCAGCCTGGCCAGGTCACTCTGGATGACAGAACAGCCTGATGGGGTGTCAGCCAAGCTATTATGTTCTATATAAGAAAATACTTCCCTTTTCTTTAGAGGATTCTCTCTTGTACAAGAAGAAAAATCGTTTGAACAGACTGTTTCTTTGAAAGCAGAGTGGCTTCCTTCACATGCAGCACAGAACCTTTAGAGCTTCTTGTCTTCTGAAAGCATTTTACACTTGGGATGTTTTATTCAGTAGAACTCTCTTTGCAGAAAGAGAAATAGCATGCAAATAACTATGTATCTAAGAGTGTATCATGGTTTTAT
Source organism: Tricholaema leucomelas (assembly GCA_013400475.1). Lineage (NCBI taxonomy): Eukaryota > Metazoa > Chordata > Aves > Piciformes > Lybiidae > Tricholaema lacrymosa > Tricholaema leucomelas. Next base: position 293,486 of record WAAF01019624.1, read on the forward strand.
CTTTGTGAGGCAACGTGTACTCCCAGTGACTTTTTTGGTTTGATTTGCAGCATATCTGAGATGCCTGCATTTTACTGCATGTCATTGTGCAGTGCTTTGAGATCTTTGTTGAAATGAAAAATGTTGCTTATAATGAATGCAGATTCCAACTTATTCAACATCATATGTTATTTATCTTAACAGACTCAGCTTGCTCAGCAGCAGATGCAAATATTTATGTTGGGTTAAATCTGGAATTTTTGCATGCAGCCAATCCAAGAGCAATCCCTCTCTTCTTGGGTCACATCATTTTCTGATGATGGATCTGACGAATATGTGGTTGATAGGATTTTGTCATCATTTGAATATTTTCAAGGTACAGTAGAAATCAATGAGAAAAAAAAAAAAAAAAGTCTATTATGCACCAATGGAAAATATAAGTCCAAAATTATATCCCTATAGAATAAAAAAATAAATATATGATATGTGTTACAAGTGATGATTTATAATTGCCCTACATTTAATTCTTATACAAATATATTACTAAATATATTAAATATATTATTGAATATTTCCTGAACTACTCCTGCAGATGTAAATGTGTGAGATTTACTGACCTGGTGTAGAGAGTGAGTAGTGGCTGGTGGAACTGGGATTGTTTAATCTGGAGAAGAGGAGGTTGAGGGAAGACCTCATTGCTCTCTGCAACTCCCTAAAAGGAGGTCAGAGTCCACTGGAGGTGATCTGTTCTCCCTAGTATTAGGTGACAGAACAAAAGGAGATGGCCTGAAGCTTTACCAGGGTAGGTAGGTTTAGATTGTACATGAGGAAAATATTCTTGACTGAAAGAGTGGTCAGGCATTGGAGCAGGCTGCCCAGGGAGGTAGTTCAGAAAATAGAATAGAATCAACCAGGTTGGAAGAGACCTCCAAGATCATCCAGGCCAACCTATCGCCCAGCCCTATCCAGTCAACTAGACCATGGCACTAAGTGCCTCAGCCAGGCTTTTCCTGAACACCCCCAGGGACGGTGACTCCACCACCTCCCTGGGCAGCCCATTCCAATGCCAATCACTCTCTCTGTGAAGAACTTCCTCCTAACATCCAGCCTATACCTCCCCTGGCACAACTTGAGGCTGTGTCCCCTTGTTCTATTGCTGGTTCTCTGGAAGAAGAGACCAACCCCCACCTGGCTACAGCCTCCCTTCAGGTAGTTGTAGACAGCAATGAGGTCAGTCCTGAGCCTCCTCTTCTCCAGGCTAAACAACCCCAGCTCCCTCAGCCTCTCCTCATAGGGTTTGTGTTCCAGGCCCCTCACCAGCTTCGTTGCCCTTCTCTGGACACGTTCCAGCACCTCAACATCTCTCTTGAATTGGGGAGCCCAGAACTGGACACAGTTGAATCCCCATCCCTGGGATGAAAGCCACAAAGATGTGGTGCTGAGGGACATGGTTTAGCACCAGCCTTGGCAAAGTTAGATAATGGTTGGACTTGATGATCTTAAAGGTCTTTTCCAAGCTAAAAAAACAGTTCTATGATTCTGTTTGTTTGCCTTTAGGGAACAAGCCACATTATTGTGGAATGTTGGCTTTCCAAAAGAGGGTTTGTTGAGTGTGACTTCCTTCACAACTCAGTGGAGCTCTTACCATGGTAACACTTCCAATGTGTGTCATCATTTCCTCCATATTTTAGTACAATGTGCAGAATATGGTTCACACATTTGGATGAATATATTGTGATTTGCTAGTGATATCAGAGTTGATTTTAAATCCTATTTGATGGTTTTGTCCTATCATCAAACACAATTTATAGGACTTTTGAGATTGTTGCCAGAAGGAATTCAACCAACTATCAATCCAACACCACCGTTCCTACTAAACCATGTCCTGAAGTACCATCTCTAACATGTGTTAATACCTCCAAGGATGGTGACTCCAATGCCATCATCTAAAACTGCCTTTTCTAAATGAAAATTCTTTAACCCAGCTCTCTTCTCTGAGCTGAAGGATAGATGAGGTAGGTCTGGGAGAAACATCCAGAAAAGAAAGACAGGACTATGTAAGAAAAAGGTAGAAGCGGGTAGTAATGGGTTGGACTTGATGATCTATGAGGTCTCTTCCAACCTTGGTGATACTGTGAGACTGTGAAGTCTTTTTTTCAAGTAATGTTTTTAATATACCAGCATCAATATACTGGACTCAGCAGTCTCTGGTCCCCAGCAGTGAAAAGACTGCCTTAGTAGATGACATTTTATGCTCACTCAGCTGGAATGGGCTGACACCTTTAAACAGAATGTCTGCCTCTCTGAGTGAGGTCAACAGTCAAAACTGCGTTCCTATTTTAAACATTTTTTCCTATTAATAAAACATAAATCTGCTGTGTATTTAGACTTTTTTTAATCAACAAGTGAAAGATATGCTTTTAGAGTAGCATTCAGCTTCAAGAAATTTAGATGACTGAAGACATGGTGACTACATGTATGCCAGTGAGAAAAAAAAAAGAAAACAACTTACAAGCTCTTTCTCCTCTGACAGATCTTTGAAGTGTATGATGTGCAGTGACATATCATTTTTTTCTTGGATCCTACACACACAATCCTGAGACACTGATTTTTGCAACACTCAGTAATACACAGATGTCTGCAGAGACTTTCTCTTTCACCCAAATTTCCAAAGGCTGTGTTTCTGTGAAACATTGCTATGAAACATTCATGTCAAAATACTCCAGGAAAAACATAAAGTCATGGAAATATGGAATGGTTTGGGTTGGAATGGACCTTAAAGATTGTGTAGTTCCAACCCTCTTGCTATGATCAGGGACATCTTCCACTAGACCAGGGTGTTCAAGGCCCTCTCCAACCTAGCTTTGAACACCTTCAAGGAGGGAGCATCCACAACACCCTTGGAAACCTGCTTCTGTGTCTTGCCACCCTCACTGTAAAGAATTTCTTCCTAATATCCACTCTAAATCTACCCTCTTCCAGATTAACTCCATTTCCTCTCATCCTGTCAGTACAAGCCCTTGTAAAAAGTCCCTCCTCACCTTTCTTATAGGTCTCTTTCAGGTACTGGGTCAAAATTTCGTTGTAGTAGATGGATGCTTTCTGTGACTGTTGCCTATTAGCAAATGCTGGGCCACAGTGTGTTCAGCACATGGTCCTGAGAAGTGATGCTTCACGTCTCAATGTTTTAACCAACAACAGGGACATGTCTTGTCATACCAGGAGAGCTGGCATGTGTAGATCCTGGAATCTACCAAGACTAACATACCATGTGGGAATCCTGCCTAAGCAAGCTCACAGCAGAGAAGAGAAATCTCTTTGAACTCTCCGTCCTCTTTTATGAAGAATTTCTGCCTAACACCCAGTCTGAATCTACCCTATTTCAGCTCAAAGCCATTGCCCCTTGTCCTATCACTACAAGTCTTTGTCAAAAGTCCTTCTCCAGCTTTATTGTAGGCCCCCTTTAGGTACTGTAAGGCTGCTAGAAGGTTTCACTGAAGCCTTCTCTTTTCCCTTAAAAGCTCATTCTTATTGTCGTGCTTCATTTTGGTGTGGACTTGTTCTCTTAAAATAGCCAATCAACAAGTAATTAAACAGCAAAAAATATATGACTTGTGAAAACTGGTTATTAGGAGGGTTGTTGGTTTTGTTGGTCAGGGTTTTTTTAAGCAGAAAATTTTACTATATTTTGGGTGCTCAGTAGCCATAAAATTTCTCATGTAGCTTTTAACAGTGTCCTACTTCATCTGACTGCTGAGGCAGAATAGTGTAAGCTGTCAAAGACTAGAAGTAAGTAGTCACACATACAATGAAGTGGCTCCAGGAGTCCACTTTATCATCATTAAAGCCAATCCCACAGCCACTGAAGTCAAAGGGGTTTTTCCCCTCACAGTGAATGATGAGTTAGGACTTAGTGATAATGAAACTGTGAGGCTGAAGAAAAAGGCAAGACAGAAAAGCCTCCCATCTCTTCCTTTCTGTAGGAAAAGAATAATGTAATAACTCAGCAAAATTTGGTTTTGATGGTGTCAAGCTACTGGTCATCCATCATGGGTGTGAGGGTTTTCAAAGGCTGCATTAAATAAACACATTATGGTAGTTCTGAACTAACTCAATGTGTAAATTTTCTGTAATTCTTTGGTTCGGGTTTTAAGATCTGTCATCTCTAACGATGTCTCCAGCTGCCTGGAATCTAAACTCTGTTGAAACTAGGTCCCTTCCAATTCAAGCTGGTCTGTGATTCTGTAAATTTTAATTCTTGTCAGAAAATTGGCTACTTAGGAGCATCAGAGACCTCCACATTATTGACTTAGAAAATACTTGGAAACATAGAATGGTTTGACAGTTTATCCTGAACCCCTACAGTAGGGTTATCAGCTGGACTTGGTGATCCCTCAAGTGAGACTTGGTCTCCATCTCTGAAGGCTTTCATGTCCCATCTGGATGCATTCTTCTATGACATGAGATAGATGGTATGGTCCTACTCTGGCATAGGGGTTGGACTCGATGATCCCTTTGGGTGTCTTCCAATCCCTAACATCCTGTGGTCTGTGATCCTGAGGGTCTTAACCAACGCGGATGTTTCTGTGATTCTGTGGTCTGCTTCCAGGCCCCTGACACGTGCATAGGCACCTACCAGATGAGACTGCTCAAGGCTTCATCAAGTCTAGCTTTCAACACCCCCAGGGTTGCAGCCGCTGGCTTTAAGCTGGGAAAGGGAAGATTTGGGGTAGATATTAGAAATAATTTTTTTATAGTGAGTGTGATGTGACACTGGAACAGGATGCCCAGGAAGGTGGTAAGAGTCACTATCCCTGGAGGTGTTCAAGAACCCTGTGATCATGACACTTTTGAACATGGATTAGTGGGCATGGTTATATTGGGTTGACAGTTGGACTCAATGATTTTAGGAATGATATGATTCTATTATTCTACAATCCTATGATTTCTACGATTTATATACTACATACATGAAAAGCACAGGCAGTCATAGATGGCAGAAAAATACACAGTAACAAAATATATTATGAAATACACTCACTCCTGAACCCACTCCATGAGGTTACAGTGTTTCCTAAGCTTGTACTCCTCAAAATTAGCAAGGCTTTACCACCACTCAAATCTAATTTGAATTGTTATTTGCAGCCCTAATTGCCAAACCCTCCTGCACCAAACTAGTGATGGAATTCTTCTTTCATTATTCCTCTGTTACTGCTGATAGTAAATTAAACACTCAACAGCTAATGATTTTCCTCTATTAAGACAAAACAGTGACATACTGATTAAATTTAAACTGTCAGATCTTATTTCATTTATCAGTATTGCTCTCACAGCAGAGTACAACTAGTCATTTTCTTTTCAGGTACCTTCATGTGAACTTTTGTCATCACTGAAAGATGGCAGTAGCTGAACTGATCTTTGAAAAATGTGATACTCATTTTGCAACAGCTTAGAGAATGTTATGACACTCAGGTTTTTGGATTACCAAATGTGACCTGAATAGTTTCAAAGACAATGAGATTGCTGAATCCAGAGATTCTCCAGTAGTCTTTGAACAAACATTATCTGCTGGAGGGCAGCTGGACGGAGAAGGACCTTGGAGTCCTGGTGAACAATAAGTTATCTATGGGACAGCAATGTGCCCTTGTGGCCAAGAGTGCCAATGGCATCCTGGGGTGCATTAAGAGTGTAGCCTACAAGTCTAGGGAGGTTCTGCTGCCCCTATACTCTTTGCTGGTGAGATCACATCTAGAGTACGGTGTCCATTTCTGGGCTCCACAGTTTGAAGGGGACAGGAATACACTAGAGAGAGTCCAATGGAAGCTAAAAGGATAATGAAGGGGCTGGAACATCTGCCTGATGAGGAAAGACTGAGGCACAAATCTGTTTGTTCTGGAGAAAGTGTTTGTGTTGGGGTGGGGGAATCTTACTAATGTTTACAACTATCTGAGGGGTGGGTGTCAAGAAGAAGGGTCCAGACTTTTCACTGGGGTCCTGTGATAGGACAAGGGGCAATGGATGTAAACTGGAACACAGGAAGATCCACCTTAACATAAGGAGAAACTTCTTTACTGCAAGGATGCTGGAGCCCTGGATCAGGCTACCCAAAAAGATTACGGAGTCTCCTTCTCTGGAGACCCTCAAGACCCATTGGGATGCACTCCCATATGACTTACTGAAGGTGACCCTGTTTTGACAGATGAGTCCCTTCCAACCCCTACCATTCTGGGATTTTGTGGCTATTAATCCAAACAAACTTCACAGGGAAGTTCAAAGGGAAGATTAAGAACATGGTAAATAACAGGAGATCTGTACCAGTTGATTAATATGTGTTGATTTCTTTTCTTTATTTTTTTCCCTGTAATCTGCTTCTAATTATTTGCATTCAGTTGATTGACTGATTAAAATTTAGCTATAAATAATTAATGAAACAAGTCATGAACCTGTAGAGAAAAAAAAAAAATCCAGTGCAGCAGACTTTCATAGATTTTTTAAGACCTTGGATAATTTTAGCATATCAAGTCTAGACATTTAAAAATAGATTTCTGAAGGCTGTAAACTGTCTCTTTTTTGTTAATGCTTTTTAAAGTTCATTTGGTTTTATGCAATGTTAGCCACACATTTCTCAAAGTGAAAATGCCATTTTTAGCTGATACCAACAGGTACTGTATAAGCACATTGCACCTCATGATATACTTCTAAGAAAGCATTTAATAATACATCCACAGTATCACAGTATCANGCTCCCTCAGCCTCTCCTCACAGGGCTGTGTTCCAGGCCTCTCACCAGCTTTGTTGCCCTTCTCTGGACACATTCCAGTATCTCAACATCTCTGTTGAATTGAGGAGCCCAGAACTGGACACAGTACTGCAGAATGGTGATGTCTACTTCACTCATAGGTTCACTGAGACCTATGAAAACAAGGACACAAACACAGATAAGAGTGTCGCTATTTGTCATCGTCAGTGTCTGTGTTTTTCTCTCTGAGCTTCTGCTGCATTGCCTGGATCTGTGTAACCCAACTAATCCTTCTGTTTCTAATCCCCCTTGCCAGTCCTCCCAACTCACCTCGCACGTAAAGCAGATTCTGAGATAAGGTAGCGGGTGGAAGGAAGGTGGAAGAGTGGCTGGGAGCCCCTCTTGGGGACTCTGATTTCTGGGAGGGGTATTGTGTTTCTGTATTACTTTTAACGTGTATATTTCTGTATATAGCTGTATAAGCTTCTAATATATTGTAAACATCTGCTTGTATAATGTGCTAAGCTGTAAGTATAGCTTCATTCCTTAACTTCAAGCTGGTTGAGTCTAGTCTGGGTGATTTCACAAGAGTAGGGGAGCAGGTAACTCCCAAACCATCACACGGTGGTGAGACTCTGGAATAGGTTGCCAAGAGAGGTTGTGGATGCTGCCTCCCTGGATGTGTTCGAAAGGCTTTGAGTAATCTGTTTTAGTGGAAGGTGGCTGGAACTAGATGGTCTTGAAGGTCAATTCCAACCCAAGCCATTTTTTTTACCATATAACTTTTTGGTCTTTTCCATCCCAAACAATTCTATGATTTTAGCTATGCAAGTCATAATGTAGTTCTGTTAGAATTACATCCTGCACCTACACTGGAGAGATACATCATATATAACTGTATTTAAATATAATTATATTTAAAGCACAGCTTACATAGATATAATTGTGCTGTCCAGACAGATTTTGATGCATTTGCTGCTCTGGGTCTAATTTTTTTGGTGATAATAGTATCAAATGATATTAACACCACCAAAGAAAACGGTTTCTCAAGTGGCATCACTGGATGTGGTAGGAGTTAATTATTTTACTGCTGGAAAAAGGAATAAGGAAGATGGCTAAGTTTGTTCTGTGAAGCTACTCACATACATCCACAAGGCAAAAATTACATAAAATATCTATGAGTTGATAACATAGTGCAGTGTGAATTGTCATATGGAATCAGAGAGGCATTTGTACCTGCAGATGGGATTAGTACATGCCTGTCGGGGTGCCAGATGTCCTGGATTACCAAACCACCCTCACACACACTTCACAGAAATAACAAGGGTTAGAAGAGGTCTTTATCCCTTCTACTAAGGGATGCTTAAAATCACATCTTGGAAATCCTTTTAAATGAGTGGCTCTTGTAGGTCACTCAGCAACAGTGATGACTTTTTCAATCTATTTTTATCTCCTATGTAACTACTGAAAATGTATTTCTTCTGTCACATCAGGCTGACAAACATTTTTCATCTTCTTTGCCAGCCTAAACAATTCTACGATTCTATGATTCTACTCTAAAAGACAATTGCAGAAAACACTTCTAGACATAATATAATGGCTTATTAAGATTGTGTGTGTGTGTGTTTGGTTTTGTTTTGAGTCTGGGCAGGTGTTTATTTGCATCCTCCATACTTGAGACTTTCTTCAGATCCACATCTATGTCTATGCAAGTCAGTATTTGGTTCCCCAAATTCAAGAAGAACAAATTTTAATTTATTGCTTATTGAGAAAGGTTAAACTCATTGGTCTACTTCCACTGATGTCATGGATTGTTAGAACATATCTTAACATTAAATAAATCCATGGAATTTAGTAATTTATTTCATTGTGAATAGGTATTGTTTGGAACTGGTGATCTCATTGCTGTCTACAACTACATGAAGGGAGGCTGTAGCCAGGTGGGGGTTGGTCTCTTCTCCCAGGCAACCAGCAATAGAACAAGGAGACACAGTCTCAGGTTGTGCCGAGGGAGGTCTAGGCTGGATGTAAGGAGGAAGTTCTCGCCAGAGTGTGATGGTTTGGGT
>WAAF01019624.1:302460-316057 GCA_013400475.1 Tricholaema leucomelas
CTAGCTAGGCTCAAACTAGCACACAGAGAGAGTGATTGGCATTGGAATGGGCTGCCCAGGGAGGTGGTGGAGTCACTGTCCCTGGAGGTGTTCAAGAAAAGCCTGGATGAGGCACTTAGTGCCGTGGTCTAGTTAATTGGATAGAGTTGGGTGATAGGTTGGACTGGATGATCTTGGAGATCTTTTCCAACCTGGTTGATTCTATGATGGCTTTTTCATTGGATACTTTTCTTTATTAAATTTATTTCACTATTTTGAGAAGAAAATATAAGGTGAAGCCTCACTAAAAGTTAACTAATTTTGCAGGACACAAATAAAGTGTTGATCCACATTAAAAAATAAAGAATTCAAGGAATTTTGGTTACTTCAAAGGAGTGCAAGGATCTTTCTGTGTATTTATGATTTGTCACTTATATTTCAATCTCTCTGATGCAATCTGTCTTCAAATGATGTGCATTTCTCTCCTAGCTTGTCACATCAAGACTGGCCACTCCTTTATACATAATCCTGTAAATCATTTCCTATGGCAGTTGAAAGTCTGCAGTCCTAAGTATAGAATAGAATAGAATAAAATAGAATCAACCAGGTTGGAAGAGACCTCCAAGATCATCCAGCCCAACCTATCACCCAGCCCTAGCCAATCAACTAGACCACGGCACTAAGTGCCTCATCCAGTCTCCTCTTGAACACCTCCAGGGACGGCGACTCCACCACCTCCCTGGGCAGCCCATTCCAATGGCAAATCGTGTGATGGTTTGGGTGTTCCCTGCCCTCCTACACTTTAGAAATCCCCCAGACTAGACTCAGTCGGCTCTGGAAATATGAATGAAGCTTATATTTACAGCTAGCACAGTACATAAGCAGATATTTACAGTATATACAGTTATATACAGACATATACAAGGTAAAAGGTAATACAGAAACACAACAGCCCTCTCAGAAACTTGAGTCCCCAGGAGAGGCTCTCAATCGCCCCTGCACCTTCCCCCCATCCCTCTCAACCTTACCCCAGTCCCAAGGAAGAATGGAGGTTCATCCAGGGGGTTAGGAAGCAAAGTGGATTAGTCCAAAAAGGAGAGTGAGGTTAGAGAGTAAGATGCAGTTCAGGCAGTTCCCCAGCAGAAGTGAGACTACTTTATCTATGTTTTGGGTTTATTCTTATACAACTCAGCAAGCCTATGAGTGAAGTAGACATCACCATTGTTTGTCTTTCACAGCCTGTAATCTAGTTCTTCTCACCAAAACACTCTAGCTAGCTTCAAACTAGCACACTGAGTGAGTGTTTAATAAAAACAAAATTTAAAGACAAATGAATGGCAATTATACAGTAGTTGGTGAGAGGCAAAAGTAAAAGAGGAAAATAAGAAGCAAATACAAAAGTTGTAGGAGGGGTCAGAGAAAAAAGAGAAGGGGAAAGAAGGAAAGAAAAAAAAAAGGAAAAAGGAATTAAAAAGAAAAAAAGAGAGAAAAGCAGAGAGAAAAGAGGGGGGAAAGAAGAAAAGGAGAAAAAAATGAAGGAAAAACATTTTTTCAAGGGAAGAAAGGGGGAAAAGGAGAAAAAATAGTAAAAGGAAGGAAAAAAACAATTAAAAAAAGGAAGGGAATGCATATACAAAAACTCACGACTGCCCAATTGAATCATAGAATGAATCATAAAACCATAGAATGGTTTAGGTTGGAAGGGACCTCAAGGATCATCCAGCTCCAACCCCCTGCCATAGGCAGGGACACCTCCCACTAGAGCAGGCTGCTCAAGGCCTCATCCAGCCTGGCTTTAAACACCTCCAGGGAGGAAGCATCCACAACCTCCCTGGGCAACCTGTTCCAGTGTCTTACCACCCTCACCAATTAGACAAATCATAGTTGTTTGCATTTTTAAAGCACTGAAGTAGGACATGGGAGAGATGAATTTGGCTGAACCTATTTTTTAATGCATTTTTTTATTCACAACTAAATTGCTGACTGTCAAATGAAAAAAAAATATTATGTCAGTACCTTGTTCTTAGTAATAATTCTTCTATTTATACCTACTATATACCTATTTTAGCTTCAACCAAATAAGGTTGATTTTCAGCTATTCTAAAGCTGAGCAATTAGCTTGATGAGCACCATCCAGATAACTTTATGTTCTGGAGTTATATTAAAGTCTGGGTTGATATAGTTTAAAAATATATATCTCCATGTATGGGCAGATACATATATGCATATAGAGACCCATACACTTGTATGCATGTGAGCAACTCCAGTTTTCAGTTTAAGGGAGAGTAAAACCTCAGTTATCGATTTAGGGCTTTGTTACACAGTTAAAAAAGGGCAAAATTAGCCAATTATATTTTTTTAATAGATTATATTAATCTGCAATCAGGTATCTGCATGGATGTACTCTTCCAGAATATTTTGAGAACTTAATTTTGAATCAATGTGTCCACACAACATAATCTGCCTGTTGAGCACAGGATGTCAGGGGCTGGAAGGGACCTGGAGAGACCATCGAGTCCAACCCCCTTGCCAGAGCAGGACCATACAATCTAGCTCAGGTCACAGATGAACACATCCAGACAGGCCTTGAAAGTCTCCAGAGGAGGAGACTCCACAGCCTCTCTGGGAAGCCTGCTCCAGCATTCTGTGACCCTTACAGTGAAGAAGTTCCCCCCTTGTGTTGAGGTGGAATCTCCTGTGCTGCAACTTACATCCATAGCTCCTTGTCCTATCACAGGGATCAAGTGAGAAGAGTCTGTCCCCTGCCTCCTGACACCCATCACTCAGATATTTAGAAACATTTATCAAATCCCCTCTCAGTCTTCTCTTCTCCAAACTAAAAAGCCCCAAGCTCCTCAGTCTCTCCTCATCAAGCAGTGCTCCAGTCCCCTAATCATCCTTGTAGCTCTCTCCAGCCCCTCTTAAACTGAGGACCCCAAAACTGAACACAGTACTCAAGATGAGATCTCAGCAGGGCAGAGTAGAGGGGGAGGAGAACCTCCCTTGATCTGCTGGACACTCTTCCTAATACACCCCAGGATCCCATTGGCCTTCTTGGCCACAAGAGCACATTGCTGTTCCATGGATAACTTGTTATCCACCAGGATCCCCAGCTCCCTCTCCACAGGGTTGCTCTCCAGCAGATCACCTCCCAGCCTGTACTGCTGCAGTTTATTATTCCTCCCCAGGTGCAGGACTCTGCACTTGTCCTTGTTGAACCTCCTCTGGTTCCTCTGTGCCCAGCTCTCCAGTCTGCCCAGGTCTCACTGGATGACCACACAGCCTTCAGCTGTATCAGCCAAGTTTTCTAGTTTGGTGTTATCAGCAAACCTGCTGAGCAGACACTCTGTGCCCTCATCAATGTCATTGATGGAGCTGTTGAACAGGATTGGACCTAGCACTGCTTCCTGGAGGATTCCAGTGGTTACAATTCTCCTGCTGGACCTGGCACCATTGATCACCACTTTTTGAGCTCTATCTTGTAACCAGTTCCTAATCCACCTCACTCTCTGCTCTTTCATCCCACACTTTCTGAGTTTGCTCACTAAGATGTCATGGGAGACAGTGTCAAAGACTTTACTAAGGTCAAGGTAGACTACATCCACTGATGTCCCTGAATCTACCCATTCAGTTACGGCATCATAAAATGCTATCAGGTTAGTCAAGCATGACTTCCCCTTGGTAAATACATTCTGACTACTCCTGACAACCTTCTTCTCTTCCAAATGCCTTAAGATGCCCACTAGAAGGGACCGTTCCATCATTTTTCATCATTGATATTCAACAAGAAGTGCTAGGTCACAACACTTGGATCACAACAACTCCATGCAATGCTCCAGGCTTAAGGTAGAGTAGCTACCCAGCAGAGAAGGACCCAGGGCTGCTGATGGACATCTGGCTGAACAGGAGACAGTATGTCCAAGTGGCCAAAAAGGCCACCAGCATCCTGGCCTCTACCATGAATAGTGTGACCAGCAGTGTCGGGGAAGTGATTGTCCCTTTGGACCCAACACTGGTGATGTCACACCTGAATCCTGGATTCAGTGTTGGGGCTCTCACTCCATGAAGGACATTGAGGTGATAGAGCAGGTCCAGAGAAGGCCAATGAGCTGATGAAGGATCTGAAGAACAGATCTGGTAAGGAGCACCTGAGAGAAATGAGACTGCTTAGTCTGGAGAAAAGAAGGCTGAGGGGAAGCTTTCTGGCTCTCTACAACTTCTAGAAAGTAGATGTTCAATAAACACATGGACAGGACACTCTGGGACATCATTTAATGGCCATGGTGATGTTGGGTTGACAGCTGGACTTTATGATCTTAAAAGCCTTTTACATCTGAAATAATTCTACGATTCTATGCTAACATACAGGAGTTTTTCCATGACTAAACATTTAACTGAGTTATCCAGCAACACAAAGATCAGTCATCACAAAAGGAAGCATTTTAACATTTCTGGGCTATATAAAAGAGGTGATTTGTTGCATTTTCTTTTCCATTATTTGCCTTTGATAGTAATTTATTTAGTAAGTGTACTGAAAACTGCAAAGTGAAAAAGTTATGCCAGAACCTTCACTGAAGAAAATGACTGAGAGGCAAACCATAAAATATTTACTGCATTCATGCTTCTGTCAAGTTTTATTATTGCTTAATTTGAACTACTAGACTCAATAGCAGTGGTACAATAAATAATTTCAGTATGTACGACACTACTGTTGCAAAATTATGATGATTTAACTGTAAGACAGGAAAATAAAATGTCTGATTGCTTTTTGCAAGCCTCTTACTTCCTATTGATCCTTGAACTATTTTCTTCAAAGCTTTTTGGTGGAAATAAAAATGTATTTTTCTAGAATGTTTTAATTCAGAAGTTTAGTTCCTATGATAGGGTCAGAGAATGAGTTAGAAGGGACTTTAAAGATCATCTAGTTCCAACTCCCTCTGTTGATAGGCAGGGGCACCTTTGACCAGAGAGGCTTGCTCAAGGTCCCATCCAACCTGGCTTTCAACACTTTCAGGCTTGGAGCCATCATAACTTCAAAAAAAGTAGAAATTTGCAAGAGTTTGCTTAATTTCAGAAAGCTAAATGATTGCTTAAAATCAATTTACTTAAGCAGTAGAAATGCATCAAAGTAAATGAAAAAAAGACTATCATAGAGATTTTTTTGGTTTCTGATTTATAGATGTCCACTATATATTTATTTTTCTTGTTGGGAGGTGTTTTTTCATTGATTTTCTTGTTTTTTTCAATAGCTATACGACAACCTGGCCACTAAAGACAAATTATTTTACTCTCATTGAAAAGAGCCACATCTTAGATTTCTTTTTTTTTCCTTCAATGGGAAATCCTTCTGGGCAGGTGGAAGGTGTCCCTGCCCATGGCAGGGCAGGTGGATCTGGAAGATTTTTAAGGTCCTTTCCAACCCAAACTGTTCTATGATTCTATGATTAAATTCACCCTCCTTAGAAGTGAGTGAAGGGGTGAAAAATTATTGATGAATCAGTGCCATTGTGAGCAACTTCTTGGCTTTTTTTAAATGGCAACGATTCAAAAGCCATAGAACAGGAGTGAATGGCCTCAAGCTGTGACTGGGTGGGTTTAGACTGGACATTAGGAAACGTTTTTTTCACAGAAGGAGTGGTCAGACATTGGAATGGGCTGCTCAGGGAGGTGGTTGAGTCACCAACCCTGGACGTATTTAAAAGTCATTTGGATGTGGTACTTGGGCATATCATAGAATCATAGAATCAACCAGGTTGGAAGAGACCTCCAAGATCATCCAGTCCAACCTAGCACCCAGCCCTAGCCAGTCAACTAGACCATGGCACTAAGTGCCTCATCCAGGCTTTTCTTGAACACCTCCAGGGACGGTGACTCCACCACCTCCCATGGTGTAAGGTTGAACTTTGTAGAGCAGGGATAATGGTTGGACTTGATGATCCTGAAGATTTTTTTCCAGCTGGGATGTTTCTGTGATTTGTGTGTGTGATTTGAAAAACAAACAAACAACACAAAACCATCATGGGTTTGTGTTTTATCTTTCATATTTCTGTTTTTCTCTACCATCGAAACACTGAGAACAAAAGCATCCTAAAATAATTAAAGAACAAACAACAACAACAAAAAGAAAAATCACAGCTGGGTCAGAAGGGAAAAAAAGCAAAAACAATTCAGATCCACATATGTCCTGAAATATATGTTAAAAAGTTTAGATGTTACTTGTAAATTATATCAGTTTTGTTCCTAAACTCCACTATGCCACTTTTGTGGAAGCCTGGCCTAGAAAACATGCATGAAGTTGTTCTTCAGGGCTTCAGAAGAGAATTGGAGGAAACCTGAGCATCAAATCTCTTGGTGTGTCATTCCCTCCACTTGCAGTCACATTTTTTCCTCTGAACAAGAAAGCAATGGAGTTGCCACACCTGAAGGTGTTCAAAAAATACATGGACATGGAACTTTGGGATATGGTGTAATGGTCATAGTGGACTTAGTTTGACAGATGGACTCGATGATCTTGGAATTTTTTTCTCACCCTAAAAAAATTCTATGATTCTATGTATTTTCAAACATACAGAGTGAAAGTTTAAGCTAAATTAAGCCCAGTCTTGAGAGTGATTTCCATGTTCTAAGATGTACATAGACATGTTAGGACAAGGGGTAAAAGGGGTGTGGTTTTAAGCTTAGCAAGAGTGGGTTTGAACTAGATCTTAGGAAGAAATTATTCAGTATAAGGGTGATGAGGCACTGGAAAAGGTTGCCCAAAATAATTGTGCATGCCCCCTCCCTGGAAGTGTTCAACCCTAGGCTGGACAAGACTTTTAGCAACCAAGCCTAGCTGAGTGGCATTCCTGCCCATGGCAGGGAGGTTGGAGTAGATAATCTCTAAGGTCACTTCCAACTTAGGCCATTCTGTGATTTCCTGTGTTTCATTTATTTTGCTTATCCATCTCCTCCAAGTGTTCACAAGGAGCAGTAGAGGGAAAGAATTCTTCCAGCTTCTTCTCTAGCTCTTACCTACCTTCAAATGCCAGATGAAGGTCCAGCATCTGGGTCCGTGCAATCCCAGGCACAGATACAGGCTGGATGGTGAATGGCTGAGAGCAGCCCTGAGGAAAAGGACCTGGGGGTCTGGGTTGACGAAAAGCTCNCTGTTGATAGGCAGGGGCACCTTTGACCAGAGAGGCTTGCTCAAGGTCCCATCCAACCTGGCTTTCAACACTTTCAGGCTTGGAGCCATCATAACTTCAAAAAAAGTAGAAATTTGCAAGAGTTTGCTTAATTTCAGAAAGCTAAATGATTGCTTAAAATCAATTTACTTAAGCAGTAGAAATGCATCAAAGTAAATGAAAAAAAAGACTATCATAGAGATTTTTTGGTTTCTGATTGATAGATGTCCACTATATGTTTATTTTTCTTGTTGGGAGGTGTTTTTTTCATTGATTTTCTTTTTTTTTTCAATAGCTATACGACAACCTGGCCACTAAAGACAAATTATTTTACTCTCATTGAAAAGAGCCACATCTTAGATTTCTTTTTTTTTCCTTCAATGGGAAATCCTTCTGGGCAGGTGGAAGGTGTCCCTGCCCATGGCAGGGCAGGTGGATCTGGAAGATTTTTAAGGTCCTTTCCAACCCAAACTGTTCTATGATTCTATGATTAAATTCACCCTCCTTAGAAGTGAGTGAAGGGGTGAAAAATTATTGATGAATCAGTGCCATTGTGAGCAACTTCTTGGCTTTTTTTAAATGGCAACGATTCAAAAGCCATAGAACAGGAGTGAATGGCCTCAAGCTGTGACTGGGTGGGTTTAGACTGGACATCAGGAAACGTTTTTTTCACAGAAGGAGTGGTCAGACATTGGAATGGGCTGCTCAGGGAGGTGGTTGAGTCACCAACCCTAGACGTATTTAAAAGTCATTTGGATGTGGTACTTGGGCATATCATAGAAACATAGAATCAACCAGGCTGGAAGAGACCTCCAAGATCATCCAGTCCAACCTAGCACCCAGCCCTATCCAGTCAACTAGACCATGGCACTAAGTGCCTCATCCAGGCTTTTCTTGAACACCTCCAGGGATGGTGACTCAACCACCTCCTATGGTGTAAGGTTGAACTTTGTAGAGCAGGGATAATGGTTGGACTTGATGATCCTGAAGATTTTTTTCCAGCTGGGATGTTTCTGTGATTTGTGTGTGTGATTTGAAAAACAAACAAACAACACAAAACCATCATGGGTTTGTGTTTTATCTTTCATATTTCTGTTTTTCTCTACCATCGAAACACTGAGAACAAAAGCATCCTAAAATAATTAAAGAACAAACAACAACAACAAAAAGAAAAATCACAGCTGGGTCAGAAGGGAAAAAAAGCAAAAACAATTCAGATCCACATATGTCCTGAAATATATGTTAAAAAGTTTAGATGTTACTTGTAAATTATATCAGTTTTGTTCCTAAACTCCACTATGCCACTTTTGTAGAAGCCTGGCCTAGAAAACATGCATGAAGTTGTTCTTCAGGGCTTCAGAAGAGAATTGGAGGAAACCTGAGCATCAAATCTCTTGGTGTGTCATTCCCTCCACTTGCAGTCACATTTTTTCCTCTGAACAAGAAAGCAATGGAGTTGCCACACCTGAAGGTGTTAAAAAAATACATGGACATGGAACTTTGGGATATGGTGTAATGGTCATAGTGGACTTAGTTTGACAGATGGACTCGATGATCTTGGAATTTTTTTCTCACCCTAAAAAAATTCTATGATTCTATGTATTTTCAAACATACAGAGTGAAAGTTTAAGCTAAATTAAGCCCAGTCTTGAGAGTGATTTCCATGTTCTAAGATGTACATAGACATGTTAGGACAAGGGGTAAAAGGGGTGTGGTTTTAAGCTTAGCAAGAGTGGGTTTGAACTAGATCTTAGGAAGAAATTATTCAGTATAAGGGTGATGAGGCACTGGAAAAGGTTGCCCAAAATAATTGTGCATGCCCCCTCCCTGGAAGTGTTCAACCCTAGGCTGGACAAGACTTTTAGCAACCAAGCCTAGCTGAGTGGCATTCCTGCCCATGGCAGGGAGGTTGGAGTAGATAATCTCTAAGGTCACTTCCAACTTCGGCCATTCTGTGATTTCCTGTGTTTCATTTATTTTGCTTATCCATCTCCTCCAAGTGTTCACAAGGAGCAGTAGAGGGAAAGAATTCTTCCAGCTTCTTCTCTAGCTCTTACCTACCTTCAAATGCCAGATGAAGGTCCAGCATCTGGGTCCGTGCAATCCCAGGCACAGATACAGGCTGGATGGTGAATGGCTGAGAGCAGCCCTGAGGAAAAGGACCTGGGGGTCTGGGTTGACGAAAAGCTCAACATGAGCTGGCAGTGTGCACATGCAGCCCAGACAGCAACCATGTGCTGGGCTGCATCAAGAGCAGTGTGGCCAGCAGGGCAAGGGAGGGGATTCTCCTCCTTTACTCTGCTCTCGTCAGACCCCACCTGGAGTACTGTGTGCAGTTCTGGAGCCCCCAACACAAGAAGGACATGGAACTGCTGGAGCGGGTCCAGAGGAGAGCCACGAAGATGATCAGAGGGCTGCAGCACCTCTGCTATGAGGACAGGCTGAGAGAGTTGGGGCTCTTCAGCCTGGAGAAGAGAAGGCTTCGAGGAGACCTTAGAGTGGCTTTCCAGTATCTGAAGGGAGCCTACAGGAAGGCTGGGGAGGGACTATTGACAAGGTCTGGTAATGTCAGGACGAGGGGGAATGGGTTTAAGCTGGAAGAGGGGAGATTTAGACTGGATGTTAGGAGGAAGTTCTTTACAGTGAGGGTGGTAAGACACTGGCACAGGTTGCCCAGGGAGGTTGTGGATGCTTCCTCCCTGGAGGCGTTTAAGGCCAGGCTGGATGAGGCCTTGAGCAGCCTGCTCTAGTGGGAGGTGTCCCTGCCTATGGCAGGGGGTTGGAGCTGGATGATCCTTGAGGTCCCTTCCAACCTAAACCATTCTATGATTCTATGATTCTATGAATAGATTTCACCTGTGTAAAAGAAAAAAAAAAGAAAAGAGAGCAGTGTCTTCAGTGTCTTAAATTCCCCTCATTTTGATGGATTTTAGATTAAAGGAATACATCATGTCCTTACAGCTTTCCAGTAGCTACACCAAAAGGAAAAGATTTACCTTAGTGATTTTTAACCACTGCAATGTCTGATAAATATATAAATATATCTTGGCTACATCTAGCACCTTGCTGTCAGATGTGTCTGGATAACCTTATGCACAATCTTTGGGGGTTTTGTTTACTTAAATTATTTTAGTGCAGATACATTTTATTACTGCAAAAATATATTAAAGAGTAACTCCTTTACAGAGAATCACATGATGGGGAGGCTGGAAAGGACCTCTGGAGATCAGCTAGTCCAGCCCACTTGCTAAACCAGAGTAGGTTGCCCAGAATCACATCCAGGAGGGTTTTGAAAGCTCTCAGAGAAGGAGACTACAACATCTCTGGGCAAGCTGTTCCTTTGCTCTGTTACCTTCAAAGTAAAGATGCTTCTCTGGATGTTTAAGTGAAGCTTTCTGTATTCTAGTCTGTACCTTTTGCCCATTATCTTATCGCTGGCCACCACTGAAGAGCTCAGCCCTATCCTCTTGTCCCTCACCATTTTAGCTCTTGATGAGCATTGAGAAGATTCCCTCTCAGCCTGCTCTTCTCAGGGATAAACAGCCCCAGGTCTCCCAGTGTTTCTTCATCAAAGAGATGCTTCGTGCCTCTCAGCATCTTTGTGGCCTCCAATGGACCCTCTCAAGCAGTTCTTCTTCTTCTTTGAACTGGGGAGGCCAGAATTGGACTGAGTACTCTAGATATGCCTTATAGGGCAGAGTAGAAGGAGGGGACAACCTCCCTCGACCTTCTGGGCACATTTTTCTTAAGGCACCTCAGGGCGTGACATTTCTGGCCACAAGAGTACATTGCTGGCACATGGTAAACTTGTTGTCTACCAGCACTCCCAGGTCCTTCTCCATAAGGCTGATTTTCAGCAGGTCAACCTCACATCTTTACTGGTGCAGCAGATTATTCCTTTCCAGGTTCAAAGCCCTACACTTGCCCTTTGCTTTATATATTTATGTCAATTAGAAAAAAATACTTTACTTTTCCTTTAGAGCAGAAGATGCTGCAGGAAGACCTCATTGCTCTCCATGACTCTCTAATAGAAGGTTGGAGTGCTGTGGGTGTTGGTCTCTTCTCCCCAGTATCAGGTGATAGAAAGAGGAAATGGACTGAAACTGTGCCACAGGAGGTCTAGGTTGGATACTGGGAAAAAAATATTTCCTGCAAGACTGGTCTACCATTGCCCAGGGAGGTGGTTGAGTCACCATGCCTGGAGGTGTTGAAGAAACATACAGACATGGCACTTTGGAACATGATCCTAAAGGTCTCTTCCAGCTGAAACAGTTCTATGACTCTATGATTCTATAATTCCATGATTCTATGATTCTGTGATACTGCCAATTCATAGAATCATGGGATGGTTTGAGTTGGAAAGTACCTGAAGTTCGTCTGGTTCCAACCCCTCTGCCATGGGCAGGGACTTGTCCTACTAGACCAGTTTGCTCAAGGCTCCTTTCAACTTGCCTTTTAAAAGCAAATGTCTTTAATACAAAAATAGGAGTAAAAACTGTACCTTATTTACACTTGCTGTAAACTGACAACTTGGTAGACTTGGGAACAAAACAAGAAAACACTTATCAGAAAAAGTTCATGTGCAGGTTTCAATTTATCAGCCAAAGAAGAAACTGAATCTTTCTAAAAAAGCTTTATTGTTCTCGATTAAGCTCAACATGAGCCAGCAGTGTGCACTTGCATCCCAGAGGGCCAACCAGATCCTGGGCTGCATCAGAAGTGTGGCCAGCAGGTCAAGGGAGATGATTCTCCACCTCTACTCCACTCTGGTGAGACCCCACCAGGAGTACTGCATCCAATTCTGGAGCCCCTATTACAAGAACGATGTAGATGTGCTGGAGAATCTCTCTCCAGAGGAGAGCCACGAGGATGATGAGAGGGCTGGAGCCGCTCTGCTATGAGGACAGACTGAAGGAGTTGAGGCTGTTCAGTCTGGAGAAGAGGAGGCTGTGAGGTGACCTTCTTGTGGCCTTCCAGTGTCTGAAGGGGGCCTACAAAAAAGCTGGGGAGGGACTTTTTAAGCTCTCAGGGAGTTACAGGACTAGGGGGAATGGAGTGAAACTGGAGATGGGTAGGTTCAGACTGGATGTAAGAAGGAAGTTCTTCACCATGGTGAGAGCCTGGAATGGGTTGCCCAGGATGATGGTTGAGGCCTCACTCCTGAAGGTGTTTAAGGCCAGACTGGATGAGGCTCTGAGCAGCCTGCTTTAGGGTAGGGTGTCCCTGCGCATGGCAGGGGAGTTGGAACTAGATGATCCTTGTGGTCCCTTCCAACCCTGACTGATTCTGTGATTCTATGATTCTAAAAGAAGCATAGAATGGTTTAGCACCACACTTGGTAGAGTTAAATAATGGTTGGACTCGATGATGTGAAAGGTCTTTTCCAACCAAAATGATTCACTGATCTACTTCTTTGATACCCTGATTCATTTTATGATTTTCTAGAATAGAATAGAATCAACTAGGTTGGAAGAGACCTCTAAAGTAAAACAAAACAAAACAAAACCACCAAAAAAAAAAAAATCAAGGAAAAAAAAGGTAAAACCTAAACAAATAATAACTCCCACAAAACCAAACCATACCAGATCAAACCAACCAAGCAAAAAGCCCAGAAACAAACAGAAAAAGCAAGCCAAAACAAGCAAAAAAAAATCCATCATGTGTGTTTTACCTCTCCTCCAATCTACCAGCAGGTAGCAGAGTGAATGCTCTTTGAAATTACATTGATGGAAGGATTCTTTGCCCTTTACGCAAGAGAGGGGAAAGAATTGTCTGCAAAATGCAGAAGTTTAAAGAAATAAATGCTGAATTATTCAACACTGAGCAACAAGAAAGATAATTGTATCTTAATGTAGCTAGGCAAAGGAAAAAAAACAGTAAAAAAAAGATTCCACTAATAGTTAAAACAATTAAAAGCTACTTGAAAGGCAGCGCATGTTCTGAAGTGAAGGCATAATATATGTCCTGTGAAAACTAACACCTGATAATCAGGGCTACATAATATATAGTTACACACACTCATATATATATATATCATAGAATCATAGAATCATAGAATGGTTTAGGTTGGAAGGGACCTCAAGGATCATCCAGCTCCAACCCCCTGCCATAGGCAGGGACACCTCCCACTAGAGCAGGCTGCTCAAGGCCTCATCCAGCCTGGCCTTAAACGCCTCCAGGGAGGAAGCATCCACAACCTCCCTGGGCAACCTGTGCCAGTGTCTTACCACCCTCACTGTAAAGAACTTCCTCCTAACATCCAGTCTAAATCTCCCCTCTTCCAGCTTAAACCCATTCCCCCTCGTCCTAACATTACTAGACCTTGTCAATAGTCCCTCCCCAGCCTTCCTGTAAGCTCCCTTCAGATACTGGAAAGCCACTATAAGGTCTCCTCGAAGCCTTCTCTTCTCCAGGCTGCAGAGCCCCAACTCTCTCAGCCTGTCCTCATAGCAGAG
>WAAF01019627.1:0-63452 GCA_013400475.1 Tricholaema leucomelas
GGAGGGTCTGCTGGCAGTTGGTGGTGATGGCAGCTCAGGGTCTGTCAGTGGGTGGTGGTGGCAGAGGGTCTGCCGGTGGTTGGTGGTGGTGGTGGCGGCACAGGGTCTGCTGGCTGTTGGTCGTGGTGGGTGGTGGTGATGGAGGGTCTGCTGGCAGTTGGTGGTGATGGCGGCTCAGGGTCTGCCGGCGGGTGGTGGTGGTGATGATGGCAGCTCAGGGTCTGCCAGCAGGTGGTAGTGGTGATGGTGTCTCTCTCAGGGTCTGCCAGTGGGTGGTGGTGGCAGAGGGTCTGCCGGCGGTTGGTGGTGGTGGCGGCGGCACAGGGTCTGCTGGCGGTTGGTCATGGTGGGTGGTGGTGATGGAGGGTCTGCTGGCAGTTGGTGGTGGCAGTTGGTGATGATGGCAGCTCAGGGTCTGCCGGCGGGTAGTGGCGGCACAGGGTCTGCCGGCGGTTGGTGGTGGCAGAGGGTCTGCTGGTGGTTGGTGGTGGTGGTGGCGGCACAGGGTCTGCTGGCAGTTGGTCATGGTGGGTGGTGGTGATGGAGGGTCTGCTGGCAGTTGGTGGTGGCAGTTGGTGATGATGGCAGCTCAGGGTCTGCCGGCGGGTAGTGGCGGCACAGGGTCTGCCGGCGGTTGGTGGTGGCAGAGGGTCTGCTGGTGGTTGGTGGTGGTGGTGGCGGCACAGGGTCTGCTGGCAGTTGGTCATGGTGGGTGGTGGTGATGGAGGGTCTGCTGGCAGTTGGTGGTGGCAGTTGGTGATGATGGCAGCTCAGGGTCTGCCAGCGGGTGGTGGTGGCAGAGGGTCTGCTGGCAGTTGGTGGTGGTGCTGGCGGCACAGGGTCTGCCGGCGGTTGGTGGTGGCAGGTGGTGGTGATGGAGGGTCTGCTGGCAGTTGGTGGTGGCGGCGCAGGGTCTGCCAGCGGGTGGTGGTGGCAGAGGGTCTGCTGGCGGTTGGTGGTGGTGGCACAGGGTCTGCCAGCGGTTGGTGGTGGTGGTGATGGCAGCTCAGGGTCTGCCGGCGGGTGGTGGTGGCAGGTGGTGGCGATGGAGGGTCTGCTGGCAGTTGGTGGTGGCGGCGCAGGGTCTGCCAGCGGGTGGTGGCGGTGGAGGTTCTGCTGGCAATTGGTGGTGGTGGCACAGGGTCTGCCGGCGGTTGGTGGTGGCAGAGCAAATACCAGCTGTTCGGCCAGGCGGGCATCTGAGATGGCATTAGGAAATCCCTCTAGCTAAGCCAGCTAAATGAGGGCTGCAAGTGCTCAGCATTCCTGGAGCTGGCCACCCAGGCTGCCTGGCACCAGAATGGTCTCACTGCCACCACTCCTGCCCTCGTGGGATTGTTTGGATGGAAATGAGAGCAGGTATTTTGGGAGCTGTTGGAGAAAGAGGTGAAAGAGATGGACTTTGAATCTGCTTCCTCTTGAACGTGAGCCTCTGAGATGCTGCTGAACTTCAGGGTGAGGTCTACTTCAGTTCTGCACCAAGCTTGGCTCTTGGGCAGAAGTTTCTAAGCCATGTGTGAGCTTTTTTTCTGATGCCAGAAGTGCAGGAAAAAAAGTCAGTGAGAGCAGGAGAAGATCTATTTGTGGATGTTCAGGTCAGCTTAGGTTGGAAATTCAAACTAATGATCTGCTGAGCAACCTTTTAACTGTGCACAGCTGCAGCTTAGGGTTACAAAGGTCCTTCTGCAACTCGAGCTGGAAGTGGTCTCTGTGCCAGGTCCTGTGCCCAGTGCTGTTCCTAAAACGTCTTGCTGTGGGCTAGAGCAGACTTCCTAACTTCTTGGGCATGTTCTCGGATGTTCTAAGTGCATGCACTCAGTGTGTTAAATAGCAGTGTGTGTTCTCTCTCTCCCTCAGTCTTCCGTGCTTCAACTGTCACCCCGGGCATGCTTTGCTGCTTTTCTCCTGGTACATGTGGGGAAAACCAGAAGTGGGTTTGCAGTTTGTACAGCTGCAGTAGAAAAGACTCCTTCCACCTTTCACTGCTCTGGTTTCTCAGCAGACCTCTGGTATTCTTCCAGAGGAGAACCTGCAGGAAGCAGAGTACCTCTGCTGCCACTCAGATTTGGCCAAGACGCATCCATAACCTCATCTGTATCTGTCTGTCTCATGCTGGCTCTGTATCACAGAATCAGCCAGATTGGAAGAGAGCTCCAAGCTCAGCCAGCCCAACCTAGCACCCAGCCCTGGCCAATCAACCAGACCATGGCACTAAGTGCCCCAGCCAGGCTTGGCTTCAACACCTCCAGGCACGGCCACTCCAACACCTCCCTGGGCAGCCCATTCCAATGCCAATCACTCTCTCTGCCAACAACTTTCTCCTAACACCCAGCCTCAACCTGCCCTGGCACAGCTTGAGGCTGTGTCCCCTTGTTCTGTTGCTGGTTGCATGGGAGAAGAGACCAACCCCAGTTGGCTACAGCCTCCCTTCAGATAGCTGCAGACAGCAATGAGCTCTGCCCTGAGCCTCCTCTTCTGCAGCCTGCACACCCCCAGCTCCCTCAGCCTCTCCTCACAGGGCTGTGCTCCAGGCCCCTCACCAGCTTTGTCATATGTAATGAAAGTGCCTTTTGGTTTGTGGGTGTCAGCTGGAGTTGGGTGCCCTCAAAGTTGAGCAACACCTCATGTTCACCCACCATGCACCATGGGACAAGATGGGCCTGAGATAGTAATGGGATTTCATGGCTTATCTCCAGGTTTGGTTGTGTTTTCTTTTGGGGCTTTTATCCTGAGTAGTGACTGTGACCTGTGGGGTGGTTGGTGGTGTGTTTGCTTTTTCAGCAAGGAAGTTCACAGACCTGCTTTCTGTCTGGGCACTGCTGCCCTGTGGTGACAGCTGGCAGTAGCTCAGCATTGGTGCAAAGCTGTCTCTTGGTCAGAGAAGCTCATTATAGTCTCACTCATAACGATTTTGTAGGGAAATGCCCAAATCTTGTGTCTGACTTGAGAATCTCTTGAAGGTGCTGTGGGTGTTTTTAGGTAGAGATGTCTGTGGCGTCTGTATAGTCATAGAATTGTTTCAGTTGGAAAAGACCTCTAAGATCACTGAGGCAAATCATCAATCTAAGACCTCATTTAACCACATTTAAAAGGTGCTTAATAGCTCTAGACTGTGTGCTGTGTTGGTGGTCCAGGAGTGAAAAAAGATGGTGTGATTTGAGCAAAATAGTTGGTCCTTAGCCTTGGAGGATCACTGAAGAGCCGGTCTGTAATTCTGCATCTTGCTCTGGCTCTAGCGGGTGGAGGGCAGGGCATCAGCAGGAGGTGGCATTGCACGGGATGCTGCTAGCCCATGGCTTCTAGGACAGACTGCGACCTGAGTAGCTCCCAGACTTGAGAAACAACAGGTAGTAAAAGTCAGTTCCTGGGGAGCTGGGTACTCAGCCTACAGCGTTCCCTGCACCTGAGGCATTTGCCCAAGGTCTGCCACCGTCGCTAAACTGGACTTGGTGAAACGTCCCTTAGGAGCTAACATGCAAGCAGTCAGTGAGGGGAGCTGACAGGACACGATGAAATGACCTTAGGTTGTGTCAGGGGAGGTTTAAGTTGGACATGAGGAATAATTTTTCCCTGACAGGGTTGTCAAGCCATGGATCAGGCATCCCAAGGCGGTGGTGGAGTCCTCATCCCTGGAGGGGTTTTGAAGCCTTGTAGATGTGATGCTTTAGCAATAGTGCTGGGTTAATGGTTGGACTCGATGACCTTAGAGATCACTGCCAACCAAAGCAATTCCCTGAGCAGTGGCCCCGGGGAACCCTGTGAACACCAGCGAACGAGCTCTAGCATACTGGTGCTAGTGGGAGTCAGAGACACCCAGTCCCTGTACACACGGGAGCAAGCTCCAGCATACTGGTGCTAGTGGGAGTCAGAGACACCCAGTCCCTGTACACACAGGAGCAAGCTCTAGCATACTGGTGCTAGTGGGAGTCAGAGACACCCAGTCCCTGTACACACAGGAGCTGTTGAGGAAGAGGACTTAAAGGCTCGGGAGCGTTGAGCAGCGAGAAAGCAGCAGGACAGCGCCATTGTCCTCTCCTCCCTGCCGGTGCAGAGAGGACCGAGCCGGTGGGAGCATGGCGGGGGAGGGTTTGCAGCCAGAGGCTGCCGGCTGAGCACCGGAAAGCAAAGCCCGGGGCGGAGGGCTCGGAGCCTGCTGGCCGCTATTGTTCCCAGTGCGCCCAACACGAGGCAGGTAGCGGCGGAGCACGGAGGCCCTGGCGCCCCCGGGCCGGACTGCATCTCCCGGCAGGCCGCTCTGCAGGGCCGCTGGCCGAGGGTGGGGGCGCCGCGGGGTTAGCCGCCCGCGGGCAGGCTCTGCCCGTGGGGATGGCAGCGGCAGCGGAGGGCTGAGCCCTGCCTGGCGGGCTCTCCATTTTCTGTCAGGGAGACACTTAGATGGCAGAGCTGCTCTCGGCGGCCTTCGGAGGTAGGTGGAGTCTGGCCGTCCTCCGCCCTCCCTGCCTCCATTGTCAGCGGCATCGAGCGGCGGCGGGCACCTGCTGCGGTCCCCGGCGGCAGGGATGCTCCTGCCCTTGGCGGCGGAGCGCGGAGGCTGCGGCAAGCCCGGCCGGGCGGTTTGGGAGCCGGCGGCGGAGGGACAGAGGAAGGAGATGCTGCTTGCCCGCTCCCGGCCCTGCTGCCGCCTCGGGAATTGAACATGAGTCTGTCAGGCCGCGTCTCCTGCTCCATGCTCAACTGCTTTGTAAGTGCTGCTTTTCTTCCTCCTCTCCTCCATGCAAGCGGGGCTAGAAGCCAGCTCCTCTCTCCAGCTCCCATGTTGAGCTGGCTGCCCTAGATCAGGCCTGTCCTTGAGGCTGGGCTGCGTGTGGATCCTCCTGCTCTGGATCTGCCTGGCCCGGTGTGGCACCCCCTGCAAAGGGGGATCCCCTTCTCTTCTCCCTGCCACATCATCGTGACTCCCGGCGCTGCTGTGCTGCTGCCCTGCCTCGGCCCAAGGGCACAGCGGTGCTCAGCACCGCGGGGTGAGTCGACTGGAAAGCCCTGATGCACGGTGCTGTGCCACGCAGGCTCCGGCCAGTCCTTGCCTGGAGCTGCAGAATTACCTTGTGAGAGCAGCCGAGGCCAGGGAAGCTCCTACTATAGCTGGGGTGTGCAAGACTCCTTTCCAGTGCCGATGCTGCCAGGGTGGTGGTGTAGTGGGAGGAGATCCTGAGCTCTGCGTCTTTTTGTACCTTCGGGCAGAGGAGTTTTCTAGCAGAAAACCCCCTACCCAGAAGGACTGGTGGCCAGACGGGCTCTGAGGGCTTCAGGAGATGGCTGGCTGGGGTGAGGAGCATGGGGTCCTGAGCCCCCTGCCCTGCCCTGCTGGAGCCCCAAGATGGGGCTGTGGCAGGAGGAGATGCTCAGCCTCCTGCCTGTCCTGTGCTGCAGGCGAGGTGGGACTCAAGGACACCCAGGCTGGTGGAGAGCTTGGGCTGCCCTGTTCCAGTTCCTGCTGCTCACTGGGATTTCTTTGCAAGCTGCCAAGTGGTGATGAGATCTCTGCTCCTGGGCTGGCTCAGAGGCACACACCTTTCCTTTGTGCTCTCCCGGGCTGGTGCCTCAGCATCAGAGCAAGCTGTTGGTGGGAGAGGTCCCCTAGCCCCCCGTGGTCTCTGGTAACTGGTGGCCACTGGAGCATCTGCTGTGCCCTGTTCTCTCTCACAGCTTCATGCGGGGACCTGGTAAGTGGGTGGGGGAGGGCAGTGCCCCAGCTGGGGTTGATGCCGAGTTGTGTGCTAGCTGCAGGCACCTCTGGACCTGGGGAGGAGGTGGGCTCTGTGGGGTCTAGCTGCTCCAGTCTGAGATCCAGGGGTTTCTTCAGACTGAGGTGTACCTGAGGGTGCTGAGACTTGAGTGGGAATTGAGCTTCGTTCTAAACATAACCAAGCCAAGTAGGTTATGTTCTTCTTTGTTCAGACCAAGATTTAGGGTTCTGACTTGGGCTGCTTACCTAGAAAGATTATTCATATAAAATAGTATGTCATGTTTTCAGAGCAGAGTATTTCCTAATAATTGCTGAGCCTTGAGGAGGTAAAGAGCAAGAAGCATGCTGAAGAGAGCAGTCCCATACCAAGTACATGAGGAGTTAACACCATCCCAGGCTCCCAGCAGTAGGCATTCTCAGCTGAGTGTCCAGATGCTGCTTGTTGGGGTGGTGGTGTGAGAGAGTCTGCAGTGAGCATTGGTGAAAACTAAGACTGAGATTCAGTGAGTGACCAAAGATTCACAGGTCCCAAACTGAGACACTTTCCCCATTTTTCCAAGAGTGGCATGTCCAGGCTCCATGTGTCCTCTTGGACCACTTCTCTGAGGCCTCCCTGGGCTGTCCAGGGTATCCATCTGGGCAGGTCAGACACGTTCAGATGCTCTGTGGATGAAGGAAGTCCCTGCTTTGGTATCATCACCAGTCAATAACCCGTGCCTTGAACTGGGTGCACTGGAGCGCTGTTGTTACGTGGTTACCTTGCACACTTATACATTCCCTCACAAAGCTTCAGCCTCTTTCCAGCTTTCTTGGAGCTAATGCAAATGAAAACTGCCAAAGAGTCCTTATGAGGATAAGAGAAGGGAGAGCAGGTCGAGGCTGGACTGTAGATGGAACCCTGTGTTGTGGTGCTTCTGCAGTGGTGCCATAGTGGGGTAGGGCTTGCCATGACAAAACGCTGTCACCTCCCAACACCCTGTGTGTGGTCAGGGTGTATCTGCTTGGCTTTCCAAATACCACACGTTGGGATGAGATAGGATTTGGAGACCTGCTTCAATCTTGCTCTGTGCTCTGGGTGTTCTGCAGCAGCCAGAGGAACTGCTTGGGTCTTGCAGTTCAGAGAGGGGTCTGGAGGCAGAACAGCTGTTTCCATGCACAGATTCAGGGGATCCTCAAGGTCTTAGGGTGTCAGGAGCATCCAACAGCTTTGATTTTTGGCTTTGTGTACCACATGTTGGCTGGGGCCTGTCTCAATGTGTGTTTTGTTTGCAATGCAGGGCGAGGAAGGCCCTCCCAGTTTGGAGTACATCCAGGCCAAGGACTTGTTCCCCCCGAAAGAGCTTGTGAAGGAGGAAGAGTCACTGCAGGTAAGGAAGGAAGAAAACCAAGACATCTTTGGGCTGCAGCAGGCTTGACTCTGGCAGCACAAGAACTGAGAGCAGTTCTCCAGCACAGGCCATGCTCTGGAGGCTGTGGCTGGCTGCTGCTGTAGGTGACATTCGGCCTGGTTAGGCCTTCCATGTGTGGAGAGGCTGCTGACAGCAGGTCTGTGCCCTGGCCCTGCCTCCCTCAGCCCTGCCAAGCCTCTGTGATTCGTGCAGCACCGCGTCTGCTGCTTGGAAACACGACTGGAGCATGATGCAACACAGAGTTGCTGGCCTGGGCATTCCCTGTGCTCTGGCTGAGCTGGCGCCGTGGAGCCGTGGCACTGCCTGCTAGCACTGCTTGCAGGTCGATGCCCCTGGGACAGGCCAGATGTCAGGGCCAGGCTGTGCTCTGTGTAGCCATGCTGAGCCATTGCAATGGCTGATCTGGCCCCAGCACATGGCTGCTCCTGGCATTTTCCTGCTGCAGGGCTGTTGGAAAGAAATCTTCATATGATGCCAGCCTCCTGCTGCAGAAGGCCCTTGAAAGAGCCCTGGGTACTGTTGCTGCTGTGCAGCATGGGCAGTGTTCTGAGCAGTGAGAGTGAAGCCTCTGGGTATTTGTTGCTCTTTTAAGGTAGTCCACTGCCACCTTGTCCCAGTGCTGCTCCTCCTCCTCCTCCTCTGGCTGGAGCCAGGCTCACCTTCTGTGTTTGCTCTGACAGCTGGAGGAAGGCCTTTGCATCCTTCCAGTTCTCACCTGCCTTCCCCAAGGGACCTTCAGCTTTCCACACAGGTTATCACAGCCCTGCTGCCAGGGCAGATCTTCAGAGACCTTCATGGTGAGCAGCCTGCAGGGAATTGCATCTCTTTCCATTCCTAAAAAAAATACCTGCAGGATTGAATCCAGAGCTAGGGATATCTTCTTGGCATTCTACTGAACACAGCAATCACTGTCTCTCAGAACCATGCAGTGATGGCTGGACTCTGATCTTTGATGTCTTCTCCAACCTTAATTCTTCTATGATTCTGTTCTGTGACAACATCCTGGTGCTGATTAAAGCAAGGACTCAAATGTAGCCACAAGAGGATTGAGTCAGAGGAGCAAACGTGGGCTGTGGAATTGTACAGGGTCAAGGCTGCAGGTCTGCAGCCTGCAGCAGGTGAAGCCACTGAGCCAGCTCTGAGCTGAGGCTACCTGCAGAAAAGCAGAAGCTGCTTTAGCCTTGTGCGTGGAGGCTCACAAAGTTCACCTCTCCCAAAGGGTAACTTAGGTTCAGTCAATTGTTATTCTTTTAAAGTCTAAAAGGACACCACCAGCCTGATAAGAAGCTGGATCCAGGCACCTGTCATTTCATTCCAGGATTCCCCTCTGTCAGTTCCTGCAGTTTTACCCTCCCGTTTCTAATCCCTCTCCCTTCTGTTGCTGTGTGAAAGAGCCACGTAAGCAGAAGAAGCACATTCCAACTATAAACAGCTCTGGCAAGCCTGCATTGATATTCTCTGTGTTTCTGCAGTTTATGTTCTCTTGGTGTCAAACAATGAACACTGCTTTAAGACTACTCAGACAGATGCCAGTCTAAGGTACTTATTTTTGTCCAACTAACTTAAGAAGGCAGAAGTTTGTGTCATTGTCACTTGCAAAGGGAGTCTGCAAGCCAGGAAAATCATATTTATTTATTTTTTAGGCAGCATATACCCCAGCCATGGAAACAGCTCAGAAAGGAGGTCTGATTTGTAGTAATTAGTGTCAAGAAATGTTTCATCAGTTGCCCTGTCTGGCAAGTAAAGGCTCTGGCTGAAATGGCAAATCTTCGTGACATTGTTTTGCATAAGTGGTTGCCAACATTGCCTGGTGTAGGTGGCACTCTGGGAGGAGCAAAGGAAAAAGGGCCTTGGGGAATTTTAGGCCAAGTCAAACTTGGCCACCTGCCAGGATCCCCTGTTTTAAAAATAGCTGTGACATGTCTGAGCTGATAGGAATAAAAGAGAAAGAAACTTGATTGTCTTAATTACTATTTTAAGAAAACCTAATGCAGGTAACTTTAAACACAGAATCATAGAAAGGTACCTTAAAGATCATTCAGTCCCAGCCTCCTGCCATGGGCAGACACCTCCCACTAAACCAGGTTGCTCAAGGCCTTCTCCAGCCTGACTTTGAACACTTAGAGGGATGGCAGCCTGGTCCAATGTCTCACCACCTTCCAAGTGAAGGAATTTCTTCCATATAGACAGTCTGAATCTCTTTCTTTTCAGTTCAAACCATCATCCCTTGTCCTGTCACAACAGGCCCTGCTTAAGTCTGTCTCCAGTTTTCTTCTCAGCCCCTTTGAGCCCTGAAAGGCTACCAGAAGGTCTCTTGGAGCCTTCTCTTCTCCAGGCTGAACACCCCCAACTCTCTCAGCCAGGCCTATCAGCACAGCCCTTCCAGCGTTGCTGTGGCTTCCTCTGGCCTGCTTCAACAGGTCCCTGTCTGTGCCCTGCTGAGCATTGACCCCAGCACTGCAGAGGGGGTCTTAGCAGAGCACAGCACAGGGGCAGAATCCCCTCCCTGCCCCTGCTGCCCATGCTGCTGGGGATCAGCTCAGGGCGAGGCTGGCTCTGAGCTGGCAGTACTTGATGCCAACTCACTTGCAGCTTTGCATCCTCAAGTCCTTCTTTACAGGGCTGCTCTCCATCCGTTCTGTATTCAGCCTCTGTTGGTCTTTAGATTGCCCTGACCTGAGTGCAGGACCTTGCTCTTGGCATTGCTGTACTTGAATGAAGGTTCCTCAGTCACACAAATAACTACAGACAGCTTCCCTCAGAGCTCTGCTGGCAGAATGTGGGCAACATTTTGATCCATTTACTTACCTGGACTGGTACCAGTGCTGCTAAGAGCCCCCCTTCTTTTAAATGACACAGCAGGTGTGTGTATGTGACTCTTGTCTTGGGGCACAGGACTGCAGCTGCTTTTAGCTCTGCCTGAAGCTGTGCAGAGCACTCCCCAGCTCATGTCTCAGGTTGTGTCCTTTGTTGTACCACTTGTGCCAGAGCTGTGTCTGCTCTTTCCAAAAAGCAGAGACTATAAATCCTTTTGCCCCAACAGAAAACCCTCCTTGCCAGATGCCCACACCTAGTTTACACAGCATTTGTAGTCACAACTGTGTTTTAGCAAGTAATTCTGCATCAGGAGGTGCTTGGTGGCTCCTGAAACATCCCTGGGAGAAGCTCCATACCCTGGGGGTGAGCAGTGAGCAGCAGCGCTCTCAGTGCACAGAGAGCATGTTGCTGTCAGTGATTTCCCCCAGGAGATGCACTGCAGAGGCAGTCAGAAGAGTGGCTCTTGGTGTTTACGGTGTGCAAAGTACTCTGCATGTCTCTTGAATTAGTGATGTCTCCCTTCCAGGTCCCATTCACTGTGTTGCAGGGCGAGGGAGTGGAGTACCTTGGCCACGCAAATGATGCTGTGATTGCCATCTCCAACTACCGGCTTCATATCAAGTTCAAGGATTCAGTCATCAATGTAAGTCTGGCTCTGCTTGCTGCTGCTGGCTCAGCCTTCCTCCCTCACACTGTTCTGGGGGGCACATCAGCCACCTCTGTGGGATGGGAGCTGTGCCTCTTGGTTACCAAGCCTCCTGCTGTTGCTAGTTACTGCTTGTCATGCCGTTGCTGCTTTGCTGTGGTATATTCACACAGTCTCACAGTATTACCAATGTTGGAAGAGACCTCATAGATCATCAAGTCCAACCTGTTACCACAGAGCTCAAGGCTAGACCATGGCACCAAGTGCCACGTCCAGTCCTGCCTTGAACAGCTCCAGGGACGGCGACTCCACCACCTCCCTGGGCAGCCCATTCCAGTAGCCAATGACTCTCTCATTTTTGGTGCGTGGATGGGCTTTTCCTTTGGACAATAATTAGAGAATAGACTAGAATAGAATCAGTTAGGTTGGAAGAGACCTCCAAGGTCATCCAGTCCAACCTATCACCCAGCCCTATCCAGTCAAGGCCAATTGCAGGGTTCTGCACTTTGGCCACAACAATCCCAAGCAACGCTACAGGCTGGGGACAGAGTGGCTGGAGAGCAGCCAGGAGGAAAGGGACCTGGGGGTACTGGTAGATAGTAGGCTGAAGATGAGCCAGCAGTGTGCCCAGGTGGCCAAGAGAGCCAATGGCATCCTGGCCTGTATCAGGCACAGTGTGGCCAGCAGGAGGAGGGAGGTTCTTCTTCCCCTGTACTCAACACTGGTCAGGCCACACCTTGAGTACTGTGTCCAGTTCTGGGCTCCTCAACTCAAGAGAGATGTTGAGGTGCTGGAAGGTGTCCAGAGAAGGGCAACAAAATCCAATCCAATTTGACTGCTTTAAGACTTGTTAAGGTCTCTTGCAGGCCACTTTTAATAAGACCTCTACTTGGAGAAGCAGGGCAACAAAGCTGGTGTGAAGGGTTTGGAGAGCAAGGCTTCTGAGGAGAGACTGAGGGAGAAGTTGTTTAGCCTGAAGAAGGGGAGGCTGAGAGAAGACCTGTGATGGTTTGGGTGTTCCCTGCCCCCACCACACTTTGGAAATCACCCAGACTAGATTCAGCCTGCTCTGGAAACCTGAATGAAGCTTATATGTACAGCTGGCAGAGTAGCCAAGCAGATATTTACAGTATATACAGTTATAGACAGAAATAGACAAGGTAAAAGGCAATACAGAAACACAACGGCCCTCCTAGAAACCTGAGTCCCCAGGAGGGGCTCCCAACTGCCTTTCCTCCTTCTCCCCCCCTGTCAACCTTACCCCAGTCCCAAGGAAGAATGGAGGTTTGGCCAGGGGGTTAGGAAACAAAGTGGATTAGTCAGAGAGAAATGCAGCTCAGGCAATGCCCCAAGAAGAAGTACCTTGTCTGTGTTTGGATTCTTGTCCTTATACATCTCAGCAAGCCTATGAGGGAAGTAGACATCACCAGTGTTTTCCTTTTTTTCACAGCCTGTAATCTAATTCTTCTCACCAAAACATTCTAGCTAGCTTCAAACTAGCACAAGACCTTATTACTCTTACAGCTACATGAAAGAGGTTGGAGTCAGGCTGGTGTTGGCCTTCTCTCACAAGTAACTAATGACAGGACAAGAGGAAACAGCCTCAGGCTGCTCTAGGGGAGGTTTAGGCTGGACATTAGGAAAAATTTCTTCACTGCAAGAGTGGTCAAGCATTGGAACAGGCTGCCCAGGGAGGTGGTGGAGTCACCATCCCTGGAGAGGCAATCAGAGAACACATAGGCATGGCACTTCAGGACGTGGTTCAGTGGTCATGGAGATGTTTGTTGGGTAGAAGATTGAGTCTGATAATTTCAGAGGTCTTTTTCAACCTTGCTGTTTCTATGGAGATCAGCAACTGAGAGCCACAGTGGGAGCCTGAGGCTTTTTCCCACTGTCTCCCTTGACTCGACATCTTTTCCTGCAGCTCTTGTTTGTCTCGGGTACCTGTGCTCATCTGCATGTGAGTTAGTCAGGAGCTGGCCCTAGGTGGGAGACTACCCAGGGACTGAATAGAAATAGAAATCAAAATAGCCATGGTGGCTCTGTGCTGAGTCATGAAGCTTCATAAAGCTCGGAGTGGGTTTTGAAGGAGCAGCTGATGACTGCTGCTGGAGCCGTGACTGCGTGACAGGCCCGCGGGCAAGGCTGCTCTGCCTGCTGCGTGATCTGCTGCCTCTTGTCATGCCCTACATCTGTCCCTCACAGGTGCCTTTGAGGATGATGGAGAGTGTGGAGTGTCGAGATATGTTCCAGCTGCACATCGTCTGCAAGGACTCCAAAGTGATCAGGTACCTGCTTTATTGCTCTGCTCTGTAGGTGCCACTGTGGCCCGGAGGCCCTGAGAGCTCTGGTGGGTAGGTGCCACTGCAGCCTGGAGGCCCTGAGAGCTCTGGTGGGTAGGTGCCACTGCAGCCTGGAGGCCCTGAGAGCTCTGGTGGATAGGTGCCACTGCAGCCTGGAGGCCCTGAGAGCTCTGGTGGGTAGGTGCCACTGCAGCCTGGAGGCCCTGAGAGCTCTGGTGGGTAGGTGCCACTGCAGCCTGGAGGCCCTGAGAGCTCTGGTGGGTAGGTGCCACTGCAGCCTGGAGGCCCTGAGAGCTCTGGTGGGTAGGTGCCACTGCAGCCTGGAGGCCCTGAGAGCTCTGGTGGGTAGGTGCCACTGCAGCCTGGAGGCCCTGAGAGCTCTGGTGGGTAGGTGCCACTGCAGCCTGGAGGCCCTGAGAGCTCTGGTGGGTAGGTGCCACTGCAGCCTGGAGGCCCTGAGAGCTCTGGTGGGTAGGTGCCACTGCAGCCTGGAGGCCCTGAGAGCTCTGGTGGGTAGGTGCCACTGCAGCCTGGAGGCCCTGAGAGCTCTGGTGGGTAGGTGCCACTGCAGCCTGGAGGCCCTGAGAGCTCTGGTGGGTAGGTGCCACTGCAGCCTGGAGGCCCTGAGAGCTCTGGTGGGTAGGTGCCACTGCGGCCTGGAGGCCCTGAGAGCTCTGGTGGGTAGGTGCCACTGCGGCCTGGAGGCCCTGAGAGCTCTGGTGGGTAGGTGCCACTGCAGCCTGGAGGCCCTGAGAGCTCTGGTGGGTAGGTGCCACTGCTGCCTGGAGGCCCTGAGAGCTCTGAGGGGTAGGTGCCACTGTGGCCTGGAGGCCCTGAGAGCTCTGGTGGGTAGGTGCCACTGCAGCCTGGAGGCCCTGAGAGCTCTGGTGGGTAGGTGGCACTGCGGCCTGGAGGCCCTGAGAGCTCTGGTGGGTAGGTGCCACTGCAGCCTGGAGGCCCTGAGAGCTCTGGTGGGTAGGTGCCACTGCAGCCTGGAGGCCCTAAGAGCTGTGGTCAGTCACTCTGTGCTCCTGTGTTGCTGCTCAGGACCAAGATCACTAAGCCTTGGTGCTTCCTTCCTTTTCCTGGTGAAGTGGAGCAGTGCTCCCTGCCTGTGTCTCTTGTCTGGATGGCTCCCTGAGGATGATTTGCATTTGGGTTGGCAGGTGCCATTTTTCCACCTTCAAGCAGTGCCAGGAGTGGCTGAAGAGGCTAAACCGAGCCATCGCCCGCCCTGCCAAGCCTGAGGACCTCTTTGCATTTGCCTACCATGCGTGGTGCTTAGGAGTCTGTGTTGATGAGGAGGACCAACATGCACATCTCTGCCGTCCAGGTAAGCTCCTAGCCCCATCTCCTTCCTGCTCTTCTGTCTAGGAGCACTGCACTGCAATGCAGTTGGAAGTGTTGTTCATGTCCTGATGTCTGGCTGTGTCTTAAACTCTGCTTAGTCATGGCCCAAGTTCATCTTGCTGAAGAGCATCCTGTACCTGCTTAGAGATCCAGCTGATGGCCAGAGGCAGCTGGATAGCAAGCAAACTGAAAGGAGTAACAATAGCAAGCACAGTGAGGACATGGTCAGCAGGACAAAGGTGATTCTTCCCCTCTACTCTGCTCCTGTGAGACCCCAGCTGGAGTATTGCATCCAGCTTTGGAGCCCCCGGCACAAGGACATAGATCTGTTGGAGAGGGTCCAGATGAGGCCACAAAGGTGATCAGAGAGCTGAAACACTTCCCCTGTGGGAACAGACTAAGGAAGTTGGGGCTGTTGAGTCTGGATAAGAGAAGGCTCTAGGGAGACCTTAGAGCAGCCTTCCAGTACCTGAAAAGGGTTACAGGAGAGCTGGGGAAGGGACTTTTGGCAAAGGC
Organism: Tricholaema leucomelas; assembly: GCA_013400475.1. Lineage (NCBI taxonomy): Eukaryota > Metazoa > Chordata > Aves > Piciformes > Lybiidae > Tricholaema lacrymosa > Tricholaema leucomelas. The sequence goes on from WAAF01019627.1 coordinate 14,749, forward strand.
TGGAAGTGACAGGCTGAGGGCAGTTTTTTGAAACTAGAGCAGGGTAGGGTTAGGTTGGACATCAGGAAGAAGCTCTTTACTCTGAGGCTGTTGAGACACTGGAACAGGCAACCCAGAGCAGTTGTGGACATCTTAGCCCTGGAAGTGTTTAAGAACAGATTGGATGAGGCCTTGAGCAGAGCAACCTTATCTAGTGAGAGGTGTCCCTGCCCATGTCAGGGGGCTTGGAACTAGGTGATCTGTAAGGTCCTTTTCAACTCAAGCCATTCCGTGAGAAGCAGCTTTCTTTCTCCTTGTGAGTGAGGAAAACATCCCATACTTTACTATCCAGTGATAAGACTGCTTCAGCTCTGTCATCCTGATAGAAACACTAAACATCATCAGCTTTGAGCATAATCAATAAGAGTTCATCTGAATCTCTTCACTGACACTAAGAAATGCTGTGATATTGCTGTGATCAGGTCTGTGGAGCTGTCTGGCTCCTCCTAAGGCTGGCACAAATCCAATACTTGAATCCATAGAGGAAAGCAGAGATCTGGTGGTGCCCTCGTGTGGACCTGGAGTTTCCATCTGGCAGCACAAAGTTCACTTGCAGTTGCTTTGTCTTTAGACAGCTTCATCACGAATAAAAGGGGATTAAAATGAGTAACAATCCTGGGTTTAGGCTTAGAAATCTGCTGATAGAGAGAAGTAGTAGCCTGAATTGCTGCTGCTACTACTACTGAATTGCTGTCTACAACTACTTGAAGAGAGGCTGCAGCCAGGTGGGGTTAGTCTCTTCTGCCAGGCAACCAACAGCAGAACAAGGTGACAGAGTCTCAAGTTGTGCCAGGGGGAGGTCTAGGCTGGATGTTAGGAGGAAGTTCCTCACAGAAAGAGTGATTGGCATTGGAATGGGCTGCCCAGGGAGGTGGTGGAGTTGCCATCCCTGGAAGTGTTGAAGCCAAGCCTGGCTGGGGCACTTAGTGCCATGGTCTGGTTGATTGGCCAGGGCTGGGTGCTAGGTTGGACTGGCTGAGCTTGGAGCTCTCTTCCAACATGGTTGATTCTATGATTCTACAAATGAAACTTCCAGCACAGGTTGGGATTCATAGAATGGTTTGGATTGGAAGGGACTTTAAAGATCATCTAGTTCCAACCTTCCTGCCATAGGCAGGGATAACTTCCACTAGACCAGGTTGCTCAAGGCCTCATCCAGCCTGGATGGAGGGATGGGGTTGGTTAGTGTAGCTGAAAGAGATGCTAGAAAGAAGCTGATAGAGGAAAGGTAAACTCGATATTCTCACTGTGCCCCAGGCACAAGGAACTGGAAGAGATTTGTCTTTCCTGTAGAGAAAGTGTGATTCTCCAGCATAAATAAACTTAGGTGTGGAAGCTGTTGCTGCAGGATATGAAGGAGGTGGAGAGCTTTGCAGTATTTATTTATTAACAAGCTTTGACACTGGAGGAACAAAGACACCCAGGATTTGTAAGGCGAGGCTAAAACATAAGAGACGAACCCTGGGTCAGCCTCTGAGAGCAGTCTGGATGAGGGAGCTGCTTGGGCTTGTGTGCTCAATACTCCCCTGCCATGGGCTTCCTGATGTCCACTTTTGAATCCAGCTCTGTCGGAAGGGCAAAAGTGGATTAAATTAACCTCCCCACACCCACTCTGATGTAAGAAGACTTTTCCCCTGCTGCTCTCAAGGCTGAGAGGTGACTTAACAAAACAAGCTGGGGAACCCCTGTGAGGGACAAGGTTTTTTTGGCTTCTGAAGCAAGTTCCCTGCCATCCAGATCTGCTGTGGTTTCTCTCCAGCCTCTGCTAGTTGCAGAGCTGCCACTCTATGTTCAGGTGTCATCAGTTCTGCTTAGCCATCAGTAATGTTCTCTGCTCTGTTCCTCCAGGAGACCACGTGAAATACCGATTTGAGATGGAGCTGGTGAGGATGGGCTTTGACTTGCAGAACGTCTGGCGTGTCTCTGACATCAACAACAATTACAAGTGAGTCTTTCACCACCAGACTCTCCCTGTTCTCCTCTTTCCTTGCCTTCTTTCCTCCACAGTCCCTGTGCAGAGCAGTGGGTGACTCAGACTCCAGCTAATCCTCTTCCCTGGCCTTGCTACTCCTCAGACAGATCAGCATATGAGCCACATCCCCTTTGCTTCCATCTCTCACATCATGGAACTGGAGAAGGAGCACAGCTCAAACATCACAGCTAGCAACAGCTGTAAAAGCTGACTCTGGTAGTTTGTAAGGTGGTGGCCACAATTTATCCTTGATGACATTTGGGAGTCTTACAGGAGCCATTCATTGTGAAGTTGCTTTTTTGGTCAGTCCTTCTCTAAGATGCTTTGCCCTCTTTGAAATGTAAACCACAAAGTTTTCAGAGTTGTGCTCTGAAGGAGTGGGAGTGGAGGGCTGCCAGGATGCTCAGAAGTCTAGGGAATGAGTGAGCCTTGTTTGATCTGGTGCAGGGAGGCTAAGGAGTGATGATCTGCTGCAACATACAGCTGTTGGAAAGGCATTTAGAAAGGTGATGGAGTGAAACTCTGCTGACAGTGTCCGCCTCTCAGTTCAAGGACTGAGAACTGATTGAGAAGGCTCAGGGCTATAAAGATGATGAGGGGACTGGAGCATCTCTTATGAAGGAAGGCTGAGGGACTTGGGGCTTTTTAGCCTGGAGAGGAGCAGACTGAAGGGGATCTTACTAATGATGATCAAGGGTGGGTGTCAGGAGGATGGCGCCAGGGTTGTATTAATGGCACCCAGTGACAGGACAAGAGGTAACATGAGCCAGCAGTGTGCCCAGGTGGCCAAGAGAGCCAATAGCATCCTGGCCTGTATCATGAACACTGTGGCCAGTAGGACCAGGGAGGTTATTCCCCTGTACTCAATGCTGGTTGGGCCACACCTTGAGTCCTGTGTGCAGTTCTGGGCTCCTCAATTCAAGAGAGATGTTGAGGTGCTGGAAGGTGTCCAGAGAAGGGCAACAAAGCTGGTGAGAGACTTGGAACACAAACCCTATGAGGAGAGGCTGAGGGAGCTGGGGGTGTGCAACCTGCAGAAGAGGAGGCTCAGGGCAGAGCTCATTGCTGTCTACAACTACCTGAAGGGAGGCAGCAGCCAGGTGGGGTTGGGCTCTTCTGCCAGGCAACCAGCAACAGAACAAGGGGACACAGTCTCAAGTTGTGCCAGGGAAGGTCTGGGCTGGATGTTAGGAGGAAGCTGTTGGCAGAGAGAGTGATTGGCACTGGAATGGGCTGCCCAGGGAGGTGGTGGAGTGGCTGTCCCTGGAGGTGTTAAAGCCAAGCCTGGCTGGGGCACTTAGAGCCATGGTCTGGTTGATTCGCTAGGCCTGGGTGCTAGGTAGGACTGGATGAGCTTGGAGCTCTCTTCCAGCCTGGTTGATTCTATGAAGACACAAGCTTGGACATAAGAAGCTCCATCATGAGAAGGAACTTCTTTACTCTGAGGATGGTGGAGCACTGGAACAGGCTGCCCAGAGAGGTGGTGGAGTCTCCCTCTCTGAAGACATTCAGAACCCACCTGGACCTGCCTGGGGTTTGGGATGGATAATCTCTAGAGCTCACTTCCAATCCTTATCATTCTGTGTGCCAGTGGCAGGTGACTGAACAAGAGGCAGCAGCCACAGGGTGCAGCTTGGGATGTTCACACTGCACATGGGAAAGAAGAAAACTCCTTTCCCAGGCAGATTGCCAGAGAGGTGGGGGTTCTCCATAGTTAACAGCATTTCAGATGTTGGAAGGGGTCCCCAGACTGGGATGGAAATCTCTAGAAGGTCCTTCCCAACAGCATGTCAGGGATTCCAGCCTGTCTTCTTCTCCTGGAGAAGAGCACTGGGGCTGTTGGAGAAGAGCTACTGCATTGGTTGGCATTAAGCCAACAGGGTTTGATTAAGCTTTGACAGAGGTTTTCATTTCTGCATTCTCTAATCCTTTTCTTCAAGCAACTGGTATCCATCAGTGTTTATGTCTCAGCCAGCAGAGGCATCCCCATTACCTACAGACTGCACAGTTCCAGGTCACCAGTTCCTTGTGGAGACCATGAGAAGTCCTGGGCACACTGGCCTGGGGAAATGCCAGTGGAGTTTGGCACTTTGCTGCCTGTTGTCTCCTCTCTCCCTCAAGATTCCAAGCAGCAAGCACTGGGGGTTGAATTGCAGTTTCTGCTTGGCCACACTGCCCACATGGTTGCTCTTGGGCTTTTAGCCTGACTTTTGGCATTTACAGCTTCTCCAAGGATGTCAGATAAAACTTGTTTTCCTGAAGTGCTGACTTTTAAAGCATACAGCCCTAGGTAGAGCCTTTTACATATGTAGGAGAGCAGCTGGGCTAGACTTTAGGATGTAGTTCCCTCTGACTGCTTCAGAAAGCCTGACCATGTGTGGTTGACTTCCCAGCCAGCCAGCACACAGCAATCAGCCAACTCCTCCAAAGGCAGATGTTTGCATTTCCAACCCAACCAGGGAAGAAAGAACTTGAAGGAAACCTCAGGCTGCAGGCCTTGTTTAGCTTTCCTCCAACTGCTGAGTTTCTTACCTGGCCATCCTGGCACAGCTCACAGCTTGCTGCAGACTCTCAGATCTCAAAGGTGTTGTAATTTGACTTGTGCAACTCAGAAACCTGTTCTCCCTCGCTGCTTTGGGGAGTGTGTCTTTAAATCCTGCCTTGGCTTTTGATCGTTCCCACCTGCCTCTGTTTGCAGGACTCAGGTTACTCTTTAACTGTTTATAGGTCTTTTATCTTTTATTTCCCAGCACTGGCAAAACAGTGTTGTTAGAGACAGGATGCTCCAAGGTAATGGCTTTGTTCAGTGTCTTTCAAGTCTGGTCTGAGATGTCCTTATCTGGAAACTATTATCTTCTTCCTGGTGACAGCATCATAAAATTAGAGCAATGCAAGCATATCAGAACCACTCCTTCAGCCTCACAGAAGTCTGCTCTTCCAGCACACACTGATAGTAAAACTAGTCCATGATCTTTGCAGGGCTCTCATCTCTACACCCAGAGGGATGCATACATCCTGAACTCCCCAAGCTGCCTGAGACTGGAGCTGTTCCCTGTCAGCTTAGAGAAGCAGTCACCTCTGCTTCAGTGTCCATGCTCCCTTTCATAGGGGAAGGGACCCTGGAAGGTCGTCTTGTCCCCCCTACAGTGAGCAGGGACATCTCCAACTACCTCAGGGCCCCACTAAGCCTGACTTGAATGTCTCCAGGGATGAGGCCTCCACTACATCTCTGGGCAACATCTTGAATATTTCACTACCCTCATTATAAAGAACTTCCTCCTAACGTCCAACCTAAATCTCTCCTACTCCAGTTTCAAACCATTGCCCTTTCTCCTGTCACCACAAGCCCTGCTGAGAATTCCCTCTTCAGCTCTCCTGTAGCCCCTTTCAGGTACTGGAAGGCTGCTCTAAGGTCTCCCTGGTGCCATCTCCAAGCTAAACAACCCCAGCTCTTCCAGCCTCTCCCTGTAGGAGAGGTTCTCCAGCCCTCTGATCCCCTTTGTGGCCTCCTCTGGACCCTCTCCAGCAGTTCCATGTCCTTCTCAGCTGTGATATTTTTCCAGGTAGGGCTTTGTTTCTGACTTTGTGAGGGGTTGTGTGTTCCTGCTGCAGAGAGCTGATGTTTCCTGCACCTTTCTGGGAGAGCTCTTAGTTCCTGCTTTGCCTTAATTTGTTACTATCCTCTATAACTTCCACAACCATCCTCCTCTTGGAGTGGGGAAGTTATAAGAAGTGTTCTTGCCTGGTTCTGCCATGTGGATGTGTGGTTAATAAATCTGCAAAGACCCTTAGCACTAAGCCTCATGGCTTTGAGGATCTCTCTAGGGACTGCTTACTACCTTCGTGGCAAGAAGATCCTTGTCTGTGTGTGTGGTCCTTTTCCCAGCCTGTTTTCTGGGATCCAGCCTCACAGGTTCAAAAGCAGCTCATCCTCTGGGCCACTGTGGTTCCAATGGTGCTTCAGGCCACCCCTCCACGACCCACATTCCTGTTCATCTCTTTTCCATGTGGCACAAAACCATGTTGCACAACACAGGGACAAGCACAGATCCCTTAGGGCTCCCTTTGCTGTGAAAAATGATCACTGAAGTTCCCTTCCTCTTGGCCCTCCCCCTCTTCCTCTTGGCCCCTCAAACCAGCCAAAACCCCAACAAGCCACCCTCCCCCACTGCAAACCAAAAGCACCACAGCACAACTGAAAATGAACCCTTTCTGAAAGTTCCTTCCCAGCCAGCCCCCTGAGCTGTATCTCCTCCTCCTGTGGTGTTTCCAGCGTGCTCCAGGTGGGTGATGCTCCACCACCTCCCTCCACAAAGCCTTGTGACTTTTCCCAAGTGCCCTGTGTTTACCCTCACACCACCACAGCTCATTGCTTTGTGCAGCAGTCAGGACCCAGCCGTTTCCCACGTTGGCCCCAGAGCCCTTCTTTACAAACCTGACACCTTGTTTGCCACCTCTCATTCCTCTGTTGCCCAGCCAAGGTAAGCAATAGCTTACACATCTCCGTTAATCATCCACCTGGGGTGTGGTGGGGTTGCTGGAGAAGTGTGGAGCATTTATCTAGTCCTGCTGCTTGCTTACTTCTCCTCTTGAGCAGGTTGCTCTAAAACTTGCCCTGCAGAAGTCTCCACCTGATCTCTTCTCGTGCATTGTAGGGTTAGGTTTGGAAGCTCTTGTAGATTCTTCTGCTGAACATCAACACAAATAGTTCTGACTCTGCTGCTGTGGTCTTCAGTATGCTGGGGGTTGGAAGGGAGCCCTGGAGATCATCCAGTCCAACCCTCCCTGCTATAGCAGGGTCACCTATAGCAGCTTGCCCAGGATCACAATGCCCAGGTAGGTGAGTTTGGAAACTCTCCAGAGAAGGAGATGCCACAACCTCTCTGGGCAGCCTGTTCCAGGGCTCCAGCACCCTCACACCAAAGTCATTTTCCCTCCTGCTTAGATGAAAGCTCCTGGGTTCCAGTTTGTGCCCATTGCCCCTTTTCTTGTCCCTGGGCACCACTGACAAGAGCCTGGCCGCATCCTTCTGCCCCTCACCCTTTAGCTCTCGCTGAGAATTGATCGGATCCCCTCTCAGCCTTCTCTTCAGGCTCAACAGCCTCAGCTCTTTTCTACCCCTTTCCACCTCACAGATGCTCCAGGCCTCTCACCATCTTTGTAGCCTCCATTGTACTCTCTCCTGTTCCCTATCTTTTGAACTGGGGAGCCCAGAACTGGACCGAGAACTCCAGTTGTGGCCTCACTGCAGCAGAGTCAAGGGAGAGAACATCCTTTGGCCCGCTGGCCACACTCTTAATGTCCCTTTCCTGCTGATTTATTAGCACTTCTGTTTCAGTAGCAGGCTGATACATCCAAGATGTTTGAAAAGGGTCTGAAGGGAGGCTGTAGCCAGGTGGGGTTGGGCTCTTCTCCCAGGCAAGCAGCAACAGAAGAAGGGGACACAGTCTCAACTTGTGCCAGGGCAGGTCTAGGCTGGGTGTTAGGAGGAAGTTGTTGGCAGAGAGAGTGATTGGCATTGGAATGGGCTGCCCAGGGAGGTGGTGGAGTCACTGTCCCTGGAGGTGTTGAAGCCAAGCCTGGCTGGGGCACTTAGTGCCATGGTCTGGTTGATTGGATAGGGCTGGGTGCTAGGTTGGACTGGCTGAGCTTGGAGCTCTTCTTCCAGCCTGGCTGATTCTGTGATTATTTGCACCAAGTTTAGTGTTGCTGTTAAGCCACCATACAAAGCTATGTGTCCTGACATTTCTCTTCTTCCCTTTTTTTGGAATTCTAGCCTAGAAGCACAGGGGAAGTAGCCCTAGGATGAGGGACAGTGGTTTGAAACTGGAGCAGGTTAGATTTAGGTTGGACATTACAAAGAAATTCTCTACTATGAAGGTGCTGGAACAGGTTGCTCAGAGAGGTGGTGGAGACTCCATCACTGGAGACATTCAAAGTCAGGTTTGATGGGACTCTGAGCTGCCTGATCTAGTTGGGGATGCCCTTGCTGACTGCAGAGGGGTTGGACTAGATGACCTCTGGATGTCCCTTCCAACACAAAGCATTCTGTGATTCTTGACCACCTTGCCTGTTTTGTGCCCTGCTTAAATTTGGCTTAACTTCTTGAGGCTATCCTGTGTGATACCTGAAATTGATTGAATTCCATCTTCTTGTTTTCCTAAGGCTCCAGAGTTTAGTGATTTAATTCCTAGAAGATATGCTCTTGAACCTCTCCTGTCCTGGCTCTCCTCAATTCTTAGCTTTGGGCATCCCCTGTAGTGTTCCATCTGAAGTGTCAGGGAACTGATTTCCATTTTCATTTCAGTGAAGTCCATTCTTCCATAGACTCCAAAAGTTCCTCCAGCTCCTAACCCTCTCCCACATACCTTTATTCTCAGTCACACTTCAGTGCTTCTCTAATTTCCTGACTGACTTTCCACATGGAATCTGAGGCATTTCAGAGATGTCCAAGCCTAGACATCCTACCACAGACATCCTGGTTTTCAGCTTCTTAACCTGACAGCTTTAATTTTGCTTCTTGGATTCTTCACTTTGTTGTTTTTATCCTACACACCAGCCTTGCTTTCTGCCTGGGGCTCTCTGTGAAGCTGTCTAGACACTCTGTGAAGCACCATCCTCTGAGGTGGCAGGCAGTTCCTCACCAGCATCACAAACTACATGACATGAAGTGCTGTGCCATACCTATTGCCACCAGGTGGGATACCCTGGACTTGAAGGAACATCAGACCACTCTTTGATGCTTACTGCTGGATACTTTCATCCCTCTGAGTTTGCTTTTCATTTACCCTGAAACATTCCTTCTCAATGATGTGGGTTATAGCCTAGAGTTAGAGCTGTTCTTTGATGTTCCTTGCCCTGTCCAGCTTTGTTTGCTGGAGCTCAGCAGGTTCAGTGTCCAGGCAGTGCTCTGTGTCTCCAGCCTGGGACCTGCCCTGCACTCAGCCAGAGAGACAGTAACAGATGCTGCAGTAACCAGCAAGCCCCTGTGCTCCTGCATTCTTACCTGTGAATAGAATCAACCAGGTTGGAAGAGACCTCCAAGCTCAGCCAGCCCAACCTAGTACCCAGCCCTGTCCAATCAACTAGACCATGGCACTAAGTGCCCCAGCCAGGCTTGGCTTCAACACCTCCAGGGACAGTGACTCCACCATCTCCCTGGGCAGCCCATTCCAATGCCAATCACTCTCTCTGCCAACAACTTCCTCCTCACATCCAGCCTAGACCTGCCATGGCACAGCTTGAGACTGTGTCCCCTTGTTCCATTGATGCTTGCCTGGAAGAAGAGACCAACTCCACCTAGATACAGCTTCACAATGAGGTCTGCCCTGAGCCTCCTCTTCTGCAGGCTGCACACCCCCAGCTCCCTCAGCCTCTCACAGGGCTGTGCTCCAGGCCCCTCCCCAGCCTTGCTGCCCTTCTCTGGACACATTCTGGTGTCTCAACATCTCTCTTGAATGGAGGAGCCCAGAACTGGACACAGTACTCAAGGTGTGGCCTGAGCACCTTGCAGGGGCAGAAGAACCTCCCTCCTCCTACTGGCCACTCTGTTCCTGATCCAGGCCAGGATGCCATTGGCTCTCTTGGCCACCTGGGCACACTGCTGCCTCATGTTCAGCTACTACCAATATCCCCCAGGTCCCTTTTGCTTCACTTCACTCCTGTTGCTCCCTCCTCTTCTCCCTAGCACACTACTTGCTTTGTCCCCTCTTGCCCTTGGCCCCCCTCTTGGCCTGCTGCTGATGTACTTGGGATTGGGATTTAATATTTCTCTTGGGACTGAAGCATCATAGGATCACAGAATGGCTCAGGTTGGAGGAACCACAGAGATCATCTGTTCCAAGCCTAATGCCATGGATAGAGACACCTCTCAACTAGACTTGGTTGTCCAATGCCTAATGCCACCTGGCCTTGAACACCTCCAGGGAGGGAGAATCCACAGACTCTCTGGCAGCCTATTGTGGAGTCTCACCACCCTCATACTGAAGAACTTCCTAAGATCCAGTCTAAACCTACTCTCTCTCCTCTTGAAAACATTCCCTCTTGTGCCACCACTAGATACCCTCAGGAGAAGTCCCTCTCCAGCCTTCCTGTAGGATCTCTTCAGGAACTGTAAGGCTCTAAGGCCTCCCTGGAGTATTCTCTGTTCTAGACTGACCAGCCCCAGCTCCCTTGGCCTGTCCTCATAGCAGAGGTCTCCATCCCTTGGATCATCCTTGTGGTCCTCTGGACCTCCTCCAGCAGTTCTGTGTCCCTTTGATGGGAACACCAGAACTGCACACAGTATTGGAGGTGAGGTCTCAGCAGAGCAGAGCCAAGGGGCAGAATCCCTTCTCTTGCCCTGCTGCCCACACTCCTCTGGATGCAGCCCAGCACACAGCTGCCTGCTGGGCTGCATGAGGGCACTGCTGGCTCCTGGGGAGCTTCTCAGCAACCAACACCCCCAAATCTTTCTCTCTTACCTCTTCCCATCCCCCCCAAGTCCCTCTCCACCAACTGAATTTCAATTGCAGCCAAACTGCTTTGCCTTTAAGGTGCACTTAGCTGTGGGGCTCCTCTGGAACTGCAGCTCTACTGGCTGCAGACTTGGGTCCCCCTCACTATTGGCTGGGCACACTGAGTTTCTTCCCCAGAGGACAGGCTTGGTAGGGACTTGCCCATCACATTCCTGTCATTGCTGGCACATGTTCAGAGGTGTATGAGGAATCTGCTTTCTGGCACCTCACCAACAAGGTATTCCTTCAGATCTCCCTCCTGTCATTGTATTACAGCGTGCTTCAAAGCACCACTGCCATCTTCCTGGGCAGAACTCAGTCTTCCTTGCAGAGAAATGCAGCATCACAGACTGGATTGGGTTCAAAGGGACCCTTAAAGCTCATCTAGTCCAAGCCCCCTACACTCAGTAGGGACATAGAATCATAGAATCTGGAGAGCAGCCCTGAGGAGAGGGACTTGGGGGTGCTGCTGGAGGAGAAGCTCAACAGGAGCCAGCAGTGTGCACTTGCAGGGCAGAAAGCCAAGCTGAGCCTGGGCTGCAGCAGCAGAAGTGTGGCCAGCAGGGCCAGGGAGGTGATTCTCTCCCTCTCTGTTGAGACCCTACCTGGAGTATTGTATCCAGTTCTGGAGCCTCCATTACAAGAAGGTGACCTTCTTGTGGCCTTCCAGTATCTGAAGGGGGCCTACAAAAAAGCTGGGGAGGGACTTTTCAGGATATCAGGGAGTGCCAGGACTGGGGGGAATGGAGCAAAGCTGGAGGTGAGTAGGTTCAGAGTGGATGTGAGGAGGAAGTTGTTGAGCATGAGAGTGGTGAGAGGCTGGAATGGGTTGCCCAGGGAGGTGGTTGAGGCCCCATGGCTGGAGGTGTTTCAGGCCAGGCTGGCTGAGGCTGTGTGCAGCCTGCTCTAGGGTAGGGTGTCCCTGGGCATGGCAGGGGGGTTGGAAGTGGCTGCTCCTCGTGGTCCCTTCCAACCCTGACTGATTCTATGATTCTAAGTACTGGGGTACTTAGTATGGGCCTGGAGGTAAGGCCTGAGGTGAAAGGAGACTGTATCCTCAGCTCATCCCTGATGGCATTTTTTGAGTCCCTTTTCCCACACTGAGTCTATGCTGAGACAGATATGAAAAGGAAGAGCCACGGGGAACTGTGAGCTGCTTCTGTCTTCTCTCTGATACAGATTTCTGATTGCCAAGTCCTCATCTTAACCTTCATGCTTTCTGTTTTCCAGGCTTTGTTCCAGCTATCCTCAGAAGCTGCTGGTCCCTGTCTGGATCACCGATAAGGAGCTAGAGAATGTAGCTTCATTTAGGTCTTGGAAGAGGATCCCTGTGGTGGTCTACAGGTAAATGCAGAAAAAGCTGGGAAGGGACTTTTTACAAGGGTATGGAGTGATAGGTTGAGGGGAAATGGATTGAAGCTTGAGCAGGGGAGATTTGGACTGGAGATCAGGAAGAAATTCTTGGTGGTGAGACACTGGCACAGGTTGCCCAGGGAGGTGGTGGATGGCCCCTTCCTGGAGGTGTTCAAAGCCGACTTGATTGAGGCCTTGAGGGACCTAGTGGGAGGTGTCCTTGCTCATGGCAGGAGAGTTAAATCTCTTAAGGTCCTTTCCAACCTAAACCATTCTATGAATCTCTGATTGCCAAATCCAAACAAACCACTTTGAAAATATCAGAGCCTCATCAGCTCCTCACAACAAAGGACAGCTCTAGGAAGTACAGAAGCCAGGATATAAAAGCGGTGAGTTTCCACCTCCCTCAACCCAGCATCTTCCTGTGACGCTGCTTGCTCTTAGATGGTGCCAAAAGCTGCTGTGTTAGGTCTAGAACAGCTCTGTTCCCCAGCAGAGCAGCCAGGAGTGCTGCTTATCTCACACAGCCTTTCCCACTTTATAGCCAAGTCAGCTAAGAAGTTAATTGTCTCTCTGATTGCTTTTGCTAAAAATGGCCTGGCGCTGGAGCCCAGCCCAGTGGGACTCCCCACCCCGGGCCAGAGCCAGCTCTTTTTTGCTCCTCACACAATTATTTTGTTCCTTGCTTTGTATGATGACTCTAATGGTACCTGGTAATTTACAAGCTGAGCTGCAACCTTTTGCAGCCCAGCATCAGATTAGAAGGTGCTGACAAGCCGTGGTGCAAGATGGGACAAGTGCTGGCCCAGATGCATCTCTTGTTTTCCTGAGCTCTTTAGCTTTTGTCCTCAAAAGTGGAGTCTTTTAAAAGGCCAGCAGGGTCTGTGAGGGCCATGGGCCCCTCTGGAAGGGGAAGGAATGGAAAGCTTCACTCTTGGGCCTTCCTCCTCACTCATAGGTCAGGAGAGTGTGGACAGATGAGCTCGGGTGCAGACATCTCACATACCGTATGAGGAGGGGCTGAGGGACCTGGGGCTGTTAAGTCTGGAGAAGAGAAGACTGAGAGGGGATCTAATCAATGTTTATAAATCTCTGAGGGCTGGGGGTCAGGAGTAGGGGACAGGCTCTGCTCTCTGCACACTACTCCCTGGGACAGGACAAGGAGCAATGGATGGAAGCTGCAGCACAGGAGGTTCCAGCTCAACACAAGGGGGAACTTCTTTACTGGAAGGGTTCCAGAGCACTGGCACAGGCTGCCCAGAGAGGTTGTGGAGTCTCCTTCTCTGGAGCCTTTTAAAGCCTGTCTGGATGTGTTGCTGTGTGTCCTGAGCTAGATTGTATGGCCCTGCTCTGGCAGCGGGGTTGGACTCAATGATCTCTTTGGATCCCTTCCAACCTCTAACATCCTGTGAACCCCAGGAGTATTTGGGAGACTTGAGAGCTTTTGAAGAACAAGGCTGAACTCCCTGGGTCACAGTCAGGTCTGTAAGAGATGACACCAAAGGTGCCACACAATCAGTTTTCTCTTAAAGAAGCTGACTTTAGCTGTTGAGCAGCAGCTCAGGTCTCCATCTTGGAGCCCTTGGTGGAGATGCACAGGAGAGGTACAGGATCCTCCAGGCACGTTCACTTCTAAAACAAGGTGGTGGATGCAGTTACTTAGCTGACTACAGAGGCAGACAGGCACTGTGAGCCAGCAGCTCCTTGTCAGCTTTGTCTGCACATCCACCTTCAGGAGACCTTGAGACCACATTAGCAGGATTGCTCCTCACAGATGCTTGGCATCACCTTAGCCTATGTTCGTGCTGCAGTCGCTGCCAGGGAGGCAGCAGGCAAATAGTGGACACTGCTCCTGCCCCGTGGCTGAGTGCATGGTCTCAGGCTGTCAGATCATGCCAGAGTGAGCTAGGAGGTTAACCTAGAAGCTTGGGAAGTGAAAGCACTTGCAAACAAGCATCACAGGTGGGCACCCTCAGGTGACAGCTCTGCAAACCCTTCTTCAATTCCTTCTTGTGTTTGAAGGTGAGCTGCTTGACTTTGCAGTGTGGGTCAGTGTTCTTAGTCCAGAAAATGAAAGAGATGGCACTTGAGAGATGTTCCTTGGTGCTTTCTGGATTACATGGCAGGTGCTGGCAGTATCTAACATGCTCTGGCTTCCTGCTCTGAATGAGGTTAAGTATAAAAGCTCAACTTAAACCCCAGAGACTCCTCAGCTTTGGTTTCTGAAAGGATCTGCAGTCACTCAGACTAAATAGAGGAGCCTCAAGAAAGAATTTTGTCCACAATGTGGCCCCTTCTGCCATTCCAGTGACAAGAAAGGATCTGCTTTTTCCTGTAAGGAAAACCTCCCCCCCAAAAACCCTTGGTAAGACTAACCCTGAGATACTTTATGTGCTCATGCTCGGGGCCATTTGCAGGAGAACACAGAGTCATGCTAGAGGCACTCCCCTGACCTGGGAAGCTCACTGCAAGCTCAGCTGTGGTTTTGGGCTGTCCACAGGCACCAGCTCTGCATCCTGCTGGCAGATGACTTCATGCTCACCCATGCTGGCCTTATTTCTTTGTATTTATTGACATCCCATTGCACCTCCTGAAACAGGCTACCTCAGAGCCAACCTCTGCCCAGTGTTTGCTGCAGTGCTCAGGAGTTAGTGCTGCCGAGATTCATGAGCTCAGGATGACTCTTTGGCAGTGTCTGTAGTGTTGCATTGAGCAGAATCTCTCTGACTCAGAGGGGACCTTATCACTCTCTACAACTACCTAAAAGGAAGTTGTTGGTGGGGGTCAGGCTCTTCTTCCAAGCAACCAGTGACAGGACAAGAGGGCATGGTCTGAAGTTGTGCCAGGGGAGGGTTAGGTTGGCTATAGGGAAGCACTTTCTCAAGGAAAGCCAACTACAAGAGTTGGGGCTCTTCAGCTTGGAGAAGAGAAGGCTCTGAGGAGATGTTGGAGTGGTCTGAAGGGGGCTACAGGAGGGCTGGGAAGGGACTATTGACAAGGTAATGACAGGNTTAGGCACTGGGAAGGACTGCCCAGGGAGGTGCTGGAGGTCTTTAAGCAAAGATTGGATGTGGCACTTGGTGGCATGGGTTAGCTGATGTCGTGGTGTTAGGTCATAGGCTGGATTTGGTGATCTGAGAGGTCTTTTCCAGTGTCAGTGATTCTGTGATTTCAGATGGCCTACGCAGCTGAGCTGCTTTTCTACCCTCTGCACCCCAAACCAGTGCAACCTCATCCAAACAGCCTGTTGGGAGCAGTTCCTGGCACAGCACCTGCATCTCCCCAAGACGTGCTCAGGCACTGTCTGGGAAGGTGCTGCTTGGCACAGGCCAGAGTCTGTGGGTGTGCTAACAAACAAGCTTGGATGATCACAGGCTGGTGCTTAAGTCCACACCTTGGCTCTGTTTCATTTACTAGTATAAACAAAGCCTGTGCTGCTGTCTCTAGCAGCCATCCTTGAGTGATCCTGCAGACAGGAGTAGATCTCTTGGGAGTGACTGCTCTGTGTCACCTTGCAAAACAAAGCAGCAGCAGAGGAGGGCACTGAAAGGAAAAGGACCTCAAGGTGTTTTGGCTTTGCTTGAGTATGTGGAGGTCTTCAGCTTAAAGTCTTCATCAGCATTGCCTAGAGGATGTCCCTGAAGATAATATGTTTTCTGTGCTGATCGAGCTCAGGAGAATAAGGGAACCTTGTCTGTGAGAAGCAAAACCATTCCTGCAACCCACAGCAAGTGTTGGTAAGGCATCTGCAGTGCTGTTAGAGGGAGTCCAAAGCCTTGCTGTGTGTTCTTGGTGTGCTGCCTTCTGGCAGGTTATGTGAGCAGGCACTGTGGCATAGCAGAGCCCCTGGGAGAGCAGCAGCATGAGAGGGACCTTTGAGAGTGCTTCTGATAGCTGTCACTGGCGGCTGAACAGCCCTTGAGTAATGGGTTGAGGCTTGTGCTAGTGTGATTTGGAATCTAGAACTGTTAACTTTGCCACCACTGTGACTTTTTCAGATAAGTAGTTGGCTGTGGTTTGTCAAGAACCTTGCCTAGATCTTTGTTCTTACTCCAGTTCACCTCCAGAGAGCTGCTGCATGAGGGGCGGTGGGACGGGGAGGGCCAAATGCTGTGGTGGTAAACTGAGCTGCAGGGCTGTCCAGTTTATTTTCCTGCCTCCAAGAAGGGCCAGGTACCAGGAGGAGAGCATCTTGGGAAGGTTTAACAAGTGGGACAGGTATGCAGGTGTTCTGCCCTGGTCCATCTTTGAGGCAGCTGCTATCTCAGATTTCCTGCAACAGATGTTCAGGAGAATGTGTGATTATATTTCGTGGTCACTTGGTGGACTCACCTTCCACAGCCTTGGTCTTGTGGAACCATTTGATACTTCCACCTTGCACTGTGGCAGTGATTCCAGTCTCTGTTCTATTTGCTGTCCAGAAACTACTACTTCATTTTCTTACACATATTGCAGTGCTTGATTGTTTCTCTTAGGGGAAAAATAAGATCATCTGAAGGTTCCATCTGAACAGGAGGAGAAACTTCTTTTGTGTGAGGGTTTTAGAGCCCCAGAGCAGGCTGCCCAGAGAGGTTGTGGAGTCTCCTCTGGAAAGATCCCAACCCCACCTGGCCCTTGTGATCCTGGGCAAGCTGCCATGGGTGCCCCTGCGTTAGCAGGGAGGTTGGATCGGATGATCTCCAGAGGTCACTTCCAACCTCCACCATGCTGTGAATAATGGTGGTTTGAAATGCTCTGCCCTGTTTCGCTGTTTAGATGCAAGAGTGAGCGCAGCAGCTGAAGCAGTGAGGAGAGCTGCCCAGCAGGGAGGTTTGTTGGGTTGTCCCTGTCCTTTGCAGGGGTTCTCACAAGGCTCTCTCTTCGCTTGCAGACACGTGCGGAACGGGGCTGTGATCGCACGCTGCAGCCAGCCCGAGATCAGCTGGTGGGGCTGGAGAAACGCTGATGATGAGTATCTGGTGACATCCATTGCCAAAGCCTGTGCCTTGAACCCCGGGGTGAAGGTGCCTGGTGGTGTGCCACACGCTGGGAGCAGCGATGGCAGCGAGGCCTGCGAGGCTGACTTTGGTGAGACTGCTCAGCCCTTCTCCTGTCCTGGACTAGGGATTGCTCAGTGCTCTCTGCCCCTGAGCGCTGCTGGGGCTGCCACAGGGCAAGGGTCAACCCACAAAAGCCAAACAGATACCCTTGGGCCCTGGCCCACCTTGGCTGCAGTGTCTGGGACTGTGACTGAGAGAGCTGGCATTTGAATATTCCAGCCTGGAAAAGAGGAGGTTGAGGGGAGACCTTCTCACTTTCCACAACCTCCTGGAAGGAGGTTGGAGCTAGGTAGAGTTCGGTCTCTTTTTCCCTACTAACAAGTGATAGGATGAGAGGAAACATCCTCACATTGCACCAGAGGACATTTAGTTGTACATTATCCATCAACATGCTTCTCAAAAGCCTGCTTCTAGGATGCTAAAACTGGCAACAGTGCCAACAGCTCTCTACAGGTGTATTCACCAAAAAGGCCATCAGATGCGGGAAGAGGCTGCCCAGGGAAGTGGTGGAGTCACCACCCTTGGAGGTGTTCAGGACAAGTAGCTCAGTGACATGGTCCAACAGTTGTCTGCAGAGAGGAGTTAGGTTGTGCTTAGACCTGATGATCTTAAGGCATTTTCCATTCGGGTGCTTCTGTGTGTCTCTGGGCTTACTGAGTGGCACTGGAGGCCTGTCAGAGGAGGGAGGGAGGGTAGGAGGTGCTGTTTGCTTAGTCCATTCTGTCTTTGCAGACTCATCTCTGACTGCATGTTCAGGTGTGGAGAACACAGGAACACCTCAGAAGCTGCTGATCCTTGATGCCAGGTCCTATACTGCAGCTGTGGCCAACAGAGCGAAGGGAGGTGGCTGCGAGTGTGAAGGTACAAGGGGCTGAGCACATCCCAGGACATCCTCCTCTTGCACCTGCTTTGTTGAGTGCACCTTTTAGGGTGCACCTTGTAGAGCAATGTTATGGGTTGGACTTGGTGGTCTT
This sequence comes from Tricholaema leucomelas, assembly GCA_013400475.1. NCBI lineage: Eukaryota > Metazoa > Chordata > Aves > Piciformes > Lybiidae > Tricholaema lacrymosa > Tricholaema leucomelas. Next base: position 32,621 of record WAAF01019627.1, read on the forward strand.
GAGAGTCTTTTCCAACATGAATGATTCTGTGAGTGGGTCCTAGACTGCAGCTGGGGGTTGGGTCAGCATTTTGGTACCCAGTTTCTGGGAGCACATTGCCACTGTCACTCGTGCATTGTCCATTGCTCCAGATACATCATTGCTGGCCCACGAGGCCTTTGCAGGAAGAACTGCTGGGGACCAGGAATGGTGCTTTGAGGGGACAGCTACTCTCAGCATGAGGCAGCTGCTGCAGTGGGCACAGCTCTTCCTGATTGTTTCTCTCTCTTGTGTTCAGAGTATTACCCAAACTGCGAGGTTGTGTTCATGGGCATGGCCAACATCCACTCCATCAGGAACAGCTTCCAGTACCTGCGTGCTGTCTGCAGCCAGGTGCCAGACCCCAGCAAGTAAGTGGCTGTTCTCTGCCTGAATTTGAGGCCACATCTCTTCACCTCCCAAGGTTTTTTCCTTCCCTTTTCACTTTCTCTGTCCCAAGTTTCTACATCAGAAAGTAGAGGGATAGGGAAGTGCTCACAAAGGTGCTTGAATGCTGATTGTTTTGACCCCTGGTGATCCAGAAGGGCTTGCAGCACTGCCTCGGTGTTGTCTGGCTGTGTGTGTCCTCTGAGGGCACCTAAAATGTTGCAGCACCTGGGAAGAAAATTAAATGAGAGGTTGGATTCATTGTGCTTGTACCCAGGCTGGCTGCTCTTGAGCATGCTTTGGAAATGATTGATTTTCACTTCAGATATTTTGGTTGGTTGGTTCTTTTCCTACTGAAGAGGTAAACAACCTCCAGAGAGGTTGTGGAGTCTCCATCTGTAGAAACTTTCTAGGACCACCTGGATGTATTCCTGGGTGGCCTGCTCTAGGTGATCCTGCTTTGACAGGGGCGTTGGATTAGATGATTTCCAGAGGAAGGCTCCACTTCAACCCCTACCCTTCTATGATTTTCTTGCCTTTTGTACACCTTCTAGTTGGCTTTCAGCCCTGGAGAGCACCAAGTGGCTGCAGCACCTCTCTGTCATGCTGAAGGCAGCAGTGTTGGTCTCCAGTGCAGTTGACAGAGAAGGACGTCCAGTGCTGGTTCATTGCTCAGATGGCTGGGACAGGACTCCACAGATCGTAGCACTGGCAAAGATTCTGCTGGACCCTTACTACAGGACCATGGAGGTACATTTTGTGTTGTGCTGCTAGTTCTTGGCTGTTAGGAGGCAGCTTTTGTCTCGGGGTCTCTGAAGAAAGGAGCAGGAAGTGTGTTTAGTGACGTGAGAGAGCTGCTGCAGGTGTTGGGTTTTTCCATCTTGTGTTCCCAGGGAGCTGTGCCTCCCTCCCTTGCCCAGCTTGAAGTGCTCTGGTAAGTGACCTCTTGTGTTCAAGGTTCAGCTGCTTCCCTGCTCCTTAATTGTGCATATTCCCTGAGCTGCCTGCTTGCTGCAAAGAAATAACAGCTGTTGGCCTATGTTTGGAAACTTCTGAAGCTCAGGTGGCTTTGAAACCAAACCAAGCCACCAGTGCAGCCTCCTCTGCAGCCCTTTAGGAGTCCTGAGTCTGCCCTGCACTGCTGATGGATGGAGCTTGCCTTGTCCTGCTGCCTGCCTCCAGCAAAGTGTCTGCAGTTAGTTTTCATCTTTTACTCACAGGGCTTCCAGGTGCTAGTGGAGTCAGACTGGCTGGATTTTGGTCACAAGTTTGGGGATCGCTGTGGTCACCAGGAGAAGGTGGAAGATCAGAATGAGCAGTGCCCAGTTTTTCTCCAGTGGCTGGATGCTGTTCACCAGCTTCTGAAGCAATTTCCATGCCTCTTTGAATTCAATGAAGCCTTTTTGGTAAGAAACAGGGATGCAAACATCTCTTCTCCCTTGCCAACTGTGAGCAGAGGCCGAGGGAAGGCCGTGTGGTGTTTTACAGTGCTCTCATTGAGAGAAAACAAAAGCTGAATTCTTCAAAAATGAGAAAGTGTCTGAGCAGTGTTTGGGCTCTCTGCTGGCATTCCTGCCATACCTTCACCCTCTGGGTCCAGCCCTGCCCGGCAGTTGTGGTATTTTGACCTGGTTCTGTACCCGTGGTGCATCTGCTGGCCTCTGGTAGCTTCCTGCAGTTTCCAGCTCCTCCCTGTGGGCACTGCAGGCTCAGAGTGCCCAGCAGGTTACCCAGTGATGGGAGGTTGATGTTCTCTACTCTCCTGGGTCTCATCTTCTCCAGGTTGTTTTCTAGCCCAGTGCGTTTGGACACCAGCAGCACTGCTTCAATTAAAAGTCTGTTTTAGCTATTTTGTAGCAATAGGAGTCTGAAATGAATTAATTCCTGCCTCATCAAATAACACAGGTTAGGACTATAGAGGACTGGGTTTGGTATCACTTGACAGAGGCTTTTGCTTTCACCTAAGTGATTTCTGTTACTGTCCCCTCTCTGCCCTGCCCTGTGTGCCCATGAGAGCAGAGCTAGGGTTGCAGGCTGGGTGCAGGAGCCATCCTAACGGGGGGAAGACATTTCTGCTGTAGACAGGAGGCACCATTTCCCAGTGGCCCTGACAGCTCTTCCCCTTCTGCTGCTGCAGGTGAAGCTGGTGCAGCACACCTACTCCTGCCTCTACGGGACCTTCCTTGGGAACAGCCCCTGCGAGCGGGAGATGCACAACATCTCCAAGCGGACCTGCTCCGTCTGGTCCCTGCTGCGGGCTGGCAACAAGAACTTCCACAACCTTCTCTATATGCCAGGCTCTGAGCAGGTCAGTAGAGCTCCTGGACCAGCTTTCTGGGCTTTTCACCTGCCAGGCACCAGAGACTGTGTGGGCAGAGGTCAGAGTGTGCCTCTCTGATGCCAGGTGGTCGTTGCAGGTGCTGCATCCCGTGTGCCACGTGCGAGCGCTGCACCTCTGGACAGCAGTGTATCTGCCAGCCTCTTCACCACACCCTCTGGGACAGGATGACATGGACATTTACCCACCTCCTGCATCTCAGAGCCAGGACTTCAGTGGCAGGTGTCTGGACAGGTAAGAGCCTAGAGCTCCAGGCCCAGGTGACTGCCTATCCACAGGCCTTCTTTCCTTCCTTGCTCACGGTAGTTGCTCCGTTTGAGATATTGTTCTTATCTTTCCTGTGGAGGACAAGAGCTCTGCAGCATTGTGACAAGTGGCAGGGTGACAGGAAACAGCCTCAAGTTGCACCAGGGAAGGTTTAGGTTGGACATTAGGGAAGAACTTCAGTGAAAGAGTGGTTAAGCCTTGGAAAAGGCTGCCCAGGGAAACGGTGGAATCGCCATCTCTGGAGGGGTGTTCACCAAACACGTGGGCATGGCACTTGGGGACATGGTTTAGTGGTGAACTTGGCAGCATTGGGCTAATATGATGGGTTTAGAGGTCTTCTCCAACCTTTGTGATTCTCTGATTGTCCCAGCCACTTGGAGAAGAAGGTGTACAGCTCCCTGCTGCACCTAAAGAGGCTGTGGAGGCCAAGCTGTGGTGTACTTTTTTGCACTGCCCCTCCCTGCCCACCCCATCATCAGTTATTAGAGACACTTCCCTTCCCTCATCCCGCCTTAGACTGGAAGGAGGGAAGTTTGGGGAGCTGAGTTCTGAGGTTCGTTTTGCTTTTGGGTTCCAGATTACCAAAGACAAGATCTATGGATGACCTGCTCTCAGCCTGCGACTCCAGCAGCCCGCTGACCCGCACCTCCAGTGATCCCAACCTGAACAACCACTGTCAGGAGGTGCGGGTGGGCCTGGATGCTCGGCATGCCGCTGCCGAGGGAGCTGAGCTGCACCTAGGAGAAGGCAGCGCGGCAGGAGAGGCGCAGCAGGTGGAGGAGCATGAGGAGAAGGCTGCCCTGCGAGCTAACGGTGCCAGTGGCAGCCCTGCTGAAAACGGAGGGCACAGAGAGCAGCCGAGCGGCTGGGCGGCTCTGCCAGCCAACAGAGTCTCTCTGGAGGCAGAAAAGGGAACTGGAACATGCCCAGAGGAACTGGCTGGCACTGGCACGTGTCCAGCTCCAAGCCCTTCTGGACAGCAAAACACTGAGAAGGTTCCCGTCAGTTCTGCCAAGCAGTCAGAAACCTGTCCCCAGGAGCCTTTGAAGGTGACTGGTGTGGGGTCAGATGGAGGAGCCTGCTCCAAGAGAAACATCACCTGCCAAGACATTCCCAGCCAGGAGCCCCTGGCACCAAGCGCCCCTTGTCCGGACATGCCAGGCACTGCCCCGGGCATTCCTTGCCTGGCCACAGACAAGGGCAAGGGCGAGGCTGGCAGGAGCGTGCCCTGCGAGGAGCCTGGCCGGCCGGGCAGAGTCCCACTGGAGCAGTGGCGCAAGCCCATTTCCCAGAGCCAGAGCAGCGAGTTCTCCTTCCTGGGCTACAACTGGGACAGCTTCCAAGGAATGGTGACATCCCTCCCCAATGGGGAGCCTGTCCCCAGACACCTCCTCTCTTACGGCTGTTGTAGCAAGAGGCTGAGCAGTAAACCTCTGCGGGCACCTGGCCTGTGCCTCAGCGGCCAGTGGCCTGGCAGGGAAGGTGGCAAGCCCTGGCTGTGCTCCGGCCACGTCAGCAGCCATTTTGCAGGCCCTGCGGGGAAGCCAAGCCGTTCCTGGCTGCCCTGCCACCTGAAACAGGCCTCTGGGCCCAAGCACATGCCACCAAAATGCCCCTCTCCTGTGCCTCCTCTCTACCTGGACGATGATGGGCTGCCCTTCCCCACGGACGTGATCCAGCACCGGCTGCGGCAGATCGAGGCCAGCTACAAGCAGGAGGTGGAGCAGCTGCGCAGGCAGGTGCGGGAGCTGCAGCTGCGTCTGGACATCCGCCACTTCTGCGCCCCCCCAGCCGAGCCACCCATGGACTACGAGGATGACTTTGTAAGTGACTGCCTCCAGCACCCCGGCTTGGGCCCTGCACCTCTCTCACACCACTCTCTCCAAACTCTTACTTTTGGAGTGGGGATTAGGATTGCTAATTAGGATCTCTTACTTTTGGAGTGGGCATTAGGATCGCTCCTGTGTTTTCTCAGCCCTGTTCCCTCTCTGTCCTCCTGCTCCCCAGAGCTATCTCTTGATTCTGGAGGACTGATGGCTCCTACATGGTCGTGACAGGCTTTGAGAGTTGGGGCCGTTCAGCCTGGTGAAGGCTCCAGGGAGACCTTAGAGCAGCCTTCCAGTCTTATGAAGGGGCTTCAGGAGAGCTGGGGAGGGACTTTTGGCAAGGGCTTGTAGAGACAGGACAAGGGGCAATGGCTTTGAACTGGGAGAGGGGAGTTTGAGACTGGAGATGAGGAAGAAATTCTTTAGAGTGAGGGTGGGGAGACACTGGAACAGGCGCCCAGGGAGGTTGTGGATGCCCTCTCCCTGTGGAGGTGTTCAAAGTCAGATTGGAAGGGGTCTTGAGCAACCTGGACTAGTGGAAGGTGTCCCTGCGCATAGCAAGGGGCCAGAACCATTTCTCTTAAGGGCCATTCCAACCCAAACCATTCTGTGATTCTATGAATGCATTACCCTCTTGTATGGGGAGCTGTGGGGCCACCCATGTGCCCCTCAGAAGCACTGAGCATGGCTGGGTGGGGAATGTCTTGGACCCTGCAGTGGAGGCAGCTGAAGGGACCTGTGACTTGTCTCTGTGTGCAGACATGCTTGAAGGAATCGGACAGCAGCGACACTGAGGATTTCTGCTCTGATCACAGCGAAGAATGTTTGTCAGAAGCGAGCTGGGAGCCTGTGGATAAGAAGGAGACTGAGGTATGTGTCCTGTTCTGGCAGCTGTAATGCAGCATCAGAGGAGGTTTCTTAGCAGCTGACTTGGACTGTGCCAGCAGAGAGTGGTCTGAAACGAGGCAGGGTCAGCCAGCCTTGTCCTTTAACACTTGTCCTCTGTGCCGCTCTGTCCAAGAGGGGATCTGTGGGGTAGGCTCACTCCGAGCTGGCCTGCTGTCATCCAAAGTCACAGCTCAGCCTGCTCTGGAGTCCTGAGACCTGCTAGTTGTGGTGTTAGAAGGTGAAAGCTGATGAGGACTGGTGTGTGCCCTAGGTGACGCGGTGGGTTCCAGACCACATGGCCTCGCACTGTTTTAACTGCGATTGTGAGTTCTGGCTGGCCAAGCGGAGGCATCACTGCAGGTAAGCAACAGCAGCACTGTGCTTCCACTCTGCTTGGGCGTTAGGACATTAGGGAGAAGTTCTTTACACTGAGGGTTGTGGAATGCTGGAACTGGTTGCCCAGGGAGGTGCTGGAGGCCCCAGTCCCTGGAGACCTTCCAAGTCAGGCTTGATGGGGTCTGAGCGTCTAGTTGGGGATGTCCCTGCTGACTGCAGGTAGGTCAGACTAAGATGACCTTTAGAATGCCTTGACTGGGAAGGGACCTCTATGAGGCCTTGAGCAAACTGCTTTAGTGGGAGGTGTCCCTGCCTATGGCCGGGGGGTTGGAGCTGGATGATCCTTGAGGTCCCTTCCAAACTAAAGCATTCTGTGATTCTATGATGATTCTTCTCAGCCAGTTTCTTACAAGCCTCCCAGAATGCCTGCTGGTGATGTTCTTTCCCTTCTGCTCTCAGGAGGAAGTTTTAGGTCTTGCCTTTATTTGCCAAGCCTCATAAATACCCTGCAGATTTCCATTCTGCATTGTTCTTGTTTCTGCTTTTTGAAAGCCTTTGATCATCCTTCTCCTGGGTAGTAGTGCCCATGATTCTCTTTTCAGTGCCAGCCAGTACAGAGGCCATGGTACATACTTTGACATGCATGTTGACAAGTCACAAGTAAGGCTGGCACTTTGCCCCTCAACTGGATCCTTTGTGCTGGCAGGAGTTCTGCTGTGGTGTTCCCAGCTCTCTCTTCACTGCTGTTCTTGCTCCTCAACAGGAACTGTGGGAACGTGTTTTGTGCTAGTTGCTGCCACCTGAAGTTGCCCATCCCTGACCAGCAGTTGTACGACCCTGTCCTCGTTTGTAACTCCTGTTATGACCACATCCAAGTGTCTCGTGCCAGGGAGCTCATGAGCCAACAACTGAAGAAGCCCATCGCCACAGCTTCCAGCTGAATGCCACACAAGGGACCTGCCTAAGCCCAGCCTTTTCTCTTGTGGGTTTGAAGGGTGACTCTGCCTCCACTGGGATTGTGAAGGCCCTTGGTGCAACACTTGAACACCAAGCTTGAATGCACTGTCTTCAGCCTGGAGCAGAGCAGCTCAGATCAGAGAGCACGGATGGTTTGTGTCCTCGCTCTGCTGCTGGTGGGCCCATGCACTTGAGTCTGACAGCCTGGAGCTGAAGAGGGGATTGAAACCTCTGGTGTGGGCTGGAAAGCAATGTTTTCACAGATATTGCCTGTGCAAAGTACCCCCAAAGCAATAGAAAGGCATGTTTAGAACCAACCCCCCCTCCCGAGGCAGGCTGCTGTGCGAGGAGGAGGAGGGCAAACTCCAGGTGGTACCAGTGTGCTTTGGAAGGGCCTCAGCCTGGAGCAGTTCTGTAGATTCTCTTTCCACGAGTGTGATTTGTGATCAGCTTGGTGAACAAGACTCATCAGCCCTCACCAACTGATTTGTCTCTTGTGCATCGAAGAGATATTCCTGCTGGCTGAGAAGGGGCCGAGCAGAGCCTGCCCGTTTCCACGCCCCACTAGGACTGGCGATTGCACTTGAACTCTGTCCCTGCCCCTGCCCCCAGCTCTGGGGGCAGATGGGAGCTTGGCTTTCTCACTTCTGCTCTGCCCGTCTGCTTCGTCTGCGGCCGTGTCACAGCCTGGTGCTACCACAGGAATGGCACCGATCCTCTCCTGGCATGGAAACGGAACTCCTGTTCCCGCGTGGCTCCTCCTGCCCCTTTCTGCCCTCGGCTCTCCACTTCCTACTGCTCTTGATCCTGAAAACTTGATACCTTGAGGGTATAGGCCATAATGTGTTGTTTTACCTCCTGGAATGTGCTGTCTGGTGTCTGTGAGGGTTTCAGTCCAAATGCTGCTATATATTTCTGTGCACTTAATGTAACCCGAAGAAGGGAGAATGAAGCATCGATACCAAAACGGGGGTGGGGAAGGACCCTGGCTGACATAGACACTACAGGCTGTGCTTTTCCCTTCAGGATGTACAGCCAAGCTGCAGTGACAAACGTGACGTGTGGCATCTCTTCAGTGATGGAAACAATCTCTTCTGACTTGCCCCAGTTGCTACCTAAATTGCCTCTTGAATTTGACTTCTTTTTTTTTTTTTGGTTTTGTCTCCTGTACAGTGGTCAAAGTTCAGAGTTGCCAACTTTGTAATCGCCTCTCTACTCCTCCTTTGAAAGTAGAGAGCAGGAATCCCAACTCCTCCTTAGGCAAAGGAGCAGGGTTTGGGAAGATAGAAAGGTTTAGAAAGAAAGTGGGGTTCAGGTGGGCTTTTTGTTTAATCCCCTGTTAGATCCCTCTGGGAGTATCCATCCTGCCTCCTTTCTAAGGGTGTCCTGAGGAAGAAGCATTTGACAGTGGGGCATTTCCTGGCAGAAATGCAGGATTTCTTTCCAGCTAGAGGAAACTGCCCAGGGTGGTCTGCAGCTCCTGAGCTGAGACTTCCTTTGTGGTAGTGAGGACCCGTAAGGGTGTTTTGTCTAGTAACAAGGCGAAGTACTTGGCACTGTTGTGACCTTCCAATGCCTTTGGCTAATGGTTGTCATCTCAGAGGGGATGGAATCGTGACCCTTTCCTGGATGTGCCAGCCCCTGGTTGTGTAAATCCTGGTAGTGCAAGCAAAGCTAGCATCATCTGAAGACCCTGTACTTACTTGGACTCTGCTTCTTTTCCATCCTGGGAACAACCAGTGTGGCTTTGGGAAGAAAAGGCAGCTTGCTTCAGATTCTCCCCTGCCTTGTACCTTGCAGTCATTGCCAGACATGGAAGAGTGACCCTTGGGCTGGCAGAAGAACCTGGACTTGCTCCTGGTCTGCACATGTTGGAATGACTGCAAGCAATGAGGAAGCCAGAAACTAGGTACTCCTGGCCCTGCCTTTCAGGCCGTTAGTCCAAACTGCTTTTAGCTCTTGTGAGTTTCAGCGTCACAATGTGCTGGCCAAAAACTCTACACTCAGTTCGATAGCCTTGTGACAAACAAAATGTGCTGTACAACTCAATACAGGCAGAATAAAATCTCTATATTAGTCCTGCTGTGTCTGCACCTCTTCTTTCCTTCCCAGGCATGACTTCTCACACCCTTATTTTCCCCCTCTACTCTGTTCTGCTGAGGCCCCACCTGGAGTACTGCATCCAGTTCTGGAGCCCCTGGGACAAGAGGGATGTGGAGATGCTGGAGTGTGTCCAGAGCAGGACACACTGAGTTGATCTGCTTTCTGCATAACCATAGTGTGGGCTGTAAAAGGTAAAAACTCTCCCTGGAGTTCAGAAACAACAATTTCATTCTGGCCCTTTCCCCAGCATCCCACTCAGCCACCTTCCCAGTGCCTCCATGGGCTCCCCAAGACTTTGTGGTCAGCAAAATGTCCTTCTCTGGAGGCATTCAAAACTCACTTGGACACGTTCCTGTGTGGGCTGCCTTAGGTGAACCTGGTTGATCTGTGATTCTATGACTGGGACAGGTTGTCCAGAGAGGTGGTGGAGGGCCTGTCCCTGGAGATGCTTGAGGCCAAACTGCAGGGGCCCCTGAGCAACCTGCTCTAATTGATGTTCCTGCTCACTGCAGGGAGCTTGAACATGATGTCCTTTGAGGGTCCCTTCTAACCAGATGCATGCTGTGATTCTGTCACCCCTGAGCTGTGGTTCTGTCACCTTTGTGGGCAATGTTGCTGAATACAAATGAGGGAAGATGATGGGACAGGACAGTCTGCTGCTTCACAAAATTTCTTAGATTAGAGAAGCTCTTCAAGCTCATTGAGTCCAATCATTAGTTCCACACTGACAAGTCCTTGACTATCCCAAACTCCTCAGCACAACATCTAATCACTATGGTTGGAAAGTACCACCGGGATCATCCAGTCCAACCTTCATCCCAGCAGCCTTCATCACCAGACCATAGCCTCAAACACCACATCCACTCCCCTTTTAAACACCTCCAGGGATGGCGACTCCACCACCTCCCTGGGCAGCCTGTGCCAGTGCCTGACCACCTGCTCAGTAAAGAACTTCCTCCCAACATCCAACCTCAACCTCCCCTGACGTAACTTGAGGCCATTTCCTCTTGTCCTACCATTAGTAACTGGGGAGAAGAGACCAGCTCCAGCCTCACTACAGCCTCCTTTTAGGTAGTTGTAGAGGGCAATAAGGTCCTCTCTCAGCCTCTTCCAGACTAAACAACCCCAGCTCCCTCAGCTGCTCCTCCTAGGTCATCTTTGCCAGACCTCTCCCCAGTCTCATCACCCTTCTCTGCACCCACTCCAGCACCTTGCTTTGTGCTCTGGCCTGAAGAGTCACAGTGTGCCGCTGGCAGCCAGTGGCAGGCTGCCTGCTGTTGTAGGAGCCTTTAGCTTCTCTTCATTCTCTGGGACACTGCTGCAGGCTTTTCCCCCCTACCTGTCAGCATTTTGCCCAGGCGCTCATGACACTGTGTCAGGCTGGCCAGGCCAGTGAAGGACACTTTCTGCTGGTGATCACTGAGCACAGAACCAAGCACTGTAACTCCAAGAATGGCCCCAATGTGCCAACAGCTTCAGCCTGAGGTCATCTCTCTGTGTGATGAAATGTGTCTAATCCTGGCAGAGAGAGGGCAAGGCTTTGATCTCCCTATCAGTGCTGCAACTGCCCTGAATTAACAGCCAGAACTGCTTATGATGGCCCATAATACCTCAAACAAAACAAACAGAGTTAGGTGTAGTGGGAAGCCAGGTCAAGCTTGGTGGTGTTCAGCTCCTAAGCCATTAACAGATAATGCAGGGACACCTCCCACCAGAACAGGTTGCNTTATCAATAGTCCCTGTCGCCCCCCTCAGATACTGGAAGGCCACTCCAAGGTCTCCTTGAAGCCTTCTCCAAGCTGAAGAGCCCCAACTCTTGTAGCCTGTCCTCATAATCACCTTTCCATGAGAAAGTGCTTCCCTATATCCAACCTAAACTCCCCCTGGCACAGCTTCAGACCATGCCCTCTTGTCCTGTCACTGGTTGCCCGGGAGAAGAGCCTGGCCCCCACCTGACTACACTTTCCTTTTAGGTAGTTGTAGAGGAGAGTGATAAGGTCCCCTCTAAGTCAGAGGGATGCTGCTTGATGCAACACTGCCGAAGAGTCATCCTGAGCTCACAAATCTCAGCAGCACTAACTCCTGAGCACTGCAACAGCCTCGTCAGTAGTCCCTCCCCAGCGTTCTTGTAGACCTCCTTCAGATACTGGAAGGCCACTGCAAGGTCTCCTTGTAGATAACCAAGCCCTGCCTGGATGTGGTCCTGTGTGATCTGCTCTGGGTGACCCTGCTCTGGCAGGAGATTGGACTGGATGAGCTTTGGAGGTCCCTTCCAGCCCCTGGCATTCTGTGGTTCTGAGGGGAACTGATGGTGCTGGAGGAGCTCCAGGCGAGGGGTGAAGCTGTAGAGGACAGGTGAGGCTGTAGGGGATGCCAGGGTGAGAGGATTGAGGGAACTTAGTGGGGCTGAGAGAACTGAGGCAGGCTGGGGAGAATGGAGGGTCTCAGGGGATGGGGTTTCTGCAGGGGCTGCCAGGCAGGAGGGGACTGGGCAGGGAGGGGATAGTGAGAGAACCAAAGGGGCTCAGGGCACTGGGGGGCACTGATTGCTGGGGGAGGTCTGTAACGGGCAAGGCTGTAAGGGAAGGCAAACGTGTGGGGACTGAAGGCGAGGGGGAGGTCTGGAACGGGCAAGGCTGTGAGGGAAGGCAAACGTGTGGGGACTGAAGGCGACGGGTGTGTGTGTGTGGGTGTGTGTGTGAGGGAACTGGAGGGTCCCAGAGAGCGGTTGGGGCTGCAGCGCAGGAGGGAACTGTGGGGCTGAGGACACAGGAGGGGCCGGTGGGGCCCAAGGGGCTGAAGGTGGACCTGAGAGAGCTCACATAGCGGTTTAGGTCGGATGGGACCTCACAGGTCATCTCGTTCCAAGTGGTGGTGGTTAGGAGCCCGTCGCTGCGGCGGGGCCGCGGGCATCGTGAGGGGGCAGGGGCGGCGCGGGCCGGCCCGGGCCCGTTGCCGGGGTCACGGCGGCCGTTGTTTGTTGCCGGGGCCGTTGCGGGAGAGCCAGCCGCGATGGAGGAGGAGGAGGAGGAGGAGGTGCAGCAGCAGCAGCCCTTTCCCGCGTCCCTGAAGCCTGAGGCCTTCCCGGCCAAGCTGTGGCGGCTGGTGAACAGCCCTCGCGTCCGCTCCGTGCGCTGGGGCGCCCGCGGGCAGGAGCTGCTCATCGACGAGCAGCTCTTCGTGTCCGAGGTGCTGGACGCGGCGGAGGGAGACGGCAGCGTCTTCAAGACCAAGAGCTTCACCAGCTTCATCCGACAGCTCAACCTTTACGGCTTCCAGAAGGTGTCGAAGGGGTTGGTGGTGGCGCCCCGGCGGCTCTCCGGGGCCGGCAGTGAGGGAGGCGGCAGGGCCACAGGCTTCCTGCACCACTTCCGCAGCCCCCACTTCTGCCGCGACCGCCCCGACCTGCTGGTGCACCTGAAGCGCCTGACCAACGCCAACAAGGTGAAGCTGGCAGCTGGGCTGGCGCTGCCCAGCCGCCCTGCCAGCCACCTCCAGCGGCTGCCCGCCAGGATGCTGCGCAGGGACTCGCTGCTGCTGCTGCTGCCGTCGTCCTCGGTGGCTGCCGAGGCCAGCGGTTACGGTGAGATGGGGCAGGCCGCGCAGGGCTGGGGTGGGCTTGGGAAGTGCTGGGTGCCATGGGGTTTAAAAGCTTGTGCTCCCCGGGGGGAGGAGGATTGCCCGCCCTAGCTGCTGGCCGCTCACCTCACTGCTGCACTTAAATGGTCGTTCTGGGTCACAGAGTCACTGAGGCTGGAAAAGGCCTCTGAGATCACCACGTCCAGCCTGTGGCCCAACACCTCCACATCAGCTAACCCATGGCACCGAGTGCCACATCCAACCTTTCCTTAAAGACCTGCAGGCATGGAGGCTCCACCACCTCCCTGGGCAGCCCATTCCAGTGCTGACTACACCTTCCTTTTAGGTAGTTGTAGAGAGTGATAAGGTCCCCTCTAAGTCTCCTCCCAGCTCCCTCAGCCTTTCCTCCTACAACTTCCCTTCCCACCCCCTCCCCAGTCTCATCACTCTCCTCTGGGCCTGCTCCAGCACCTCAATGCCCTTCTTGCAGTGAGGGACCCAGAGCTGCACAGAGTGCTCCAGGTGAGGCCTCACCAGTGCCAGCACAGGGCAGAATAACATCCTTGGTCCTTTTGGCCACACTAGTCCTGATACAGGCCAAGATGCCATTGGCCTTCTGTGCCACCTGGGCACACTGCTGGCTAGATCTGCCAGCAAGCATGAGGTAGAGTGGGGCATGTGTGTTTCAGTTTGCCTGTAGACTACACCACAATCTCCATAGTGTACTACACCAAGAGCAGCCTTGCCTGATCTCCATGGAGCTGGCACAGCTCTGCCAAGTGAACGTTGCTCCTCCTTGCCTGTTGGTAGAGCTGCTTACTGGGCTCTCATTAAATGTGAGACAATGGGTCAAGCAGAATGACAACTGGAGCATCCTGCCAGCATAATGCAAGAGAGAATAAAACCTGTCAGCTGGCTCCTCAAAAAGAATTGCCAGCTAGCTTTTGATGAGGATTGGATGAGTAGGTGAGAGCAAACAGCAGATAACCTTGTTGAAAACCCCAGAATGTCTTTTCTTTCTTTCTAACCCTCCTTGAGAGAGTCTGGATGGTAGGGGGATGTTAGGAGGAAGTTGTTGGCAGAGAGAGTGATTGGCATTGGAATGGGCTGCCCAGGGAGGTGGTGGAGTGGCTGTGCCTGGAGGTGTTGAAGCAAAGCCTGAATGAGGCACTCAGTGCCATGGTCTGGTTAATTGGACAGGGCTGGGTGCTAGGTTGGGCTGGATGAGCTTGAAGGTCTCTTCCAACCTGGTTGATTCTATGATTCTATGGTTTAATGGCTGTGGTGGTGTTGGATTGATGGTAGGAATGGATGATCTTAGAAGTCTCTTCCAACCAAAACTTTTCTATGGCTTTGTGGCCATGTGCTGATGGTCACCTTCCTGGCAGCTGGTACAGCAGGGGAGTTGGCTCAGCACAAGTCTCTGAGAAGAAGACTCAAGCAGCCTGCTTGTGGCTAGCTCTCAGAGCAGGCTGATGCAGCATGATGTGGGTTGGGGCAGGAGAAGTGACTGTGTGCTAGGGCAGGAGAAGTGACTGTGAGTTGGGGCAGGAGAAGTGACTGGGGTTAGGGCAGGAGAAGTGACTGTGAGTTGGGGCAGAAGTGACTGTGGGTTGGGGCAGGAGAAGCGACAGAAGCTGCTGGCACTGCTGCTTTAGAAGAGAACAGGCTACAATGGTTCTTGCTCTTGGTTTCAGAGTAGGAATTGCTATCTAGTTCGTGTGGTGCTGTCTCTGGGGTGTGTGGAACTTCATCTGGAATGCCAAGAGAAGGGTAGGGACTGCTTTGAGTGCCAAGGCTTGGCAGAATTTCAGTTAAAGATTTGGTGTTAACATTGTTAAGACCAAGATGAGTCACCAGAGACTCCAGTGAAATCTGGCCTGGCTGATGTCATGCAGACCACTGGAAGAGTAATTGCTAAGAAGGATGAAGCCCTTAGTGTTTTTAGGGGTGCAGTTTCAGAGAGCTTCTGCTCTAGGAGCCTGTTTCTAGAAAGAAAGGAGGAGGAAATGGTTGGGTTTTACAAGCAGTCGAGTCCTGACAGGCTGACAATGCAGTGTGTGCTCTGCACTGCCTGTTTTGTGCATGTCCTTGCTGTAAATGTGAGGTTATTGGAGAGATAAAAGATAGGTTTTTTTGTTTGCAGAGCATTGGCCTGTTCCAAAAGTCTTGCAACATGGAATTCTCTGTTAAACATCCAGGAACAATTCCTGTAAAGCAATTGATGCTTCATCACTTGGCCTCCTCTGGTGTCTTGTTTATGTGTTAGCAGGAGATAATCTTTCATTTCCCTTTCCAGAGGTGGAATAGAAACAAAGGCATTCCTATGCTTCAGTTCCTCTGGTGTTTATGTGTGGGGCCAGCACTGAACAGGGCACAGTCAGCCTTGCCCATTCATTCTTAGTAATTTCAGGGCTAGGTGCTACTTATTTCGTCCTTCTTAATGATTTTCATCTGAACATGCAGAATAGGTTGGAAAAGACTTTAAAGATCATCTAGCTCCAGCCTCCCTGCCACGAGCAAAGACACCACTCTGTTCTAGTGGAAGGTGTCCATGCCTCCAGCAGGGGGTTTGGAACTAGATGGTCTTTAAGGTCCCTTCCAACCCAACCCATCCTATGGATAATGGCTGAGTGGAAGAGGTGAACGTGAGGCACATTTTATTTCAAAGTCCTTTTGAGTGAGAATTGAGAAACTATAGGGCTGAGAAAACCTGGCTGCTGGGGGCACCCTACTGATATCAGCTGTCCTGGAATTGGAAATGGAGCTGTGGTGGTGTAAGAGCAAATGTGCTGCACAGAATCATACAATGTGAGGCGTTGGGAGGGACTCTGTCCCCAGCCTGTAGTGCTGCTTGGGGTTGTTGTGGCCAGAGTGTAGAACCCTGCACTTGGCCTTGTTCAGTCTGATTCCATTGGCCTCTGCCCACCCATCCAGCCTGGCCAGGTCCCTCTGCAGGGCTCTCCTACCCTCCAACAGCTCCACAGCTGCTCCTAGCTTGGTGTCATCTGCAAACTCATTGATGCTGGACTCAATCCCCTGGTCCAGATCATCAATAAAGATATTGAACAGGACTGTGCCCAGCACTGATCCCTGGGGCACACCACCAGTGCCAGCTGCCAACTGGATGTGGCACCATTCACCACCACTCTCTGGGCCCAGCCTGCCAGCCAGTTCCTGACCCATACCAGAGTGAATCTGTCCAAGCCAGGATCTGCCAGCTGTGCCAGGAGCTGCTTGTGGCAGATGGTGCCAAAAGCTTTGCTGAAGTCCAGGTAGACTACAAGTACTTGCAGAGCCACTGGGAGGATCTTGGCATTGCCCTTTCTTTGGCACTGGAGTTGAGCAAAGTCTTGATTTATGATTCCCCTTTCCTTTTTTGGTTCTGTCTGATCTATCACAAGGCACTTTCTAAATCCCTTGGGTTCAGTAAGTTACTCCACACCTCACTTCTCAGAGCATTTCCCAGTGCTGATAACTTGTTGATGCAGGTTTGAGGTGATTGAGTGCTGCATTGGCACTGCACTAACCTGCGTGTTCAGGTGGAAGAATGTAGCCTGCTCCTGTATTAAGTGCACTGGAGCAAAGTTAGGCTTCCTTTATAGTGTGGCAGAGCCTTGGCTCACAGAATCACAGTGTTAGGGGTTGGAAGGGTGAGGGGCCTGGAGCACAGCCCTGTGAGGAGAGGCTGAGGCAGCTGGGGGTGTGCAGCCTGCAGAAGAGGAGGCTCAGGGTAGAGCTCATTGCTGGCTACAACTACCTGAAGGGAGGCTGTAGCCAAGTGGGGTTGATCTCTTCTCTCAGGCACCCAGCAAGGGGACACAGTCTCAAGTTGTGCCAGGGGAGGTCTGGGCTGGATGTTAGGAGCAAGTTGTTGGCAGAGAGATTGGCATTGGAATGGGCTGCCCAGGGAGGTGGTGGAGTCGCTGTCTCTGGAGGTCACAGGGTCACAGGCTGTCAGGGGTTGGAGAGGACCCAAGGAGATCATTGAGTCCAAGCCCCCTGCCAGAGCAGGACAATCCTATCACAGAGGAGCACATCCAGACAGGCCTTGAAAGGCTTCAGAGAAAGAGACTCCACAACCTCTCTGGGCAGCCTGTGCCAGTGCCCTGGGACCCTTCCAGGCAAGAAGTTCCCCCTTGTGTTGAGGCAGAACCTCTTTTGCTGCAACTTACACCCATTGCTCCTTGTCCTATCACAGGGAGCAGTGAACAGAGCATTTATCAAATCCCCTCTAAGTCTTCTCTTTTCCAGACTAAGCAGCCCCAGGTCCCTCAGCCTCTCCTCATAAGCCATGCCCTCCAGTCCCCAACCATCGTCGAAGCCCTCCCTGGGTTCTCCCTGTCCCTCTTAAACAGGTGTTGAAGCCAAGCCTGGCTGGGGCACTTAGTGCCATGGTCTGGTTGATTGGCCAGGGCTGGGTGCTAGGTTGGGCTGGCTGAGCTTGGAGCTCTCTTCCAACCTGGTTGATTCTATGATTCTATAATTCCAGGACAGGTCACACAGGAACCCATCCAGGCAGGTCTTGAAAGTCTCCAGGGAAGGACACTTCACAGCCTCTCTGGACAGCCTGTTCCAGGGCTTCATTACCCCCACTGTAAAGAAGTTTCTCTTCATATTACCTTGCCTTGCTTGTGAAAGTTCCTTTACTCAAGGTCTGTTTCACTTCTTTGTGTCCCCCCTGCAGGACTGCTGGCTGTGAGAAAGTCTCCTCAGCCTTACCTCCACAGTTTCTTTGCCTACCCCTACACAGCCACCTCGCCCCAGACCCACGGCGCTTCAACCACCCAAAGCTTCAATCAGCCTCCAGACCCTTCCACGTTGTGGCAGAATTCCCTTGAGTTGTTCCCAAGGCAGGAGGCTCCCCCAGCTTTTCCAGATAAAGGATCTGCCTTTCCAACACTCAGGAATTCTCCAACAGAGGTCACCTACTCGGTCCAAACACTCTGCTCCACGCTGCCAGTTCACCAATGGGCTCAAAACATCACCACTGCCTTTGGGAAATACAACAGCTCCTCACCTTCCCTGCACTGCTCCCAGGACTACTGTCCAACAGGTATGGACAACATTTCTGCCTTTGCTGTTCAAAAGGATATTTGAAACATCTGAAAATGTGTGGTGGGTTGTTTTTTTTTTTTCCCCCTACAGTGCTCCATTGAGTGGAGATCTCAAGTGAGGGCTTGAGAAATTGTCAAGTCTTAAAGGGAGAGAGACTTTGAAATACCTCAATACAGGAAGGACATGGACCTGATGGAGCAGGTCCAGAGAGCCACAGAAATGACCAGGGGGGTTAAGCAGTTCTGCTGTAAGGAGCAGTGTGGGCAGCAGGACAAGGGAGGTTCTTCTGCCCCTGTGCTCAGCACTGCTCAGGACACACCTGGAGTGCTGTGTCCAGTTCTGGGCTCCTCCATTCAAGAGAGATGCTGAGGTGCTGGAAGGTGTTGAGAGAAGGGCAGCAAGGCTGGGGAGGGGCCTGGAGCACAGCCCTGTGAGGAGAGGCTGAGGGAGCTGGGGGTGTGCAGCCTGCAGAAGAGGAGGCTCAGGGCAGAGCTCATTGCTGTCTGCNAAGGTTGAGGAGCTGAGTGAGCATCTTTCAGACTAGTTTCTCTAGAAGTTCTCCTTCTCTGACAAGGAAGGCTTCTGAGGAGCTAAGCAGTTTTGTGCACACACATCTTTAAGAGACAGGCAACTTTTGTGATGTGCTGCTTGCCCTGTGCTGCTTACAGAGGTCACTGTGGTGCCCAGAGCATGAGTTACCAGCTGCAAACTGCTCAGTGTTCTCCTACCAGCAAGGTGTCCTTATGATGAGAGTCATAGAATGGTTTGGCTTGAAAGGGGCCTTAAAGATCCTTTAGTTCCAACCCCACTTCTGTGTGCAGGGACATCTTTGACTAGATCAGGTTGCTCAGAGCCCTGTCCAGATTAGCTGCTTCAGGTGGGAGATGCTCCCCACTTTGTGTTTCTTTTGGTTACAGAGCCCAGGCTGGAACTCATCACAAGGGATTGTAGAAGTCTGTCTAAACTCAGATGGCTTCCCCCAAGCTCTTCCATAGCCAAGGGAAGGAAATGGGCATCTCTAGGGTGTGATCCTTGGAGCTTGGCTTGGAGTTCCTGTGCTGAGAGATTTCTTTACTGAATTGTCTTGATTGAAAGAGTGGTCAGGGATTGGCCCAGGCTGCCCAGGGAGGTGGTGGAGTCCCCATCCCTGGAGGTGTTCAAGAAACCTGTGGGTATGGCAGTTCAGGACATGGTTTAGTGGCCATGGTGGTGTTAACTTGATGGTTGGGCTTGGTGATCTTGGAGAACTTCTCCAACCAAAACTGTTCTATGTATGATTCTCTTGGGTGAGATCAGTCATGTCCTGGAAGTGCCTCGTTTACAGTACTGATGGAGGAGTTGAGGGAAACTAGGACAGACTCAGCCATGGACTTGTAGATCTCCAACTGCATACTGCTCCTTTCTCTCCCTGGAGTTAAGTGAGGGTAACAAATAAAGTGGCTGTGTGGTACAGCTAAAATCTTGCTAGCAGGAGTTGAGAGGTGAGAGCACAGTGAAACCAAGCCAAATTTGGCAAGGGCCAAAAATGGAAGTGTCATTCAAACTCAAAGAGAAGCTTTGGAAAATTCCACTCCATTCCTTCACATTTCCAGGAAAATAAATTGCATTTTCCCTAGAGAGAAGTAGGAAAGTTGTCATGGTCACTCAGGACTGTCTCAGTAGCTTTATTTCTATCCCCTTGTATCTCTTCATCTCTCAGCTCTCTTTTCTTCACTGTATTATTGCATACAGAATGCTTACAACTTGTCTCTTTGTGTGTCCATGTGCAAAAGTCTGCTCTCCCCTCACCATCAGAGCACAGCAGCAAGTTTAGCTGATCTGGAAAGTGGTAGTCAGAAACAGGTATTTCATGAAGGGGGAGACTCAAGAATACATGCTCAGTCTCACTCCCTTCAGTAAACTTTTGCAGTCCCATTCAATCCAAGTAGAACTTTGTCAGAAGCTTTCTTTTTACTCCATATTCCAAGTGCTTTGTTTGCTTTGGTGCCAAAAAGAGTTCCCTGGTTGCCCATTATGGTTTGGATTGGCAGAGCACATATGGCCCTGAGCAGACTCTGTCTGTGCCCTCATCAATGTCATTGATGAAGATGCTGAACAGGACTGGACCCAGCACTGATCCCTGATCACTGCATCAAAGGGATGCAGTGAAGCTTTGTTATCAGAGAACAGCCTTTGACTGAGAAGTGAGTCCAGGAGGCTACATGAGATATGTCTGTTGTTGGTGCCACTTGACACAGCAAGTCCAGGCTCACAGATTGCACTGAGTTGAAAAAGACCTTCAAAGGTCATCTTATCCAACCTCCCTGCAGTCATCAGGGACACCTCCAACTAGATCAAGCTGCCCAGGGCCATATGGAGCCTGCACTTGAATGTCTCCAGGGATGGGACCTCCACCACCTCCCCAGGCAACCTGTGCCAGTATTTCACCACTTTTCATTGTGCAGAACTTCCTCCTGTTGTCCAACTTAAATCTTTCCTTCTTCAGTTTCAAACCACTGCCCCTCATCCTACCACCACAGACCCTTCTAAACAGGCCCTCTCCAGCCTTCCTTAGGGCTCCCTCAGATATTGAAATGTAGCTCTAAGTCTTCCCAGAGCCTTCTCTGCTCCAGGCTGAACAGCCCCAGTTCTTTTAGCCTGTTTCCACAGCAGAGGTGCTGCAGTCCTCCAGTCATCTTTGTGACCTCCTTTTGGACTCACTCCAGCAGGCCCATGTCTCTCTTGTGTTGGGAGCCCCACAGCTGGACACAGCACTCCAGGTGAGGTCTCCTCAGAGCAGAGGGGCATAGTCTCCTCTCTCTGTCTCTGGCCACTCTTCCTTTGATGCAGCCCAGGCTGCCATTGGCCTTCTGGGCTGCAAGTGCCCACTGCTGGCTCATGTCCAGCTTCTCACCCATCAGCACCCTAAGTCCTTTTCTGCAGGGCTGTTTATCAACCTTATCAATCAATCTTATCATAGAATCAACCAGGTTGGAAGAGACCTCCAAGCTCAGCCAGCCCAACCTGGCACCCAGCCCTGCCCAACCAACCAGACCATGGCACTAAGTGCCCCAGCCAGGCTTGGCTTCAACACCTCCAGGCACAGTGACTCCACCACCTCCCTGGGCAGCCCATTCCAATGCCAATCACTCTCTCTGCCAACAACTTCCTCCTAACATCCAGCCTAGACCTGCCCTGCCACAGCTTGAGACTTCATTCTGTTGCTGCTTGCCTGCATTGATATGGCTGCAGCATCCTGCACTTTGCCCTATTTAACCCCATGAGATTCTCCTCATCCCATCTTTCAGCCTTATCAACCACACCACCCAGCTTGGTATCATCTGCAGACTTGCTGAGGGTGCCTCAATCTCTCTGTCTGTATCACTGATGAAGACAATGAACAGCACTGGTCCCAGTACAGGCCCTTGAGCCATGTCTTGTCCTGTCATCCTGAATGATACACACATCTTCCTCTAGGATAAAAAAACCTCTGTGTATGGGTAAAAGGAGATTCTTAAAAGCAGCCAGCAGCTGAGAACCTCTCTTTTAACAGAGAGTGAGTAGCACCACGTTCCCTTGAGAAAAGCAGGCTGGATGCATTAGTAATGCACTTGTAAAACTAGTTGTAGGATTCATCTTGCCAAAGGTTCATCTGAATGTGTAATAGTTGGTTGGATGTGCCTGGGCTTGCCATCCAGATTACAAATATAGCCTGTAGAGAGAAACAGGCATCTCCCTAAGGCTGACTCATTCCAGCTTTCTTAGACATAGTCCATTAGAAGGCTGCTCACTGCTTTGAGCAGCCTCTTTCTTCCTGGGCTGGGCAGAGTCCATACCTGGGCAGTAAGATGCCACCTCAAGTGTCCTAGTTCAAACAGCATTCTGTCCCCTTTGTCACAAAGGCCTTGGGTATCCTCTTCATTTGGCCACAGCAACCCCAAGCAACACTACAGGCTTGGAGCAGTGTGGCTGGAAAGTTGCCTGGCAGAAAGGACCTGGGGGTTGTAACAGACAAATAACTCAATATCAGCCAGCAGTGTGCCCAGGTGGCAAAGAAAGCCAGTGGCAGCCTGGCTGGGATTAGGAATGCTGTGGCCAGCAGGAGCAGGGAGGGGGTTGTCCCCTTGGATTCTGCTCTGGTGAGGCCACATCTTGAATGTTGGGTATGTTTTGGGCACCTCATTACAAGAGGGATGTGGAGGTGCTGGAGCCAGTGCAGAGGAGGGCAGGGAAGCTGTGAAGGGCCTGGAGAATAAATCTTATGAAGAGAGACTGAAGGAGCTGGGGATGGTTAGTGTGAAAGAGAGGAGGCTGAGGGGGAAGACCTCAGTGCTGTCTACAGCTACCTGAGAGGGGGTTGTGGGGAGGCTGCTGCTGGGCTCTGCTCACAGCTAAATAGTGATAGGACAAGAGGGAATGGCCTCAAGCTGCCACTGGGCAGGTTTAGACTGGACATTAAGAAACATTTTTTTTCCCCAGCAAGAGTGGTCAGGGATTGGAATGAGCTGCCCAGGGAGGTGCTGGAGTCACCACTCCTGAATGTGTTTAAAGGTGGTTTGGATGTGGTGCTTGGGGATATGGTTTAGGGTGCACCTTGTAGAGTAGGGATATGGGTTGGACTTGGTGATCCTGAGGGCTCTTCCAGCCTGGATGTTCCTGGGATTCATTTTCCTCTGTGTTTTGGTTGGTAAAGGGTTTCACAGCTGCACTCCACTGTGCACCCAGGAAGTCTCTATTTGGTTTCTGAGTGTCTCTGTCCATGTCTCTCTCATTGCACCACTCCTGATTTTAAATGTTAGCTCTTTCAGCTGCATTTTCCCTGTGCTGGAGACTCCTGCCCTATGTAACTGTCCCTCCAGGTCAGTGTTCTGTACACCATCCATGCTGACTCCTTCTAACCTGTCCTGCTCTTTTCTTTTTGAGGTACTTGAAAAATATAGCCTCACAGAATTATTTGGTTGGAAAAGACCTTTAAGGTCATAGATTCCAATCATCCTCTAGCTCTCCCATAGCTGGTGCTAAAACATGTCCCTCAGTACCACATGCCTGTGTCTGTACAGTGTTCAAGGTATGACTGAACCTTGGATTTGTCCACTGGAGGAACAATGTTCCTATTTCACTCTCTGTTCCCTTTTTGTGTTCGTGGAACCCCAGGATGTTAGGGGTTGGAAGAGACCTACAGACATCATTGGGTCCCCAGGGAGAGAGAGAGATCATCAGGGTCACCTAGGACAGGCCATACAGGGACAGGTCCAGGTTGGCTTTGAAAGTCTCCAGAGGAGGAGACTCCACAACCTCTCTGGCAGCCTGTTCCAGAGTTATGTCCTAGTGAGCTGATTGTCTTAAGGGGGAGTTTGAGCAGCTGAGTCTGGAGCTGATACCTTCCTAAAATTATCTACTCCCATGCCAAGATTAATCATAGAATTTTAGACTGGTTTGGGTTGGAAGGGATCTGAAAGGGCCTACAAGAAGGATGGAGAGATTGCAGTAGCAGAATGAGAGGCAGTGGTTTCAAACCAGAGCAGAGCAGATTTAGAGTGGACGTTAGGAACAGGTTCTGTACAATCAGGGTGGTGGAACACTGCAGCAGGTGGCCCAGGAAGGTGGTTGAGGCCCCATCCCTGGAGATATTCAAGGTGAGGCTTGACAGGGCTCTGGACAACCTTACCAAGTTGATGATGTCCCTGCTGACTGCAGAGAGGGTTGGAGTGAATGACCTTTGGGGGTCCCTTCCAACCCAGACCATTCTATGGCTCTGTGATTCTGAAAGGTCACCCAGTCTGAACTCCCTGCCACAGGGGCCAACTTCCATGAGATCAGGTTGTCCATGATCCCTGATTATTGATTGACAACCAAGAAGCCATCTTCTTCTCTGTGAAAAAAAGATTGATTTTCCCAAGTGCAGAGCTTTATCTGGTGGATGAGGGCTGTAGGAAGGTCAGGGTCTATCCACATCTTCGTAGCTAAATGCTCTGTTCTGACACAGCTAACCTGCTATGACCAGCAAGCATCACCTCACTGCTCTCTCACTCTATTTTTAAAGTGCTATCATAGAATCAACCAGGTTGGAAGAGACTTCCAAGCTCATCCTGTCCAACCTAGCACCCAACCCTAGCCAATCAATCAGACCTCCAACCTCCCCACCATGGGCAGGGACATCTCTCAACTAGACTTGGTTGCTCAAGGCCTCATCCAGCCTGGTCTTGAACACCTTCAGGGAAGAGGCATCCACAGCCTCTCTGGGCAGCCTATTTCAGTCTCACCACCCTTTTACTGCAGAACTTCTCCCTCAGCTCCAGTCTGACCCTGCTCTCCCTCAGCTTCAAACCATTCCCCCTGTCCTGTCTCTGGACACCCTTATGAAAAGTCCCTCTGCAGTATTCCTGTAGGATCCCTTCAGGTACTGGCAGGCAGCTCCAAGGTCCCCCTGAATCACTCTCCAGGCTGACCAACCCCAGTTTCTAGGAGAGCCAATGGCATCCTGGGCTGGCTCAGGAGCAGTGTGGGCAGCAGGACAAGGGAGATTCTTCTACCCCTGTGCTCAGCACTGCTCAGGCCCACCTTGAGTGCTGTGTCCAGTTCTGGGCTCTTCCATTCAAGAGAGATGTTGAGGTGCTGGAAGGTGTTGAGAGAAGGGCAGCAAGGCTGGGGAGGGGCCTGGAGCACAGCCCTGTGAGGAGAGGCTGAGGGAGCTGGGGGTGTGCAGCCTGCAGAAGAGGAGGCTCAGGGCAGAGCTCATTGCTGTCTGCAGCTCCCTGCAGGGAGGCTGTAGCCAGCTGGGGTTGGGCTTTTCTGCCAGGCAGGCAGCAACAGAAGAAGGGGACACAGCCTCAAGCCAGGGCAGGTCTAGGCTGGATGTGAGGAGGAAGTTGTTGGCAGAGAGAGTGATTGGCATTGGAATGGGCTGCCCAGGGAGGTGGTTGAGTGGCTGTGCCTGGAGATGTTGAAGCCAAGCCTGGCTGGGGCACTTAGTGCCATGGTCTGGTTGGTTGGCCAGGGCTGGGTGCTAGGCTGGGCTGGACGAGCCTGGAGCTCACTTCCAACCTGCTTGAATCTATGACCTTCACCTCAAGTAACACTGCCTGGACGTAAATGCTTTCTGCAGTGCTATTTAGTAAGGTGTTTGGGTAGATGGAGCCTTTCCTTCTGTGCTGTGGGTGAGGATTGGTGCTTAGCTGGAGCTGGTTTCCATCTCATGGTGGATTTGCTTCTTAACTGGCTACTCTCAGACAGTGTTCAGGTGTCCTGTGTTGTTTCCACAGATGACATTGTTCTTGCTGTTAGATCAGTCACTGCCATAGCCTATTAGCTAGCAAATCACAAAGAGTCCTTGGGAGTGCAAACTGTTCTCCTTAGGCAACATTCTGCACTGTGGAATCAGTCAGAAGTGGTCATCAGTCCACTCTTCTACATGGTTCACAGAATCCCAGCATGGTGGGGGCAGAAGGGACCTCTGGGGATCATCCAGTCCAACCCTTCTGCTACAGCAGGGCACCCACAGTGGCTTGCCCAGGGTCACAATGCCCAAGTGGCTTTGGAAGCTCTCCAGAGGAGACTCCACAGCCTCTCTGGGCAGCCTGCTCCAGGCCTCCAGCACCGTCACAACAAAGTTTCTCCTCCTCTTCAGATGGAACTCCTGGTTCCAGTTTGTGCCCACTGCCCATTGTCTTGTGCTTGGGCACCACTGACTAGAGTCTGGCCTCAGCCTCTTGACCCCACAGCTCCTTTAGCTCTTACTGAGTATTGCTCAGATCCCTCTGGAACTGCTCTTCTCCAGGCTCAACAGCCCCAGGGCTCTCAGCCTTTGCTCCTCACAGAGATGCTCCAGGCCCCTCAGCATCTTCCCAGCCTTTGCTGGACTCTCTCCTGCAGTTCCCTGTCCCTCTAAGAAGAGGAAATTGCTCTAAAGATGGCCAGGGGAGGCAATAACACACTTCTGGATCTGAGTTTACTGAGCTATGGTGGAACTGTCACATCAAAGTAGGCAGCAGAACTCTGCACCCCAAGCAGACTGTGGAAGCCTGATAACTGTTTTTGAATCCTCACAGCTGCCCTGCAGTGTTCACCTCCTGCCCACACAGATCCTCTGCCTGACCATGCTCGTCTTGCAGCTTCAACCTACACCCACTGCAGCTTCTTCCAGGTGAGTGCAGGAGGTTGCATGAAGGAGCTGTGGGTTTATGGCTTCTGCAGAGGCAGACAGAAAGGTGAAAGTCGATCTGCTGGAGAAAGTGAGAGGCATGTGGCTAACAAACACCCGTTTCAAAGTAGCTGTGGCCATGAAAGGGAGAGTTGTGTAAGTCAAGGTAGCAGCATGGTGGCTGTCCTCATCAGTGAGGAGGGGGGGAGGTTTTATTTCAGTCTAGTTTATAGTTTTCTATACCTAAATTAGAATGAGGAAACAACCCTAACCTCTTAAATTAAAACATCCTCACTTATCATCCAAGTGCAAGGTCCTGCAGCTGGGGCAAGGCAATGCCAAGCACAAACCCAGGCTGGAGAGCAGCCCTCAGGAGAGGGACTTGGGGTTGCTGCTGGACCAGAAGCTCAACAGGAGCCAGCAGTGTGCACTTGCAGCCCAGAAAGCCAAGCAGAGCCTGGGCTGCAGCAGCAGAAGTGTGGCCAGCAGGGCCAGGGAGGTGATTCTCCTCCTCTGCTCTGCTCTGCTCTGCTCTGCTCTGCTGAGACCCCACCTGGAGTACTGCATCCAGTTCTGGAGCCCCTGGGACAAGAGGGATGTGGAGATGCTGGAGAGTGTCCAGAGCAGGGCCAGGAGGATGCTGAGAGGGCTGCAGCAGCTCTGCTGTGAGCACAGACTGAAAGAGTTGGGGCTGTGCAGGCTGGAGCAGAGGAGGCTCCCAGGTGACCTTCTTGTGGCCTTCCAGGATCTGAAGGGGGCTACAAAAAAGCTGGGGAGGGACTTTTGAGGCTGTCAGGGAGTGCCAGGACTGGGGGGAATGGAGCAAAGCTGGAGGTGGGGAGAGTGAGGCTGGAGGTGAGGAGGAAGTTGTTGAGCATGAGAGTGGTGAGAGGCTGGAATGGGTTGCCCAGGGAAGTGGTTGAGGCCCCATGGCTGGAGGTGTTTCAGGCCAGGCTGGCTGAGGCTGTGTGCAGCCTGCTCTAGGGTAGGGTGTCCCTGGGCATGGCAGGGGGGTTGGAACTGGCTGCTCCTTGTGGTCCCTTCCAACCCTGACTGATGTTGTGATTCTCTGAAAACTCCCAGTTGAGAAGCTTTGCAAGCCCAGCACTAAGCTACCTTAAGTCTCTTTCTTAGCATAAGGAAAGAAGCCCTTACTAAAAGTTTTTTTTCCTTGACTTCACCAGAATTGGCTTTAGTTAACAAGTCTGTCTTTACCTTTGACCTTGCCTAGACCAAAAAAAGAAGCTCCTTAATATGATAAAAATACTGGCAAACAGTCCCACTTTCCCCTTCTTCCAAACAGCTTCCTGCAGTCCTGAGTTTCATTTGATGAATGAGGAGGGAGGGGAAAAAAAAACCAAACCAAACTAAAGTGACTTTTGGAATTGGCTCCACCTCAGAGATATATTAAAGATAACTACAGTACTCCATGTAATTCTGGTGGAAACCACCTTATTCAAAGGGGCCTGGCTTATCAAATATCAAAAAGATCTTAAGCAAACCTGCAAGAGCTTCCTCTTCTGCTCCAGCATCATGCATACACTTTTATGTTTTCTCCTCACAGAGGACAAGCAAAGCAAGTTATGCCTAAGTGTGTTGAAAAAAAGAGTTGTCCTACCCAAGCTTGATCATCCAGTTTCCTGTCTTGCAAATCTCAACCTTTCCCTTTTATTCATCATTTAGTTTAACTTTATCCAGGGTGGCCAGGCTGAGATGTTGATGTAAGGACATAGAATCAGTCAGGGTTGGAAGGGACCACAAGGATCATCTAGTTCCAACCCCCCTGCCATGGGCAGGGACAGCCTACCCTAGAGCAGGCTGGCCACAGCCTCAGCCAGCCTGGTGTTGACATCAATAGCCTCTGGCCAACTATGCCACTGCCGCTTCAGCATTTCTTTGCACCTCCTCTCCTCTCACTTTTATCGTGAGCTGCTTAATCATCCAGGATATGAGGACTGGTCTGAGTGATGGGGGAAGTCACAGGCACACAACTTTCTTCTCTCAGAAGGCTGAGATCAGTGTTTGGGATAGCAAAGCAGTCCAAAGGAGCCCTCAAGGGTGGTGGTGTGGCCAGACTGAAAGGTGATACACAGAAATGCAAATCCCCTGTCCTCCACTTGTTTGGAGGAACAAGCCCACGGGCTGTGTGTGGAAGAAAAAGAGATTCAGGCCACTTGGGAGTGGTTGCTTTGATAATGCAGCTCCAACCAGGGTACAAATCCCAGAGAGAAGCTGTTAGTGCACCTGGGCAGAGACTGCTGGCAGGAGACCCTCGGTGAGAGCAGCCCACAAGAATCAGTTCCACCAGCTGAGTTCTGGCAGCTTGCAGCCTTTGCTGCAGTATCTTCCTGCTCCTTTATCCTCGGAGTGAACTCAGACTTCAGGTTGGATGTGGTGATTTGGTTCTATGGGGTTTTTTTTAGCCAGCAGCCCTGCTCTTTGGTTGTTGCTGTAAGCATTGCTATTAAGCTGTCAGCATTCCCATGGGGACAATAGAAGGTAACTGGAAAGGGCAGAAATAAAGGGGGGGCAAAGAAAAACCCCACCTATAAACCCCAGAATCACAGGAACATTCAGGTTGGAAAAGACCCTCAGGGTCACCAAGCCTAACCCATATCCCTACTCCTCAAGGTGCATCCTAAACCATATCCCCAAGCACAACATCCAAGCAACCTTTAAACACATGCAGGGTTGGTGACTCCAGCACCTCCCTGGGCAGCTCATTCCAGTGCTTGACCACTCTTGCTGGGGAAAAAAACTTGTCCTAATATCCAGTCTAAACCTACCTACTGGCAGCTTGAGGCCATTCCCTCTTGTTCTATGACTGCTTAGCTGTGAGAAGAGACCAGCACCAACCTCTCCACAACCTCCTTTCAGGTAGCTGTAGAGAGCAATGAAGTCTCTCCTCAGCCTCCACTGTTTCAACCAGCAACAGAACAAAGGGACACAGTCTCAAGCTGTGCCAGGGCAGGTCTAGGCTGGATGTGAGGAGGAAGTTGTTGTCAGAGAGAGTGATTGGCATTGGAATGGGCTGCCCAGGGAGGTGGTGGAGTGGCTGTGCCTGGAGGTGTTGAAGCCAAGCCTGGCTGGGGCACTTAGTGCCATGGTCTGGTTGGTTGGGCAGGGCTGGGTGCTAGGTTGGACTGGCTGAGCTTGGAGCTCTCTTCCAACCTGGCTGATTCTATGATTCTGTGCCTCTAAACTAACCATCCCAAGCTCCTTCAGTTGCTCCTCATAAGAGTTACTCTCCAGCCCTTCACAGCTTCCTTGTCCTCCTCTGGCTCCAGCACCTCCACATCTCTGTTGTAATGAGGTGCCCAAAACTGGACACAGGGTTAGACAGGACCTGACAGCACCAACCTCTCCAATATCTCCTTTCAAGTAGCTGTAGGCAGCCACAAAGTCTCCCCCTCAGCCTCCTCTTTTTCAAACTAAGAAAGAGGAAAAACTTTCCTGAGCTTAAAAGCAGCTCTAAGCAGTCTGCTTTGTTTGTAATGAGGAGGATCCTCAGCCATAATACTTCAAAATGAAACTGAATCTCAACTGCTTCTGAATGCTTGCCCAAGCACTCCAGCCAGATGGGTTCAGAGGTCACAGTCCCTGAGGTGTGGTTGTGCCTTTACCTCGTCCATGTTCTGTGCTAACTCTGCAAGTGAAATTCTCAGCTTCCCTTTCACCACTTCTGCTAAATGAGATCATCTTCCCTCTTGAGCTCCAATGGTCAGCAAGCTCCCAGTCCCTTGAGTTCTGACATCTCAGTCTTTTACCACTTTGTATTGTTTCACTGCTGCCTCCCTCCCATCCTTGTCTCCATCATCTTCTTGACAGGAACTGAAAGGATTTCAATTGTGTCCTCGTGTGGGCACCCTCCCCTGTTGGAAATGCACACTAGGAAGGGACTTTTTACAAGGGCTTGTAGGGACAGGATGAGAGGGAATGGATTGAAGCTTGAGGAGGGAAGGCTTAGACTGGAGATTAGGAAGAAATTCTTTCCAGTGAGGGATGGGGAGACACTGGCACAGGTTGTCCAGGGAGGTTGTGGATGCCTTCTGCCTGGAAGTGTTCAAGGCCAGGTTGGATGAAGCCTTGAGCATCATGGGCTAGTAAGAGGTGTCCCTGCCTATGGCTGGAGGCTGGAACTGGATGATCTTTGAGATCCCTTCCAACTCAAACTATTCTATGACCATATGAATCTATAGGGGCTTTTATACAGGTTTATGTGGGCTTTGAGGGACACCACAGGAGTGTCCAGATGTGAGACTGTGACAGTCTCTCATCACTGTGAACAGTTATTCTGCTAAGTCAGCAAATCCAAGGGTGAAGCCACACCTGGACTACTGTGGCCAGTCCTGGGACCCTGAGTTCAAGAAGGACAGAGAACTGCCTGAGAGAGCAGAGCCACAAGGATGATGAAGGGAGTGGGACATCTTCCTTATGAGGAAAGGTTGATGGAGCTGGGGCTTGGAGCTTGGAGAGGAGGAGCCTGAGGGGTGCCCTCATTCATGTTTATAAAGATGTAAAGGGTGAGAGGCAGGAGGCTGGAGCCAGGCTCTGCTGGGTGATGCCCAGTGATAGGGCAAGGGGCAATGGTGGAAGCTGAGTGGGATGGTTTGGGAGTTACCTGCTCCCCCACTCTTATGAAACCACCCACAGTAGACCCAGCTGGCTGGAGGTTAAGGAATGAAGCTTTATACTCACAGCTCAGCACAATATACAAGCAGATAGTTACAATATCACAGTCTCACAGTCTCACAGTATCACCAAGGTTGGAAGAGACCTCACAGATCATCAAGTCCAACCCTTCACCACAGAGCTCAAGGCTAGACCATGGCACCAAGTGCCACGTCCAATCCTGCCTTGAACAGCTCCAGGGACGGCGACTCCACCACCTCCCTGGGCAGCCCATTCCAGTAGCCAATGACTCTCTCAGTGAAGAACTTTCTCCTCACCTCAAGC
>WAAF01019627.1:65749-80333 GCA_013400475.1 Tricholaema leucomelas
TCCCCCTTTTCCCCTTTCTCTCCTTTCCCCTCTCCCCCTTTTCCCCTTTCCTCTTCCCTCCATTCCTCTCCTTTATTTCCTATCTCCCTCCCTCCCTCTCTCTCTTTCACGTCCTTCTGCCTTTCCAAACCTACAGATCCTTGCCACCCGCTCACGGAATCAGAGCAGCTCAGTAAACGGCAGCCTGCAGAATACATATGGAACAGCAGCAGAGGGCTCCAAAAAGCAAGCAACCTGCTGGAGCTGAACCTCTTGGCGAGCGGGCGGGGTGGGGTGAGCTTCCCGAGCAGAAACGTGTGGCTCCCATGTGTGCTTTCACATCACACGGCTCTGTCGAGTTGTTAGAGCCAGATCTGTCGTTACTCATGCACGTGTGGGCAACAGGGAGTGCAGCTGCAGCTCTTTCAGCTTCTTTCTTCCAGCTAAGTTGGTAACCCAGGGCAGAGTTCAGGCTGGGAGGATTTGTACCTTAACTTGGTGCGTTCTGGCTTTCTGATTTCACGTCTGGCTTCATATGACATTTATCTAAGTGCTTGAGTTTCGATTTGGCAACCTTAATTCTGAGTTAAAAACACTTATTATGTAAACCATCTAGGCAGTGCTCAACACTCCTTAGATGTCCTTTTGGAGTGGAGAAGAATAGTTATTAATTTGCCTTTGAAGTGATTGCAAGAAGTGGTTTTTGGGTTTCTTTTCATGATGATGATGATTGTTTTTCAGGAGAATGCTGGTGCTGGATGCGAATCCACTACATCAGAGATAGAAGAGGAACAATTCACTTCAGGCACTGTGAATAAGTCTGCAGAAGAGACATCTGAAAAGCCTAGATGCAGGAAAAGAAAACACAGCTCACACAAAGCTCAGGCCCCTGGTAAGCAGAGATCCTTTGTCTGTGTAGAGATTACCTGGAGAGCTGCTTTGAAGCTGCCACAGAAAAGGCAGATCAGAACTGAACCATCAAGTTGTTATGGTCTGCAGTGTGAGTACTTCTCTGTGCCTTTAGCTAAAACACTACACTTGCACAGCCTCTTGGTGTACTCACACTCTTCTATAGGTGTGCTGATGGGGATTACTTTTCTGCTGTACTTACACTCTTCTATAGGTGTGCTGATGGGGATTACTTTTCTGGTGTACTTACACTCTTCTATAGGTGTGCTGATGGGGATTACTTTTCTGCTGTACTTACACTCTTCTATAGGTCTGCTGATGGGGATTACTTTTCTGCTGTACTTACACTCTTCTATAGGTGTGCTGGTGGGGATTACTTTTCTGGTGTACTCATACTCTTCTATAGGTGTGCTGATGGGAATTACTTTTCTGGTCTACTTACACTCTTCTATATGTCTGCTGATGGGAATCACCATTCTGGTGTACTTACACTCTTCTATAGGTGTGCTGCTGTGGATTACTTTTCTGGTCTACTCACACTCTTCTATAGGTATGCTGATGGGAATCACCTTTCTGCTGTACTTACTCCTCTTCTTCTATAGGTCTGCTGATGGGGATTACTTTTCTGCTGTACTTACACTCTTCTATAGGTCTGCTGATGGGGATTACTTTTCTGCTGTACTTACACTCTTCTATAGGTCTGCTGATGGGGATTACTTTTCTGCTGTACTTACACTCTTCTATAGGTCTGCTGATGGGGATTACTTTTCTGCTGTACTTACACTCTTCTATAGGTCTGCTGATGGGGATTACTTTTCTGCTGTACTTACACTCTTCTATAGGTCTGCTGATGGGGATTACTTTTCTGCTGTACTTACACTCTTCTATAGGTGTGCTGATGGGAATCACCTTTCTGCTGTACTTACACTCCTCTATAGGTATGCTGATGGGAATCACCTTTCTGCTGTACTTACTCCTCTTCTTCTATAGGTCTGCTGATGTGGATTACTTTTCTGGTCTACTTACACTCTTCTATAGGTATGCTGATGGGAATTACTTTTCTGGTGTACTTACTCCTCTTCTTCTATAGGTCTGCTGATGTGGATTACTTTTCTGCTGTACTTCTGCACTTCTACAGGTGTGCTCATGAGAATTACTTTTCTGCTGTACTTCTGCACTTCTACAGGTGTGCTCATGAGAATTACTTTTCTGGTGTATTTCCACTCTTCTACAGGTGTGCTGATGGAGATTACTTTTCTGGTGTACTTACCCACACTTTTCTGTAGGTGTGCTTAGGGGAATTACTCTTTCTCTGGGCAAGGATATAAATGATACCAGCAACTAAAACCTGAACTTCTGGGGAGTTGTCAGAAACGCAGATGTCACAACGTCGAGATGTAGTCCAGAGATAGGTTTGCTGGAGGGTGACAGTGCCACAAAGGAAACACTGAGTAATGAGGTGACTGTTAAACTGACAGGGGAGAATACCAAGGAAGTGATGAATTTAGTGTAGGAGCCCAACGTTGTGTCTCAAATCAAATACATTTTGCAGCCTCCTGCTGGGAAACGCAGGAGAAAAACAAGCAGCGAAACATCCCAGGCCAAACAACTCACAAAGGTAGTAAGTGAAGGGGAAAGCTGAATATCCACAGATTAGAGAGACCTGAGAGGACACAAAGACTACTTTGGATCCATTCTAGAGGAAAACTTGGTGCAGCCTGCAAGTCGTGTAGGAAGCTATTTTCCTCCCAGCTGTTCATCAAAGAGCTGATTGTAGAGTTTGAAGAGCTGTTGCTCACTTCAAAGGGTACTTTCTAGATTCCAGATAATGATGCTAGTTAATAATTCAGCTCCTAACACCCATCAGTTTCAAACATTTAAGGGCAGGAATAAAGTCCTTTTTGTCAGGAGGCTGAGAGAAGGAGGTTGGAGCCCATTTTGAAAGAAGCCAGGCTTTTGTTTAAAACACAGCACCCAGAGCTCTTCTTCAATGACTTCCTGGTAGCACAGATAATTAGCAAACTTCTCAGCTTTCACATCTAAACATTTGCTTAATATGGGCAGCTGTGAAGTTAGGGACAGGAAGGTTCTGGAAAGCATTTCCATGGGATTGTTCCCCAGAGATGAAAAACTGTTGCACTAATGCTCATTAGCCACCATTAGCATATAGTCTGCTCTGGGAAATGGGATCCTTAGCCAGGTCTGTGCTTCCACAGCCATAACTTTTTAGGCTTGGTGGATGTCTAAAGGGGTAGAGACAAACAGCAACACCTGAGCCAAGCATGACCAAGCTCAAGTTAGTCCCAAAGAAACTGGGCACAGGCTGCGAGCCTTGAAGCTGGCTCAGCTCATCTGCATTTCAACTGCCAGCCTGAAGCAGGCAGGTTTAAAGAGAAGCTGACTTGTGTTGCTCTTTATGTCTGTCTGTCCATGCTGCCTTTTCTCTGGGAGCCTTTGAGAACAACTTTTTCCTTAATCTTTCTGTGCTGCAATGTTGCATGATGACAGTTTCCAGGTGTTTCTTCACTGGGTCCTGTCCATTTGACTCTTTTTCCTTTGGACACTCCTTTGCAGCTTCTCTGAGCCTGCCCTTTGGTGCCTGTCCTGCTCTAGAGGAGGCTTTTGTCCCACCTGCTTCAGTAGGCACTTGCTATGATTCACTTTTCTTTATCATGTGGAGACAGGAAGTTGTAGGTATCACACAGCAAGAGCCAACATAGTGATAGGACAAGAGGGAATGGGTTGAAGCTTGAAGAGGGCAGATTTAGACTGGAGATTAAGAAGAAATTCTTTCCAGTGAGGGTGGTGAGACACTGGAACAAGTTGCCCTGGGAGGTTGTGGATGCCCTCTCCCTGTAGGTCAGTTTGGATGAAGCCTTGGGCAACGTGGAGGTGTCCCTGGTGGGGTTGGAACTGGATGATCTTCAAGAGAAGACTTAGAGGGGATCTGATAAATGTTTATAAGTATCTGAAGGCTGCCAGGAGAAGGAGGGGACAGGCTCTGCTCACTGCTCCCTGGGATAGGACAAGGAGCAATGGGTGTAAATTGCAGCAAAAGAGGTTCTGCTTCAACACAAGGGGGAACTTCTTTACTGTAAGGGTCCCAGAGCACTGGCACAGGCTGCCCAGAGAGGTTGTGGGGTCTCCTTCTCTGGACACTTTCAAGGCCTGTCAGGATGTGTTCCTCTGTGCTCTGTGTTAGATAGGATTGTCCTGCTCTGGCAGGGGGGTTGGACTCAGTGATCTCCTTGGGTCCCTTCCAACCCCTAACATCCTCTGAGCCTGTGGTCCCTTGCAACCCAAACCATCCCATGGTTCTATGACACATCATGTAGTACCAAAGGCCACTGCAGTGAAGATGGGAGGGAAAGTCACTCTGGGAGCAGCTCTGGGCTGAAACCAAAGTGATAACCGATGTCAGCAGGCCAAGCATCACACCCTTCCTTCTGGAGAAGACATTGCTTTGTGAGCTGCATTTTGCAGCTACTCTGTAGCAAGAAAGACCCCCCACAGTTG
Source organism: Tricholaema leucomelas (assembly GCA_013400475.1). Classification (NCBI taxonomy): domain Eukaryota; kingdom Metazoa; phylum Chordata; class Aves; order Piciformes; family Lybiidae; genus Tricholaema lacrymosa; species Tricholaema leucomelas. Next base: position 70,154 of record WAAF01019627.1, read on the forward strand.
TACTGAAACAGAGTCCAGGATTTCTCTCTGTGGCTGCCAGCCATAAATCACTGAAACAAGTTCTCTCTTTGCTTCAAGTGAAAACCAGCACACACTGCTCAGTTAAATTTAAGTGCAAACTACCAACCAGGGTCAAGATAAATTGCAGACTCATAGAATGGTTTAAGTAGAAAGGGATAAAGTAGAAGATCTTCGTTCTAACCTCCCCAGCATGGGCAGGAACACCTTCCACTAGCTCAGGTTGTTCAAGGCTCCATCCAACCTGGTCTTGAACAGCTTCAGGCAGGGGGTATCCACAACCTCCCTGGGCAACCTGTTCCAGTGTCTCACTATCACAGTCCGAACTTTCTTCTTAATCTCCAGTCTAAATCTGCCCTCTTCCAGCACAATGCCACTGTCCCTGTTCCTACATCGAGCCCTTGTCAAAATTCCCTCCCCAGAAGATCTCTCTTGTCCACTGTCCTGCCTCCAGCAGTATCTTGGGCATTTTTACACTATGAAGTAGAGAAGACCTCAGTAAACTTCTCTTCAGTTAATTTTTCTAGTCCCTTTTTGAAGCCATGCAAACATTTAGCATCTCCTGTGGGGTTTTTTAGTGTCATTAGCATAGTTTGGATGAAGAACTCTCCTCTGGTTTCAGTGCAAGTGTTTGCTTTAACCATGTCTTTACCCCTCATGGACTGTCTTTGTACCTGACCATTTGGCATAGGGACACCATTTTCTGTGGCAGCAGCAGAAGAGCTATCTGTGAGGCCTCCCTAGGAGTCAGGGAGAGCAGAACTTCATCCAGCACTGAGGTACATCATTGCAAATGAGTCTAGGCTGTGTCACCAGCTGCCTTCCCACCCTTTTTCTTGTGAAGGGATGGATATGGCTCCCTAGTTTCTGATGTCTTTATCACATTGAGGTGCAAGGCATAGTTCACCTTTCAGGACTGCTTCTTTCAGCCTCAAGCTCTGCTCTTAGGACATAGATTTGAAGGTGCTGCTGATGCATCATCTTCTTTCTCTGCTACTTTGTAGTTGAGCTCATCTATAAAAGGGGACTTTTGGAATAAATCTGTCTGGTTACATCAGCAGCATCCACACTTGCCACAGGGAGTCCTTTTGGACTTCGTGCATGAGTGATGAGAACTCCACAAATTCTCTCTGTCCCCTCTGCATTGTGAGCTCAGCTCGTGAACAGAGCTGCACTGGACCTCATCTCTGGGGTTTGTGCTTTCTCTTCTAAAGAGTACATAAGAAGGACCAGATTCTGACTGAAGAAACTCTGGTTTGCAGCCCTTCTTTCTGCAAATGGGGATCTCAAGAGTGGAGCAGGAGGAATTTGTTACTCCTGGGTTCTAGCATTTGAGTATGCTGGTCCATGAAGGGAAAAGCTTTCTCAGTGGCTGGCCATGTCATTTTGGTGGAGTCATCTGGTCCTTCACATCATCTGGCAGCTTCCTCTAAAGAGATGTAACACTGAGATGCTACTACTGACTCAGATGTCACTGTCATGATGCAAGGTGCCCCAGACATTCCCCACCCACTCCCATGCTGCTGCAGTGGTGTCACTGTGCACTGCCTCTCATTCACTCCAAGGTAAATAGATGTATAGGTGCAATTGCTAGGGGCAAATCTTCATTCAGCTCAGGTCTCCCATGCTATCCTGTGTTCACCTCAACTCTTTCCTGCATTTTCCACCCCAAAATAATCTCATTTTTATTAGTGCTCCTAGGAAGTCACAGCAAGACCTCCTACAAAGGAGTTAAGAGGTGGGGACAGGCCTGGTCATGAACTCTACAACATATCCTCTCTGAAGCCCCAGGTGTAGTTGCTCTAAGGAGCTTCAGCTGCAGCGCCTTGCTTCATCTCAGCTGCCATTACCTTTTGCTTCATCCTGTGTCCAGTGAAGGCCTTTCAGACCACCTGTCCTGGCAATCTGATGATTTGAATGAGTGGATGTTCTACTGTGTCTCTTACCCTCGGGCCACTCAGAGTCACATTGTCCCTTTGCTCTTCATTTCTCCATTCCTCTGCATTTTCAAGATGTGTTCTCATGAGGGTCTGCTTCGGCAGGAGGTGTCACAAAGCACAGAACTGGTGCCTGTTGGGGAGGAACTTTGTAATACAGAAGGATAACAGGGGCTGAAGATCTCTTCCTGAGCTGTGAGTGTGCTTAAAGTGTCCTTGGGTGACACTCACAGTGGCAGAGCTGTTGTGACTTTATCAGGGTACTTGCTTACTTTCTTGACCTGCATGAGCAGGCCTTGTACTGGATTTCTTTTTGCTTTGCCATGGATGGAAGCTACCTTTGACAACAAAAGAAGCCTCTGGCTTGTCCTGCCTGTGACACCACAATTTTTCTTGAGGACCTTGGTGTTATTTGAGGCAGTGATGCCTTTTATGGATGAAAGGAGTGTGTGTGTGTGTGTGTGATGAGCAGAATGGATATTTCTGTGGATACTGCCAGGGGTTTATAATCATTCAAGACTGGACAAGGCACTTAGTGCCATGGTCTGGCTGATTGGCCAGGGCTGGGTGCTAGGTTGGACTGGCTGAGCTTGGAGGTCTCTTCCAACCTGGTTGATTCTATGATTAATGTTTGGCAGTTGGGATCCATGGCAGAGAGTGTGCATAGAAATGATATACCTCAAGCAAATGTGGAGAGCAGGTCTTGTGAGGAGAGGCTGAGGGAGTTGGGGTTGTTTAGCCTGAAAAAGAGGAGGCTGAGACCTCATTGCTCTCTACAGCCACCTGAAAGGAGGCTGGAGTGATGGTGAGGTTGGCCTCTTCTCCCAAGTAATGGGTGTCAGGACAAGAGAAAATGGCCTCAAGTTGCACCAGGGGGGGTTTAGATTGGATGTTAGGAAAAAATTCTTCACTGCAAGAGTGGTCAGGCATTGGAATGGACTGCCTAGGGAGGTGGTGGTGTCACCATCCCTGGAGGTGCTCAAAAAGACCAAGTAGATGAGAGCTCAGTGTAGTGGTCATGGTAGAAGGTTGGACTTCAGGAGCTGAAAGGTCTTTCCCAACTTTCACGATTCTCTGGAAGAATGGGAACATTTCCCTTCTCCTTTGCATGTAAAGCTTTGTACAATCACCACAATCCCAATTCCTCAAACGGCAGCCCCCAGGTCCCCAAGCTCCAGCCTGCCTTTTGGGCCACGTTTGGTAGCACCTGATGGAAGAGCACAATCGCTCCGTGCGTACGAGGGGCAATATTTACTGGGTATTCCCTCTTCTTCCTAGATCTCCATCTGCTGGAAGCCAGAGCTTGCAAGCAGGGGTGCTTTCTGAAGGAAGAAACAAGAGAGTGAGAAGTGGGTGACAAGTATGTGAAAATGTGCAGCAGCTGCCAGCTGGGTTCCCTGGGCAGGCTCCAGAGGCAAGGCTTTGCACACAACAGCCACTTTTGAGAGTTTCAGCTGTTTTCAAATAAAAACAACACACTTCTTTTTTGTTCCTTCCCCCCCTCTTTTTCCCCCCCTGGCTTTCATTTGAACTTTGTTAGGGTATTAGCCTTCACCTCTCCATTATCTTTTTCTAGCTGTCAAGTTATAAAGCATCTAGCGGTCAGAGTATTTAATACGAAGCGATGACTCTGCTGCTTGTATTCTTTAGATACGGACAAGTCTGAACTGTTTGTGGACAAGAGGCCTCAAAAGCTGTCTCCAAACTGTTAGTGGGAAGCAGATTTGGTTTAGGGCTGCGTTTGGGCTCTCTTTATTCAGCATTGTTGGGAGCTTACAGTATGCTCAGCGGAGATGCCGTTTGGTGCTCTCCCTGTCTTTGCTCGCGGTCACACCGCAGCCCTCGGCTGGGAATTGTGCACGGAACAAAAGCAGAGCAAAGTCACAAGATTCTGGGTCGGAACGGGTCAGGGATTTCAGGAGAGCAGCTCTAGGAAAGATGAGCTAATTTTCTGAGTGATTAAGCAGGAAATGCTCTTCCTTCCCAAACCAGCACTCTGGTTCAGCAGCAAGTGTCTGCTTTTGAGATGGGTATCCATTACACAGGACAGCTGCTGGTCCTTTGCATTGAGGAGGAATTCTTCTGCTTTGATAATTTTGATTCTAGTAGTACCTCTCATGCCAAGCAATGATTTTATTGGTTTAAATGGCTCCTGAATTTTGAAAATCAGGTTCTATTTCTCCTGACAGATCATCAGTTTTTAATAGCTGGGCACGTAGAAGTGTGTTAAAATTCTGTTTGAAGGATAAAAGGGGCACCTTCTATGTGGTGTTAGGGGAATAGATGTGGAAGAGCACTTAAAGCATGAATTTAATTGCTTCATGCACATTCATACTGCTTTTATAATGAATTAGAGCCAGCCCTGAGCAAACTGCACAAGAAAGGAGTAGAGAAAACTTACCAGGACCACCGCTGTTATGCCTCCCAGAGCTTTGTAGCTATGGTCAGGATGTCCCAAGTGAACGTTGAGCAGTAGGATGGACTGAGGCAAAACCTTCAATTATTCACCAACAGTCCAAACTGAGGATGCTTTTAGAGGACCTTTAGGTAGTGCAAGGGGAGTGTGACCATACAGACTGTCTTCAGTTTTGTGACACATGTGCAGTGCAACTCCAGCTGAGCAGCAAAAGGCTGGGTGCTAACATAGAATCATAGAATCAAGCAGGTGGGAAGAGACCTCCAAGCTCATCCAGTCCAACCTAGCACCCAGCCCTATCCAGTCAACTAGACCATAACATCTAAGCCTTCCTCAAACAAAACAAAGCAGAAGTGTTTCTAAACAAATGAGAGTATGCAGAGACTTAAAAAGTTACAAATTAGAGTGGTGAGATCCTGGTCCAGGGTGGCCAGGGAGGTGGTAGATGTCCCATCCCTGGAACCATTCTAGGTCAGGTTGTTTGGGGCTCTAAGCAACCTGTCAGAGTTGCAGTTGTTCCTTTTTGACTGCAGATGACCTTTAAAGGTCTCTTCCACCCAAACCACTCTGTGACTACGATGCTTGATAATTTCCGTAGAATCAAGCAGGTGAGAAGAGAGCTCCAAGCTCAGCCAGCCCAACCTAGCACCCAGCCCTGCCCAACCAACCAGACCATGGCACTAAGTGCCCCAGCCAGGCTTGGCTTCAACACCTCCAGGGACAGAGACTCCTCCACCTCCCTGGGCAGCCCATTCCAATGCCAATCACTCTCTCTGCCAACAACTTCCTCCTAACATCCAGCCTAGACCTGCTCTGTCACAGCTTGAGACTGTGTCCCCTTCTTCTGTTGCTGCTTGCCTGGCAGCAGAGCCCAACCCCACCTGGCTACAGCCTCCTTTCAGGTAGTTGCAGACAGCAATGAGCTCTGCCCTGAGCCTGCTCTTCTGCAGGCTGCACACCCCCAGCTCCCTCAGCCTCTCCTCACAGGGCTGTGCTCCAGGTCCCTACCCAGATGTTACCCTTCTTTGGACACATTTCAGTACCTTAACATCTCACTTGAAATTGAGAGGCCCAGAACTGGACACAGCACTCCAGGTGTGGCCTGAGCAGTGCTGAGCACAGGGGCAGAAGAACCTCCCTTGTCCTGCTGCCCACACTGCTCCTGAGCCAGCCCAGGATGCCATTGGCTCTGCTGCCCACCTGGGCACTGCTGCCTCCTCTTCAGCTCCTCTCTCCCAGCAGCCCCAGGTCCCTCTCTGCCTGGCTGCTCTCAGCCACTCCATCCCCTGCAGCTTTGTCACCCGTGTCTGGGTTTGTGCTCCCCAGCTGCCGTGCCTTCAGACCCCTGTTTAACATGCAGCCGCTGGTCAGTCTGTCTGTCTGGTGGCAGCCTGTGCTGTGTGTGCACCAGCTGCAACCTTACTTGGAGGTTATGGGTCTGACCTGCAGCATTATTCACCTCTGGGTGATGTCAGAGAAGAAGAACAGCTGAATTCCAGACCTCTGACATCAGCCTGACCTGACACCTCCTCTCAGGAGCAGCTGGAAAAGGGCTACTGAATCTGAGCCGGCCACAGCCTGAGGAAGGCCGGAGGCAGCCCCAGGCCGGCCGGCACCGCGTCCTGCGGGACAGCGGGCCGCCGTGCGGCAGCGAGCCGCGGGGCTGCCCTGCCGGCCGCTTCCCGGTGCCATGCCGGTGCTCCCCGCCGAGCCCGGGCCCCGGCAGCCACGGGCCGCAGGGCCGCGCTGCAGGCGGGCGGCGGGGCGGGAGGGGGAGCCCGCGGTCCCGGCCCCAGCCCCGGCCCCGGCCCCGCGGCGGGGAGGCGGCTCCGGCTGCTCCACCCTCACTTTGTGTCAGCAGGTAGGAGAGCGGCGACCGGCCGGGGGAGGGAGGAGGAGGAGGTGGAGGAGGAGGAGTAGGACACGGCCAGCCGCAGCCTGCCTGCTCCGCGGGCCGAGCCCAACCTCCGCTCGCAGTTTTCGGTTTTCCTGGCCGAAAAGCTTGTCCGCGGGAGCTGCCGGGGCTGTCCGGTGGCTGCTGGACGGATCCGCCTGCCCGGGAAGGCTCCGGCAGGCTGCCGGGCTTCGCTGCCGGCTCGCTGCTGATGTGCCAGCCTTTATTTTCCTCCCTGCTGCCTGCCCCTGCAGCCGGTAACTGCGGTTGCTGTAGCGAGAGGAGAGACCGTGGGGTTCCTAAGGAGCTTCTCCGAAGTGCTTTTGGGTTCTCTCTCGGGTCTGTAGCTTACATGCGGACACTTCACTTTCAGCCATGCCTGCCCCGGGAGCTTTCTGTCTACAGTAATTGTCTCCCTTTGATCTTGCTGGATTCTCTTTCAGGCTGTGGAGCTCCACTCGCACCTACCTGCCCCTGCTGCTTGTGTGCAAGAGGTATCGCTTCCGTTTAAAGTAGACTCGGCTGAACGGTTTTTTACATCCCAAATTCTATTTTTTTTCTCTCTCTCTTTTTTTTTCTTTTATTTTTTTCTTTTTTTTTTTGTTTTGTTTTTTTTGGTTTGTTTTTTTTTTTTTTAAAGACCCAAACACGGTTGGACTCGCACAGCTCTTTTATGCTACTGGAAATAACTTTTGCCTGGGATTTACAGCACCATCCCGGTCCGGCCCCAGCGGACTCCAGCGGGCTCACTGCCGAACAGGTTTGCAGAGCTTTTTGTTCGTTTTCTCTTTCCTTCCTTTTCTTTTTACTTCCCTCCTCTCTCTTTATTTCTTTTTCTCTTTTTTTTCCCCCGTTCGTTTTCTCTTTTTTTCCTCTTTTTCTTTTCCTCTTTTTCTTTTTATCTTCTTTTTTCCCTTTTCCTTTTTTCTTTTTCTCTTTTTTCATTTTTTCTCTTTTCTTTTTTTTTCTTTTTTTATCCTTTTTTTTCTTTTTTTTCTCTTCTCTTTTTTCTTTTTTTCTCGTTTCTTTTTTTCTCTTTTCCTTTCCTCTTTTTCTCTTTTTCTTTTTCTCTTCCCCCCCCCTTTTTCTTTTTCCCTTTTTCTTTTTCCTTTTTACTCCTTTTTCTCTTTTTTTTTTTCCTTTTTTTGGTCTTTTTCTCCTTTTTTTCTTTTTTTTTTTTCTCTTTTTCTTTTTCTCTTTCTTTTTTCTCTTTCTCTCTTTTTTTCTTTCTCTTTTCTCTTTCTCTTTTTCTCTTTCTTCTTTTCCTCCTTGGGTGTTTTCTTTTTCAGTCACTTTTTTTGTAGCTGTGTGCTCATTCTTACTCTCAGTTTCAATAGAAAATGTCCTCTCTCTCTCTCTCTCTCTGTCTCAGTTCTCCCAGTTATGAAGACACTTGGATGCGTTTCCTGTGACCCTTGGGCAGATTGTGGAACTTTATATTTTATTTTCTGGGGCCTTAAGTCGGGATCTTCTTGATGTGTGCTTGGAAGTGGTCATACCGGAACTCAGGCGTGCAAGAGAAACCAGATACGCTCAAACATTTTGCTCGATGCCTGCTTGGCTTGGTGACTAAACTTTCAAAGCGCTGTGAGGCCTTTTTATTCCCTGGGAGCTTGGAACTATGAAGAGAAGCTCCATGCTTGATTAATTATCCTCGTGAAGCGCACCCAGAGTCAGACTCTGAACGTGGATTCCTAGGGGAAACGTAAAGTTCATCTCCAGACTTGAATGAAGCACTTGTGGCATGAGGAGGATGGAAGGGATCAACTCGGTTTGGAAGAGAACAGTGCAGAAGGCAACTCTCTTTTCCCCATAGATTTAAGAAGTGCCTCCTGCAGGATTCCTGGGAAGGAGCTTGATAACTGCAGATAACATTCAAGGTGAAGAGATCGAACTTACCTTGTGGGAAAGCTGGCAGGAAGGTGAGGTGTCTTCTCCAGCCTGGTTGAGATGGATCTTCTGAACCCGTGGCTCTTCTTAGCTCTCGGAGGGGAGTCACGAAGGCACCGCATCCATAGGGAGGTTTCCCCGTGCCTCATCCCCGTGGGACCGCAGAGTTCCTAACGCTCCCTGCATACCCGAACTGATTTCTTGCTTGCAACCTGTTTCGCTGATCTTTCCGGATTTATCTGCTGGAGGAGGAACTCATAATTGAGGATATTTCTTTTTTTCTCTCGGTTGTTTGTTTAAAATATGCCTTTGAGCTCCCAGCGGCCTTTGAGCACGTGGCACCGAGGAACAGAACCGGCGATGGCGAGAACCGGAGGAGCTGGGCGCTGAGCAGCGCTGGCGGCCGCCGAGCGCCTTTCCCTCCGCTCTCTCCCTGCTCCCCGTCGCTGGTACCGCTCGCTCCGAGCCCTGCCGAGCTTTGCCGCCGGCTGGAGCCCGCCGCGGGGTGAGGACGCGTTCCCGAGCGGTATGTGTGGCCGGAGCCCGCTGCTGCAGCTGGTAGCATGAGTGCTGGCCCCCAGCTGCAGCTGGCTGTCCTCTGGCCTTGGCTGCTCATGGCGACCCTGCAGGCAGGACTTGGCCATACGGGGCTGGTGCTGGCGGCGGCGGTCGAGTCGGAGAGGGCGGCGGCGCAGAAAGCCATCATTAGGGTCATCCCCCTCAAAGTGGAGCCCATCATACTGGAAGGGGAGTTCGCAAACGTCGCCGAGGTGACGCCGGCCGAAGGGAAGCTGCTGCAGGTAAGAGAAGCTCTGTTGGATCCAACTCCACCTGCCCTGCCTTCTGCTCCCATCCTCTCGTTTCTCTCCTTGCTGCTTCAGCTGCCGGCGCAGTGCTTTTGGGTTTGATCTCCTGGCTGCAGATCTATAAGCGGAGCCAAGGAGGTGGTTTTTGTGTCACCTGTCCGCCCGTGTGGGTCGTTCCTTTGTGTTCCTGACCCCTCGGAACCCTCACGCTGTCCCGGGGCAGAAGGGAGAGGGCAGGTGGTTGAGTCTCCGCTCGGTCGTGATCTGGGGCTGTTTTTCGTGTTGAATTTCGGATGTGGTCGGTTGATCCCATGAAGATTAGCGCCTATCTTAATTGATGTTGTAAAAGCTGAGTGTGTCGAGTCACATGCTGGGACGCCAAACATCTGACAAACCCCAGGATTTCTTCATTTCTTTCTCTCTTTCTCCTGGTGAGGTCCGTGAAGCTTCGTGCACACTTCTGCTGACAGCTGGGGTTCTGCTCCAGCTAAAAAGAACCATCCACGCTTTGCCCCATCAGAACTTCTCACCCTGTTAGTTGTTGTCTTGTGTGTTGCCTGCACCTGAAAGTTGAATTTTATCCATACAGTGGTGTCCCCACCCATCTGTAAGTGAAATCAATGCTGCCTTCTGACCTTTACTAAAGAGAGAGCATTTGAACATCTTAACCATGATGCTTCCAAGAGGCAGGGCTGAGCTATTTGGTGAACAGACCCAAGTTTTGAGCTGGGTTTCCTGAGCCCTGGTGCTTACTCTGTCGTTTCTATAGGCAATTTGCTTTCTTGAAAGCACCAAACTGCCCAACTCACCTGTATTAATAGTACATCTCCCAATTCTGGATGGCTTTTCCCAAGCCTTGACTTTCTAAACATGGGCTGTTGTAAAGGTGAATTAAATTCATAGCTTGGAAATTGAAAGGAAAGTCATAAAGCTAGGTGGGGGTTGGGCTCTGCTGCCAGGCAAACAGCAACAGAACAAGGGGACATTGGCTCAAGCTGTGCCAGGGCAGGTCTAGGCTGGATGTGAGGAGGAAGTTGTTGGCAGAGAGAGTGATTGGCATTGGAATGGGCTGCCCAGGGAGGTGGTGGAGTGGCTGTGCCTGGAGGTGTTGAAGCCAAGCCTGGCTGGGGCACTTAGTGCCATGGTCTGGTTGATTGGCCAGGGCTGGGTGCTAGGTTGGACTGGCTGAGCTTGGAGCTCTCTTCCAACCCGGTTGATT
>WAAF01019628.1:0-49179 GCA_013400475.1 Tricholaema leucomelas
CCAGCTTTCTTGTAGCCCCTTTTAGATACTGAAAGGATCCTTCCTCTTGAGGTCATTTTCCCATGTGTAGCCCATATTTTAGCTCAGTCCTTAGGTGCCACTGTGACTTCTACTTCTAAAGCCATTTTTTGCTCCACACAGACGAATTTAGGCACACAATGCCCCTCGGTGTGCAAGTTTGATGTTCTCTTTGAAATATCTGGGCACAGGTGACTAATTTGAGGCATTGCAATGGTATGGGCAGGATCTATTCCAAAATTAATATAGTTTATTAATATTTATATTTAGCAATCTCACCACAGACCACAGTTTTCAATAATAGTAGGTTCTCTGCATGGTCATGGAAAGCATTACACAGAAAGAAATAATCAGGGAGCCTAGAACACTTAAGAAATAATTAGCAACAATACAACAAGCATTAACTATTTAGGAAAGAGAATCTTGCAGCTGCTCGCCCTTCAAGGGAGACCCAAGAGGCTCCTTCCTGCTAAGGCAGAAGGCATAACAGAATTCAGTTATAGAGAGGCTTATGAATATTTACTCACAAATTATTACCTCCAGATTCTCAGGGCTAGCTACAGTTTCCAGGCAGTACCCAAACACCTGAAGGGAGTTCTGCCAGTGGCTTGATAGCCATTGAGGCTTCTAGATCTTCCCAGGCTCTAGCAGGCTGCTGGGAAAGAGGCAGATGATCTATGACTTGATCCTGGTTCTTCTTGACACAGAGGTTTGCAGAGGTGCAGGCAGGATCTCTTGCAGATGTGCAGAGAGCACGATGTCAGTGGCACTTCTTACCACATCATGAGGCATTTAATGCCTTCTCCTGGCAAACTTGAGGCACAGCAAGTTTCCAGGTAGTTCAAGCCCAAAACATCAGAGCTAAGCTTGTCTGAAGCACAAGGCAGAGCAGAACACATTGAGGCAGAGCAGAGCACATTGTCCGAGCAGAGCAATGAGACAGAGCAGAGCAATGAGGCAGTGCAGAGCTGAACACTGCTTGCAGCTTATCTCCATTTCTATTATTTGCCTGAGTGTGATGGCTCCTTTGGCCACAGAGATTCACCAATCAGAATGGCGTTTGCCAAACTGATCATACTAGGTGCAATCAGGGCTTGCTTACTCTTATTTGGGCAAGACATCAACAAGTACCTAAACACCTCTGGGTACCTGTTTATCACTTTGGGAGGGGACACAATGGCCCAAGCCTTTGTTTTGCTCCTGCCCTTCCCCAGTCAGCAGAAGGGTGGGATAAGCCAGGACATGTTTTAGGCTGATCAGCTTTCCACAACAGGCATGCAGTGAAATTCATGTGTTTAAATGATTAAAAGAAGAAAAACCCCAGGCCAGCACTGCAAATGCCTTTCTGCTTACTTGCATCAGTCCACTTCCCTTTTGGCTTTTCCCTGTCACAGTGTCATTACTATTTTCACACTCCCTCACCCCTCTCTCCCCCCTTCCCTCTATCCTTAATGATCTACTTGGTTGACCTGCATCATTGAAAGCATTTTTTCATTATAGTGATTTTCTCATTTAGGTCCCTGGGAGATCTCAATATGTAATCAGTTTTCTCTAACAAATGACCTCCTTTAACTTAATTAGTTCAGAATTAATTTACTGAGCATCCAAGATATTGAATGACTGATAGTAAGAAACAGTAAAACAAAACAACAAAATATGAAAGCTCTCTTTCATTTATGGTCAAGGCAAACATTAATTAAAGCCCATATTTCTTTGATAATTCTGTTCACAGCTGAATTGAATAAAAAAGGAGCCCTAGATGGGCTGTCACCAGGCGTTAGATGAGGGTGGGGATGGGGGTTACAGGCTCCCTGTGCACACAACATCTTCCAGCAGCTGCATTTTGCCAAATGCTTTGCTTCTTTTGCAGCTTCCTCCATCTTTTAGGCAGCCTTTATAAATTAGGAGGCTGGGAAGGAGCCACTGTCTTCAGTGAAAGGCAGAGAAGGAGCAGAATGAGGGCCTAGGGGAGGATGTGCTTTCTGCTGGCTGACACTTCTCAGCCATGCAGCCCTGCTGCTTGTGCACATCAGCTGCAGCTGCAGGGTTGTCTGCCTTGTCGCGAGAAGGACATGCAGCTCTTGGAGCGAGCCCAGAGCAAGCCATCAAGATGCTCAGAGGGCTGGAGCAGCTCTGCTATGAGGACAGGCTATGAGAGTTGGGGATCTGCAGCCTGGAGAAGGCTTTGAGGAGACTTTGAAGTGGCCTATCTGAAGGGGGCCTAAAGGAAGGCAGGAGAGGGATTATTGACAAGGTCTTGTAATGACAGGATGAGGTGTAATGGGGTTAAACTGCAGAGGAGAGGTTGAAACTGGGTGTTAGGAAGTCAGGGTGGAGAGACACTGGCACAGGTTGCCCAGGGAGGCTGTGGCTGCTTCCTCACCAGAGGTGTTCAAGGACAGGTTGGATGAGGCCTTAGAATAATAGAGTAAGTCAGGGTTGGAAGGGACCACAAGAATCATCCAGTTCCACCCCCCCTGCCAGAATAGGACCATACAATGGCTTCTGAGAAAGGAGGCTTGGAGCTCAAAGGGGATTAGGTGAGTCCAATGGCCTTGTGAATTTTTCTCCCTGATTCATAAGAATAAAATTTGTAGAGGGATTCAGGCAATCAATTTACATCTCTTGAAGGAGAAGAGATTGAAAACACTAAAGGAATTTATTGCCTTTTACATTTGGGGATGAGAGGGAGGAATGTAAGTGGCTCTTAAATTTAACTACCTGCAAAAGCAAATAAAGAAAACTAATATTTCACAAAGCTGTATCCCACTCTCCTGTACTTATATTTACTATGTCATTCTGGGAAATAGGAGTTCCTCCTGCCCTCTGCCTAAAAACTTGCCCATAAAGCAGCATCCAATTGGTGGATTCAGAATCATAGAATCAACCAGGTTGGAAGAGATCTCCAAGATCATCCAGTCCAACCTAGCACCCAGCCCTATCCAGTCAACTAGACCATGGCACTAAGTGCCTCATCCAGGCTTTGCTTGAACACCTCCAGGGATGGTGACTCCACCACCTCCCTGGGCAGCCCATTCCAATGCCAATCACTCTCTCTGGCAAGAACTTCCTCCTAACATCCAGCCTATACTTCCCCTGGCACAACTTGAGACTGTATGCCCTTGTTCTGTCGCTGGTTGCCTGGCAGAAGAGACCAACCCCACCTGGCTACAACCTCCCTTCATGAAGTTATAGACAGCAATGAGGTCCCTCCTGAGCCTCCTCTTCTCCAGGCTAAACAACCCCAGCTCCCTCAGCCTCTCCTCATAGGGTTTGTGTTTGGGTTGTCTTTTTTTATCTCTTTTCTTCTTCCTTTCTTACAATTTGCATAAAAGACTTAGGCAGGAATTTTCCCTATGTCTCCTATCACAGTATTCCAGGTTCTCTATGCAGTAAGTGTTTTGCCTGCAAGGCCTTTATCTAATATTGGTTCACTCTTAATGTCTTTTCCTGTTTTAATGTTAGTCCAGGCAACCAAAGTGATTGTAAGCAAATGAGTCTGCCCAATATAGAGCTCATATGACTACAGGGTGGCTTCCTCAGTCTAATTCAAATGCTCTTAGAAATCAGGAGAGATGATTCAGGAGCCGTTCTAAGAAGAGTCTTGCTTCTGGCCATAGTTACTGTTAGGCAGATTAGGAAAAATAAGAACTGGCACCTGAGGAAAACATGTTAAAAACAAATGTGCTAATATCTGCTCCTTATGTGAGGGCAAAGGCACTGACACCAACACAGCAGGAAGCTGATTTTTCCCCTTCTGCCTGTGAGAGTGCTTCAGAAGAGCCCCGGAGAAGAGACTGAAGAGAGTATGATAGATATAACTTGAGCTTTAGCCAGGCCACAAAGTCATACCCTTCATCCTTCCCTCCAGCAAAAGGAATTCTCATTCTGCAAGATGAATCATTGATGATTTGTTTGTGCCTGAGCTGCTCTGGGTGGGACAGGTACTGCGCTGCAGGTATCGTGGAGCACTCCTTGGGCTCAGATAAAGGCAACTTCTGATACAAAAGCTGAGTCTGTTTCTGGCAGTCACTTGAAGCATGGCTTTGCTTCCCTCTCAGAGCAAGTTCCTCATGACAGCTCCTAGGGTAGCAGTCCCTTTCCTCTGCCTGGAGAGCTGACAGCTTGCCCGTGTGAAAAATTGCCTCCAACTACAGCCAGGCTAACCAGCACTCCCCACATGGCTCTGCGAGGGCAGCTGGGAAGCAGCAGTATCAACACCAAAATGTGTGTACCTGAGAGCCTCTGGTGGCTTTCTGCCTTCTCAGACTACCTTGGGTATGATTTCAGTCACAGAATCACAGAATCAGTCAGGGTTGGAAGGGACCACACAGATCATCTAGTTCCAACCCCCCTGCCATGAGCAGGGACAGCTCACATTAGATCAGGATATCTACAGCCTCATCCAGCCTGGCCTGAAACACCTCCAGGGATAAGGCTTCCACCACCTCCCTGGGCAACCTGTTCCAAGGCCTCACCACCCTCATGTTGAACAACTTCTTCCTAACATCCAGGCTGAATCTACCCATTTCTAGCTTGGTTCCATTCCTCCCAGTGCTATCACTACCTGACATCCTCAAAAGTCCCTTCCCAGCTTTTTTGTAGCTCCCTGAGATACTGAAAGGCCACAATAAGGTCAGCTGGGAGCCTTCTCTTCTCCAGACTGAACAGCCCCAACTCCCTCAGTCTCTCTTTATAGCAGAGCAGCTCCATCCCTCTGCTCATCACCACAGAATCATAGAATGGTTTAGGTTGGAAGGGACCTCAAAGCTCATCCAATTCTGATCCCCCACCATAGGCAGGGACACCTCCCACTAGAACAGGTCACTCAAGGCCTCATCCAACCTGGACTTGAACACCTCCAGGGAGGAAGCATCCACAGCCTCTGCGGGCAACCTGTGCCAGTGTCTTACCACCCTCACTGCAAAGAACTTCTTCCTAACATCCAGTTTAAATCTCCCCTCGGACAGTTTAAACCTATCACCCCTCATCCTGTCATTACAAGACCTTGTCAATAGTCCCTCCCTAGCCCTCCTGTAACCCCCTTCGGATACTGGAAGGCCACTCCAAGGTCTCCTCAAAGCCTTCTCTTCTCTTCAGCCCCAAGTCTCTCAGTCTATTCTCATAGCAGAGCTGCTCCAGCCCTCTGATCCTCCAGTGTTGACCCTCCAGTGCTGGTTCCAGAGTTCATGGCCCTTCTCTGGACATGTATCAGCACATCCATGCCCCTCCTGTAATAGGGGCACAGCCAGGCTAACCAGCTCTCCCCACATGGCTCTGTGAGGGCAGCTGGGAAGCAGCAGTATCATCACCAAAATGTGTGCCCCCTTTGCTGAAAGCCTCTGTTGGCTTTCTGCCCTCCCAAGCTACCTTCGGTGCGATCTCAATGCCTCTGCTGACCCTCACCCTCATAATCACAACACAAAGGGCTGAACCTTGTCAGTGGCTTATTCCCAGCTGATAAGGCTTTGTAGCAGTTTATATCCAGCTGAGGATCTCCACATCTTCTTTTTCCTTTTGTTCCTGCTTCACCCCATCCCAAGTTTCTCAGTTTTATTAGCTATTTATAAATCCCTGAATAAGTTATGCAGATAAGATTGATTATTGTGCTTCTTCAGCACTGCTTGTATTCTAGGCACTTTGTGCTGGACCTACTGAGTCTGAGCACAGAGGGGAAATTCATGTATTTTTCCTTTCAGAAGTGCCAGAGCTGCTCTCTGTAGCTGTCAGTCTGAATTTAAACAGAGGTATTGCACTGACCCTATCATATCTGCAGAGATTTTGAATGCACATTCATGATACAGTTCTGTGCACAGGGTTTTTATCTCCAGGGATGTACAAAGGATAATTTAGAGAGGGTGGAGTGTTTCTCTTGTATCTGTCAGTTCATGCTCCTCAATTCAGGAGAGATGTTGAGGTACTGGAACGTGTCCAGAGAAGGGCGATGAAGCTGGTGAGGGGCCTGGGGCACAGCCCTGAGAGGAGAGGCTGAGGGAGCTGGGGGTGTGCAGCCTGCAGAAGAGGAAGCTCAGGGCAGACCTCATGGCTGTCTACAGCTATCTGAAGGGAGGCTGTAGCCAGGTGGGGTTGGTCTCTTCTGCCAGGCAACCAGCGACAGAACAAGGGCATACAGTCTCAAGTTGTGCGAGGGCAGGTTCAGGCTGGATGTCAGGAAGAAGTTCTTCCCAGCAAGAGTGATTGGCATTGGAATGGGCTGCCTGGGGAGGTGGTGGAGTCACCATCCCTGGAGGTGTTCAAGAAAAGCCTGCATGAGGCACATAGTGCCATGGTCTTGATGATTGGATAGGGCTGGGTGATAGGTTGGACTGGATGAGCTTAGAGATTTCTTCCAACCTGGTTGAGTCTATGATTCTCATGCACTTCAAAGACTGAAGTGAGCTTCAAGTCAAGCTGTGCTCCATGCAGACTGTCTCCATAGGGGTGACTTTCAGCCACCATGACAATACGTGCATAGGCTAACAGATAACTGAAAATGGCTTTATGGCTTTCTCCAGGGATGCACTAACTGCCTGCAGCTACAAGGAAGAAGAATCCTTTTAGCCCATTGCAGGATAAAACCTCCAATATTTAAGACTAACTTTAATGCTGCAAACTCTTAAATGTAGGGGGAGGCTCAGGGCAGACCTCATTGCTCTCTATAGCTACCTGAAGGGAGGTTGTAGCCAGGTGGGCTTGGTCTCTTCTCCCAGACAACCAGGGACAGAACAAGAGGACACAGTCTCAAGGTGTGCCAGGGCAGGTTCAGGCTGGATGTTAGGAAGTTCTTCAGAGCAAAAGTGATTGGCAGTGGAATGGGCTGCTCAGGGAGGTAGTGGACTCCCCATTCCTGGAGGTGTTTAAGAGGAGACTGGATGAGGCACTTAGTGCCATGGGTTAGTTAACTAGAAGGTGTTAGGTGATAGGTTGGGCTTGATGATTTTAGAGGTCTTTTCCAACCTGGTTAATTCTGTGATTCTGTAATGGACTCTGCTGCTCTAAAATGATGTAGTTCCATCGTCATTGACCCTTTGGATCTGGAGCCTGGAGGATTGAAATGGGACTCTGCAGATTCATGTGAGACTCTAGCTGCAAAGCAGCCTTTTGTGATCTCTTATAAACATGCCTAGTTAGGACAAAGTGAAACTGGATGTCAGGCCAGTGTTTAGAAACACTGCAACTCCAGCTCTCAGTCATCATCATCACTGTAATTAGGCTTTTGTCTGTCTTGCTTTGCTGCAGAGGTCTTTAGGGCATTATGGCAGACTGGTGACATATGAAGCAGATTTACTGTTATTAGCTATAAACGTTAGAGCAGGACAGAAAAGAACCCAAAACACAGCTCTGTGCCACAGCACAAACCACACACAGAGGATCGCAGACTCACAGGATGTAAGGGGTTGGAAGGGACCCAAAGAGATCATCCAATCCAACCCCCCTGCCAGAGCAGGACCATACAATCTAGCTCAGATCACACAGGAACACATCCAGCTATCATGAGTTATATATTTGAAAACAAGGATGATTAATAATCCACAAACCTTCAGGCCTTGAAAGTCTCCAGAGAAGGAGACTCCACAACCTCCCTGGGCAGCCTGTTCCAGTACTGGACAGAGTACCCAAGGTGTGGCCTGACCAGAACTGAAGTCAGTGAAGGTTTCTGGCATTGACAAAGGTCTGTGCTGTCTGGAAGACTCTCTGTCCTGTGGAGTTGGTTTAGATGCAGCCATACTCCAACAAGTATTTCTTGGATAAAGTATTTACATCAGCTCCAGGTCAGAAGTATGAGGAGGAAGTAAAGGACGAAGTAGGGACTCCTCTCAAGCAAGGCTGGAGTGACTCAGGAGGAGGGAATCTGTTTTCAGCATGAGAACTGTGTTTGTACCAAGTCACCTGTGACTCTCTGGTCAGTTGCCCAGTTTCCATGGGCCTATCCCACCAGGCTTATTTTCCCTGTGGGGGTTTTTCAGTGCCCAATGTGTCCTCTTTCCTCTCTCCACCCAGCAATGCTTGTGTGTTGTTGTGGTTTGGGAGTTACCTACCCCCCCCATAGATAAAGAAATTCACTCAGACTAAACTCAGCTGTCTGGAAATTAAGGAATGAAGCTGTATTTACAGCTTTTCACAATTTACAGGTAAAATATATACAATATACACAGATATTTACAACTATAATCAATTTAAAAGCAATACAGAGATACAACCCCCCCCTTCTCGAACAGCCAGACTGCCTGAGAAGGCTCCTGATCAAGCCCCCTCTTCTTTCCACCCTTTCCACCCTCTCCCTTATTTCAGGATCCAACTTACATATAGGGTGAGCTGGAAAAAGGTGGCAAGATGTGTTAGAAGAAGACTAATTCGTTCCAGTTATGCAGGCTCAGGCAGAGAAGTTAATATGGCAAGCAGGCAGCCATAGACTGCCCTTATCTTTGTGTCCTTCTCTTTATATGTCTCAGAAGAACAAATGGGCACTATAGACATCACCATTACTTTCTTTTCACAACCAGTGATCTAAATTATGTCAATAAAACATTCCAGTTAGCCTCATTATGTTCCAATTTCTCTCATTAAAATATTCCAAGCAGCACACATGTGCAGCAGTGCTGTGTGCTTTTGTCCCACGTCTTCATGCAAGCAATGAAGAAGGGTTCAATGTCCAGCAAATTGGCGTTCAATGGCTCCAAGTGCCAGGTGCTGCACTTTGGCCACAACAACCCCATGCAGAGATACAGGCTGGGGTCGGAGTGGCTGGAGAGCAGCCAGACAGAGAGGGATCTGGGGGTGCTGATCGATACCTGCCTGAACATGAGCCAGCAGTGTGCCCAGGTGGCCAAGAGAGCCAATGGCATCCTGGCCTGCATCAGGAATGGTGTGGTCAGCAGGAGCAGGGAGGTCATTCTGCCCCTGTACTCTGCACTGGTTAGACCACACCTTGAGTACTGTGTCCAGTTCTGGGCCCCCCAGTTTAGAAGGGACATTGAGATGCTTGAACATGTCCAGAGAAGGGCAACGAGGCTGGTGAGAGGCCTCGAGCACAGCACTACGAGGAGAGGCTGAGGGAGCTGGGATTGTTTAGCCTGGAGAAGAGGAGGCTCAGGGCAGACCTTATTGCTGTCTACAACTACCTGAAGGGTGGTTGTGGCCAGGGGGAGGTTGCTCTCTTCTCTCAGGCAGCCAGCGCCAGAACGAGAGGAAACAGCCTCAGGGTGCACCAGGGGAAGTTTAGGCTCGAGGTGAGGAGAAAGTTCTTCACTGAGAGAGTCATTGGCTACTGGAATGGGCTGCCCAGGGAGGTGGTGGAGTCGCCGTCCCTGGAGCTGTTCAAGGCAGGATTGGACGTGGCACTTGGTGCCATGGTCTGGCCTTGAGCTCTGTGGTGAAGGGTTGGACTTGATGATCTGTGAGGTCTCTTCCAACCCTGATGATACT
Source organism: Tricholaema leucomelas (assembly GCA_013400475.1). NCBI lineage: Eukaryota > Metazoa > Chordata > Aves > Piciformes > Lybiidae > Tricholaema lacrymosa > Tricholaema leucomelas. The sequence goes on from WAAF01019628.1 coordinate 9,445, forward strand.
GTGAGACTGTGACACTATGATACTATGAAATTGCTTTCCCTCATTATATGAGCCTGGCACTTGGGACCTTCCAGTCAACTTCTAAGCCTGGCCTGCAACCCCAGAACAGGTGGATGTGAGACTGCTGTGTTGAGTGTGTTTGAGGATGGCTTTAATCCTATAGAAGCCTCACTCTTGGAGAGGTGACTGGCACAGGGATAACCCAAATCCCTTGGTGAGATCAGGAAAATGTATCAGGCAGGAAGACCATGTCCTCCTAGCTGGAAGGGTTAACAGCAGACTGCTCCTTCTCCCCCTTTGCCTCTGCTGCTATCATGATTTATATATTTGAAAGCAAGGATGATTAATAATCCACAAACCTTCAGGCTGGAAGGAGCTGAGGCACTCAGCATAGCAGAGCATATTACCAGGCAAACAGTAAGAAGTGACTAACAAGATGAACATTTCCTTTCCTTTCTAAATAACTCAAGTGCAGCATCAATGGTCCCTTGCACTTCATGGCTCCCAGCAGCTGGGTGAGGGCTGCCAAACAGCTTCTGCAGCTAAAAGTCTGCCCACTGCAGGTAGCATGGTGATGAGTCTGGCACAATCACCTGGAAAGATAAATATAGTTAGCATGCTGCTCCTGGAGCTGGATATGAATGTCTCCATCCCATATGTGCACTGTTACTCTCAAGATAAAGAAAAGCTGACCTGTAAGGTCCTTATTGACCTAGGAAACCAATTAAAGAACAGAAAGAGCCACTGAAGACAGCAGTGGAATTCATCTGCAGGTATCAGCTTGGACCTCGATGCTTTCCCTGCTCGGCACTATGCTAAGTGTAGAGCGAGGACTGTGTGGCCACAAAAGAGAGAAACAAACCCAGGAAGGTAAATTGGAGGGAATTTGTCTCTGGAGTAATGGCATTTTGAGTGCTGAGCTGCATTGGCTCTCAATACCTCTTCAGTTCATAAAGGCCAATCACTACCAGCTTTGTTCTGTGGTCTCTGGTGAAAAAGAAAGGCTCTACTTAATGCAGAAAATACTCTGGAGGTCAGGAAGTGGTTTTCCCTCCCCTCAGGTTTTCAGTGGCAGCAGAAAGGGCCAGATTTGGTTTCCTAAATACAAAAAGGCAGCCTAACAAGGTCCTGTCTCTATGCTGATACTAAAGGGGTGAGGGCAAGTCCTAGTAACCTGGCAAAAAACGTACAGAAGAAAATCAGATGGAGATGTGAGCAGCTCAGCAATCCCCTTTTCATGGGATGGAATTAAATATGACTCTGTGATTCTGTGAAGTTAATTTGCACCAGCCTTACACAAGCAAAGAATAACATTACTTTCTTTGTGTTAACCCAGTTCAGTAGCAAAGGAAGTAGATGAGAACTGGTAAGGGTTATCTGTGACCTACTTCTTTCACAATGGTACAAACAACCCTTTTAGCCAAGGTACAATGGTAATTCGGGACCTCAGAGGAAATTCTGCGTCTCCCTCTTTCCCACCGGGGTCAATAGCAACTGAAAGGCTTCAGCATCTTGCCACCTGTCGCTGCAGCACTCCTAGTGACAGCACATTCAGGCCAGCCGGGTGCTCCTCACACGGGAGAGCAGAGGACAGCAGCATGCATTGCAGTGATGCAGCGACTGCAGCAACAGTCATGTGTAGAGATGAGGTTACAGTAGGTGTGAGTGAGGCCCTAGGCAATCTCTATCTCTCTCTCTCTGTATCATCTCTCTCATCTCTCTCTCTATATCATATCTCTCATATCTCTATCATATCTCTCTAACATCTCTCTCCCATATCTCTCTCCCGCATCTCCATCTCTATATCACTGTATCATCTTTCTCTACCTCTAGCCGGCAGTGTGCACATGCAGCCCAGACAGCCAACCGAGTGCTAGGCTGCATCAAGAGAAGTGTGGCCAGCAGGGCAAGGGAGGTGATTCTCCCCCTTTACTCTGCTCTCGTCAGACCCCACCTGGAGTACTGTGTGCAGTTCTGGAGCCCCCAATACAAGAAGGACATGGAACTGCTGGAGCGGGTCCAAAGGAGAGCCACGAAGATGATCAGAGGGCTGNCCGCATCTCCATCTCTATATCACTGTATCATCTTTCTCTACCTCTATTTCTATCTCTATCTCTTTATATCTATATAGATATGTAAAGATATATTTATATAGATACAGATATCCATATAGATATGTAGATACAGCTATATTTATATAGATATGTAGAGAGATACAGATATTGATACAGATATAGATGGATATATCCCGGATGTGTTCCTGTGTGAACTACCCTGGGTGATCCTGCCTTGGCAGGGAGGTTGGACTCGATGATCTCTGGAAATCTCTTCCAACCTCTAAGTTTCTGTGATTTTAATCAAATGTACCCAAGTACAGACAGGTTTTGGTCTGGTGTGGTCAGCAGGAGCAGGGAGGTCATTCTGCCCCTGTACTCTGCACTGGTTAGACCACACCTTGAGTACTGTGTCCAGTTCTGGGCCCCCCAGTTTAGAAGGGACATTGAGATGCTTGAACATGTCCAGAGAAGGGCAACGAGGCTGGTGAGAGGCCTCGAGCACAGCCCTACGAGGAGAGGCTGAGGGAGCTGGGATTGTTTAGCCTGGAGAAGAGGAGGCTCAGGGGAGACCTTATTGCTGTCTACAACTACCTGAGGGGTGGTTGTAGCCAGGAGGAGGTTGCTCTCTTCTCTCAGGCAGCCAGCACCAGAATGAGAGGACACAGCCTCAGGCTGCACCGGGGGAAGTTTAGGCTCGAGGTGAGGAGAAAGTTCTTCACTGAGAGAGTCATTGGACACTGGAATGGGCTGCCCAGGGAGGTGGTGGAGTCGCCGTCCCTGGAGCTGTTCAAGGCAAGGTTGGACGTGGCACTTGGTGCCATGGTCTAGCCTTGAGCTCTGTGGTGAAGGGTTGGACTTGATGATCTGTGAGGTCTCTTCCAACCTTGGTGATACTGTGATATTCTATCCTGATCCCTAAGAGGAGGTGGGATTTAATTTTTAAGGTGAGATTTCCTTAGTGAAAAACCCCAAACCATTCTCATTGAACTCATTTCAGTAAACACCACTGTTTGCAGAGCTGCTCCAACTTCCTTGGCAGCAGCTCCTCACCAAGCACTGTCCCTGGCACGTTCACCTGTGAGCCTCAAGAAACCTGTTTGCGTTGTCTGAAAAGATGACCTGATGCTGTTTTTTAACAACAAAGTGGACTTTCAGAGAAGTTAAACTTGCTTGAGAGGACTCCCTACTTTGTCCTTTACTTCCCCCTCTTCTCCCTGTGTGTCAGACAACTGAGACTGACATTTTATTTAGAAATATTGAAAGGATGTCTTATGGGAATTTCATTTTCCAGATGGACTGCCTGTTCCCTGGTGCACCACAAACAGCTGTCTCCTCACCCTGGAGATGATTCTGTAGTGTGTGATGGGGATATAATGTGACAGGGTATGTGGCTTCTAGAGAACTTAGAGTATGGGAACATTATGAGGAGAGGCTGAGAGCCCTGGGGTTGTTTAGTCTGGAGAAGAGAAGACTAAGAGGAGATGTGATCAATGTGTGCAAATATCTGAAGGGTGGGTGTCAAGTGGATGGGGCAAATTGTTGGTCAGCAGCGATAAGACAAGGAGCAATGGATACAAACTGGAACAGAGAAGGTTTCAGCTCAGCATGAGGAGAAACTTCTTTAGAGTGAGGGTGACAGTCCTGGAACAGGCTGCTCAGAGAGGTTGTGGAGTCTCCTTCTCTGGAGACTTTCCAACCCCACCTGGATGCATTCCTGTGCTGTCTGCCCTAGGGGATCCTGCTTTGGCAGGGGGGTTGGACTGGATGATCTCTGGAGGTCCCTTGCTGCCTCAAACATTCTGTGATTACTCCAAGAAGGTTCCATGGTAATACTTCTGTAGAATCGTAGAATCAACCAGGTTGGAAGAGACCTCCAAGATCATCCAGTTCAACCTATCACCCAGCCCTATGTAGAGATAGAGTAGTGGTACTTGAGATTTTACTTCTTTTTCCATAATAAGCTTCAAGTTTTGGTGGTTTTTTTTCTCTCTAAAGGACCCAAATTTCATGTTAGATGTGCTGCACACCTTTGCTATGGCATGGCAGCAAAACAATTAGCCAGTGCACGACCATTGAACTCCACCATGTTTCTGAGAGAAGAGACTTTATGGTGTAGGTGGAGGCAGACAAGGATCATAAACCAGGAAGATGTGCACCACCCCAATTTTGTTTCTTAGGCTGGTTTCAAACAAGGTCCTTCCTACAGTTCCTTTAGCTGCACTTCTTTTTTTGGCCTTTTTCTGGTACAGCAGAGGAAGAACATAATTTCTGCAAGGGTATAGGGGTTATACTGCAATTAATACTGAGATTATTCATAGGCAAGGGTCAACAGGAAGGTTTTCTTTGCCTCCACAATTACATTCCACTTAGTACCATATGATCATAGAATCATAGACTAATACAATCAGTCAGGGTTGGAAGGGACCACAAGGATCATCGAGTTCCAACACCCCCGCCATGGGCAGGGACACCTCACATTAGATCAGGTTGTCTAGAGCCTCATCCAGCCTGGCCTTAAACACCTCCAGGGATGGGGTTTCAATCATCTAAAAACAGCCTAATCCTTCTTTAAAGATGTTAATGAAAGGGTAAGACCAAGCCATGGCCAACACTGGTCTAAATGTCTGCTAAGATGCCGATTGGCAGAGCACAGAATGACCTTCTGTCTCTCAATACCCTCCACCTGCTCTACCTGGAGAGCACAGAGAGATGAAGTTCTTATAGAAATATAAAGAGCTGCAAATGTCCTGCTGAAGAGTAACAGTGTTTGAGACAGGATGAGGTCCTCTGAAGAGTGCCTAAGTGATTTCAGGACACCATCTGTGTTTTCTGCCAGATGAAGGACAAGGCAACACGGATGGGTCCCTGCAGTGTGAAGGGAACAGCACAAACAAGAAGTAAGAGTCAGCACAGCAGGGTTTTGAGCAGCTTCATCTTCTGAGAAAATTCATCAGTGTGGACAATGATTGCTTTGAAGAGGCTGAAAAGGGAATAGGCTCTGACTCATGAAGCTCTGCTGTCTTGAAGTGAATAGAGAGAGACAAGGGAGTCTCCTGAGGTTCAACAGGAGAGCTGCTCGAGAAATGCTTGTTCTTGAGCCTGCTTTCTGCAGCAAAGGCAGTGCAAGCAGGCAAACCCTGCTGGGCTTTGAGCTGAAAGGCCACGGATGGGATTCTACAGCTACCTGCTGAGATGCGTCAGAAAATGAGATGGTCAGAAAAGACACTTGGGGTAAAGGAGGCACAGTCCCTAAACAGTACTTAGTGCTGCTCCTCTAGGATCAGAAAAGCCTCCTGTGGACTAGCCTGTCACAGGCTCTGATGCACACCTGGACAGAGCACAGGTCCAAAGTGTGCTGGCAGCTTAGGTCACCAGGGTAAATCCTATCAAGTGGCCTTATTGTGACCTTCCAGTATCTAAAGGGGCCCTACAAAAAAGCTGGGGAGGGACTTTTTAGCATATCAGGTGGTGACAGGACTAAGAGGAATGGTGCAAAGCTGGAGGTGGGTAGGTTCAGACTGGGTGTGAGGAGGAAGTTGTTCAGCATGAGAGCAGTGAGAGCCTGGAATGGGTTGCCCAGGGAGGTGGTTGAGGTCCTGTCCCTGGAGGTGTTTAAGGCCAGGCTGAATGAGGCTGTGGCCAGCCTGATCTAGGGTAGAGTGTCCCTGAGCATTGCAGAGGGGTTGGAACTAGATGATCCTTGTGGTGCCTTCCAACCCTGACTGATTCTATGATTCTATGAAGTGTTATATGGTGCAAAAGGGACCAGCATTTGGCCAGTAAATCCATGGAAAGGAAGCACTTCCATCAGTCCTATTCCTCTTTCCTGTTTCACTCTGACTTCTTCTGCTCCACTCTTCTCTCCACCATCTCCTCTCAGACCTGCTTTCATTATAGGGTTGAAGGGCAGTGCTGAGTACATTAATCCAGTAGGACAAGGGAGGTTATTCTGCCCCTGTACTCAACACTGGTCAGGCCACACCTTGAGCACTGTGTCCAGTTCTGGGCTCTTCAATTCAATAGAGATGTTGAGGTGCTGGAAGGTGTCCAGAGAAGGGCAACAAAGCTGATGAGGGGCCTGGAACACAAACCCTGTGAGGAGAGGCTGAGGGAGCTGGGGGTGTGCAGCCTGGAGAAGAGGAGGCTCAGGGCAGACCTCATTGCTGTCTACAACTATCTGAAGGGAGGTTGTANNATTCTATTCTATTCTATTCTATTCTATTCTATTCTATTCTATTCTATTCTATTCTATTCTATTCTATTCTATCTCATACATTTTCATGAACATCAATTACAACTTGGATGCCAGAAGCTTTTTCTTACTTCCAGCAGAGTCAAAACCTAATTCTTTATCCAGACCCTGTCTCAGGTAAAACCTGGGGGCATTTTGCTGAAGTCAAGGCTGCCATCTCCTCTTCCCACTCCCTCCCACCATGCTGACAGCCCTGTGCTTTTTCCTGTAGTATCTATAAATACAATGGTTATCAGGAAAAGCCATTCCCCTTTCCGCTCTTGAAAGGCAATATCCACACAAGCTCTGGGGCAGCATTTGGAGTGTAGAATCTCTGCTGTTCAATTACCACAGAGCTTATCTCTTTCATGTGTGAGTAGATATTGCTTTTTATTATTTATTTTTTTTTATTCCCCAGCAGGACTGAAGTTTAAAAAGGCAGGAAAACATTCTAATGCTTGAGCTGGAGCAAAACATCTGGTCTTGGAATGAGCAGAGTTAATGGACTACTGGGAAAGAGCAGTATTTAGGGTCATAGAATCAGTCAGAGTTGGAAGGGACCACAAGGATCAACTACTTCCAATCCCCTTGCCATGGCAGGGACACCTCACACTAGATCAGAGCCTCATCCAGCCTGGCCTTAAACACCTCCAGGGATGAGGCTTCCACCACCTCCCTGGGAAACCTGTTTCAGGCTCTCACCACCCTCATGCTGAAGAACTTCTTCCTAACATCCAGTCTGAATCTACCCATTTCTAGTTTTGTTCCCAGGGAATAAATGCTTCCCTTATTTTGTAGTCCCTGTTGTACTGTCAGTTAGCAGATTCAAGTCATGATGACAACAAAAAGGGTCAAAAGCACACAGCAAACTTTACATGTAGTCCTTTCTACACACAAAACCATCCTTTGCTTTCATAGAGTTCATTTTATCCACAGTGAGATAAGCTCTGACTGCACTGGCAGCAGAAGTGAGGCCAGAGAGGGCTGGCAGAGAGTCTAAGGTATTCTTTATTTGAATTACAGAAATGCCTGTGAACTTTACTTAGGGGTTAGCATCCCACACAGCTGCCTGCTCTGCAGAAACCAAGGCAAAAGGCAAATCCACCCAAAAGGGATTTCAGTTTAAGCCAGTGGTTCCCACATGTCATTCACTCAGAATCACAGAATCACAGAATGTCAGGGACTGGAAGAGACCTCAAAAGCTCATCCAGTCCAAGCCCCCTGCCAGAGCAGGATCACCTAGACCAGATCACACAGGAACACATCCATCCAGGTTTTGAATATCTGCAGAGAGGGAGACTCCCCAACCTCCCTGGGCAGCCTGTTCCAGGGTTCTGTCACCCTCACAGGGAAAAAATTCCTCCTCATATTTAAATGAAACTTCCTATGCCTCAGCTTCCACCATTGTCCCTTGTCCTGTCATTGGGCATCACCCACAGAGCCTTGCTCCAGCCTCTTGGCACTCACCCTGCACATCTTTATAAACATGAATGAGATCACTTCTCAGTCTCCTCTCCTCCAAGCAGCACAGCCCCAGCTCCCTCAGGCTCTCCTCATAACAGAGATGTTCCATTCCCTTCAGCATCTTTGTGGCTCTGTGCTGGACTCTCTCAAGCAGTTTTATGTCCTTCTTGAACTGGGGGGCCCAGAATTGGACACAGTACTCCAGATGCAGCCTCAGCAGGGCAGAGTAGAGGGGCAGGAGAACCTCTCTCAATCTACTAACCACAGCCCTTCTAATCCACCTCAGAATGGCATTGCCTTTCCTGGCCATCAGAGCACATTGCTGGCTCATGATCAACCTCCCATCCACCAGGACTCCCAGATCCTTTTCCCCTTTGCTGCCTTCCAACAGGTCAGTCCCCAACCTATGCTGATCCCTGGGTTTGCTCTTTCCCAGGTGTCAGACTCTACACTTGTTGAATTTCATTCAATTTCTCCCTGCCCACTCCTCAGCCTGCCCAGGTCTGGCAGAATGGCAGCACAGCCTTCTGGTGTGGCAGTCACTCCACCCAGTTTGGTGCTGAGGTACTACTACTGTATGAGGACTGATTGCCAAAAGCAACAGCATTCCCTGCCACCTCCAGCACCACAACTGATCTCCTTGGAGCAGTTTGAGTGCTTCTGGAACAGACTGAGGGCTCCTGGAGCAGACCAAGGGCTCAGTTCTCCCCAGTGAGCTCTCCGCTGTGGGGAGCTTGTGTGCTCCTTGCTGGTGAAATCCCTGCCTAGGTGGATAGATACCAATGACCATTCCAGCTGCCTCTCCCAGACACAGGGAGCTTACCCTTCTGCAGTTTCTTTCAGATCTGTTGCTAAAATGGCTGAGAGCTGGAGACAGCCATACAAATATGAGCCATGAGGCTGAAGAAAAGGGAAAGAGATGATCTAAGATATGTCTGTTAATTTTGGGTCAAGATGTGTCAGCCTGCTGTAGCTACTGATAGTAGCAGGAGCAGTGACCTTTAATTATAGCAAGATAATGGGCACTGCTGCAGTACAGAAACAGCTAAAAATAAAATGCAGGATGAAAATACGAAGTATCTTGGAATGTGATCACATTTTCCACTAATGGAAAACATAACTCTACTCTCTGTGTCACTGAGAAATGTTTTCTTCTGCAGATGCTAAGGTTACATTCAGCTGCTGACTTGGTATGGTTTAATTCAAGGTATCATACTAGACTGATAAAATTAGAGGAACTGGAAAGCTGTGTGGATGTTCCCACAGGAAAGGGACCTCAAAGCTCATCCACTTCCAAGATCCTGCCATAGGCAAGGACACTTCTCACTAGAACAGGTTGCTCAGGCCTCATCCAGCATGGCCTTGAACACCTTCAGGGAGGCTGTGGAGCACAGGATCACAGAATGTGATCAAAAAGATCACATTCTGTGATCCTGTGATCCACAACCTCCCTGGGCAACCTGTGCCAGTCTTTCACCACCCTCGCTGGAAAGGACTTCTTCTTAACATCCAGTTTCAGTCTCCCCTCTGCCAGTTTAAACCCATTCCTCCTCATCCTCTCATTACAAGACCTTGTCAATAGTCCCTCTCCAGACCTCCTGTAGGCCACTTCAGATACTGGAAGACTACTACAAACTCTCCTCCAAGCCTTCTCTTCTCCAGGCTACAGAGCCCCAACTCTCTCAGCCTGTCCTCATAGCAGAGCTGCTGCAGCCCTCTGAGCATCTTGGTGGCCTCTGGACTCGCTCCAACAGGCTCTGTCATTCCGTGAAAGGGCTTCTTTACTGTAAGGGTCACAGAGCACTGGCACAGGCTCCCCAGGGAGGCTGTGGAGTCTCCTTCTCTGGAGATTTTCATGGCCTGTCTGGATGTGTCCCTGTGTGACCTGAACTAGATTGTATGGTCCTGCTCTGGCAGGGGCATTGGACTTGATGATCTCTTTGGGTCCCTTCCAACCTCTAACATCCTGTGATCCTGCGACTGCTTACAACTTGAACTATCTCTGAGTTACAGAGCCTGTAAAAGCAGAGGTGGTTCTCACCTTGGGACTGCACGTTGCACTTTACAGAAGGTGGTCACTGAGGGGCTTGTTACATCTCAGAGACACAGAAAATTTCCCACGTACCAGCTTTTGCTGACAAACTTTCTGCGCCTATTCAGACGAAGCGATTAGCGAAGTGCTTTGAAATGCCCCAGCCACTGCGAGCTCTGAATAGCAGCTCTATTAACATGCAAGTCAGGACAACCATTACAGCCCAAATTACAGAGCAAGCTGAAAGAAGTTTGAAGAGCCAACTTCTGAGCGTTGGAGAAGCAATCAAACCTCACCCCTGCCCCGGCACAAGTCCTTTCACAATGGCATCTTCCTCGGATCTGTTGACAAACTTTGGCTAATGTTTCTGCCGGCTGAAAGGGTTTCTGCCAATACAGCAACATATTGCAGATAAAACCTAATGAGCTGAGTTTAACAGCAACAACAACAACAAAAAAAGCCATGTGGCTTCCTTACAGTGATGCCCATCTGTCGGCTCAGTGAAGCAGCAGTGTGCTGCAGCTGCACTCCTTTGCTTTGTATCAAATCAAAATAAAGCTGTGCACCCCAGAGTCAGGTATGATAAACAGGCCAGCAAATTGCCTTACATGGGTATCATACAGCTCCTTATCTGTCTCACTTTTCAGAGCAGCATAAGCAGATGGCTGCTAACGGTGGGGGGAAATTCTCTCCGTTCTCTTTTTTGGCATCCAGCTTGAGGGATGTGGCCCAGAAGTCCAGCACCACACACACAAAAAAAAAACCCCAACAGGCATTTAAATTGGACTAGGACTGGAGATCACAGCCTGCAAACACAACTTTTGAAATTGGAGCAGATTTCCTTCCTAGCAAAGGAAATGCCTGGTTAGACTGGGTCTGGTGGAACAAAAAAGGACACAGGACAATAAATAACAATAAAAAAAGGCTTTGTGAGCAGCCTCACAAAACAATGAGGAGGTTGGCTTCCCTCCAGCCTCCTGTCCTACAAAGCAACTGGCTCTTCCATGCTTCCCTTATTTATCACAGGGGCAGTGGGAATAGGGAAGGCTTCCCTGGCCGTTGGTTGGTGGCTGGAGGCATCATCTCCCACTGGTCCTCTCTGTGGCCAAGGGTGCAGAGGAGAAGGGTGTTTCTGCTGCGACTGGAAGTAGGGTTGGACTTGATGATCTATGAGGTCTCTTCCAACCTTGGTGATACTGTGATACTGTGATAGGGCCATTAAGAGAGCTCAGGGACTGTAGAACATCTGTCTTTGACAGAAATCTCTGCTGAGAGCAGGATGTCACAGGCTAAAAGCTTCAGTTTCTCCTGGCTCATCTTTTTCCTGGCTCATTTGTCAGGCCAGTCTGAAGTTTAAAATGTGAAAAAGAGTTTGCTCTTCCTTTCACTGGCAATAAAACAAATATTAGTGCTTTTGTCTTCACTGTGCTTTTTGGCATCAGTTTCAGGTTTTGGAAGCAATCAGAAAGTGCCTGGACTCAACACAGAGGCTGTTCTGTTTTGGTACATTGAGAATGGATCACAGGATGTTAAGGGTTGGAAGGGACCCAAAGAGATCATCCAGTCCAACCCCACTGCCACAGCAGGACCATACAATCCAGCTCAGGTCACACAGGAACACATTCAGACAGGCCTGCAAAGGCTCCAGAGAAGGAGACTCCACAACCTCTCTGGGCAGCCTGTGCCAGTGCTCTGGGACCCTTACAGTAAGGAAGTTCCCCCTTGTGTTGAGCTGGAACCTCCTGTGCTGCAGCTTCTACCCATTGCTCCTTGTCCTATCCCAGGGAGTCAGTTAGCAGAGCCTGTCCCCCACTCCTGACCCCCAGCCCTCAGAGATTTATAAACATTTATTGAATCCCCTCTCAGTCTTCTCATCTCCAGACTAAACAGTCCCAGGACCCTCAGCCTCTCTTCTTCAGGCAGTGCTCCAGTCCCCTCATCATCCTCGTAGCCCTCCCTTGGACTTTCTCCAGCAGATCCCTGTCCCTCTTAAACTCGGGAGCCCAAAACTGAAGGCAGTACTCAAAATGAGGTCTCACCAGGGCAGAGTAGAGGGGGAGGAGAACCTTCTCCCATCTGCTGGACACACTCTGCTTAATGCCAAAGGATCCCATTGGCCTTCCTGGCCACAAGGGCACATTGCTGTGCCATGAATGTTATCCGCCAGCAGTCCCAGATCCCTCTCCACAGGGCTGCTCTCCAGCAGAAGCTTTGCTAATGTGTATGTCACAGCTTTTAAGTTCAGTTGGTTCCAGATCTCAAAGCTGGATGTGAAATCCATCACCTGCTGCCAAGATCTCTGTAAGTGCCTCTGATTGCTGGGGACCAAGCAGCCGATTTGCAGGAAGCTTTGCTGTCACCAAGAGAAATGGCTGCAATAGAGCAGATTGAAGTTGTTTAGAGCTGTGCCTGCTGAGGAACTTTTTCAGCACGTTGCCACTTCTTAACCACGTTTGAGTTGTAAGTCTGTGTGTGTGTGTGTGCTGCTGTCTGATCTGTGGGCTGTCACTGCGCCGTTGCACTAACATTTCAAAGGCTGAAATCTGGAGCTTCTCAGCTCCCTGCACTCAGGCAAGAGAGAAAAGAAATATGACATAGATAGAAAACTGACTGAGAAGAGGCAGAATTAGCAACTTTTACCCTCCAGGTCATTAAAAGTTCTCTGATCTATCATACTTCTGAAGATCAGACTGTTTATATTCACGTGTTAGTAGGAGCCTCATCGTAGGTGCAGCTATCTGGAAGAGCTGACCTCGTTTCCCTCAGTGCAAGCTCTGTATGTCTTGGGGAAAACACATCTCTGCTGAAGATCAGCTAAGCAGTGTTAAATAAACTGTGGAGATCATAGAATCATAGAATCAACCAGGTTGGAAGAGCCCTCCAAGATCAGCCAGTCCAACCTAGCACCCAGCCCTATCCAATCAACCAGACCATGGCACTAAGTGCCTCATCCAGGCTTTTCCTGAACACCTCCAGGGATGGTGACTCCACCACCTCCCTGGGCAGCCCATTCCAATGCCAATCACTCTCTCTGGCAACAACTTCCTCCTAACATCCAGCCTAGACCTCCCCTGGCACAACTTGAGACTTTATCCCCTTGTTCTATTGCTGGTTGCCTGGCAGAAGAGACCAACACCACCCGGCTACAGCCTCCCTTCAGGTAGTTGTGGACAGCAATGAGGTCACCCCTGAGCCTCCTCTGTGATGTGGAAGACTGGCACTAAGACAAAGCCAAAAGACACTTAATTCTTGTGCACCAGACATTTTAGGGTCATCTCTTACGAGGAGAGCCTGAGGGAGCTGGGGCTCTGCAGCTTGGAGAGGAGGAGGCTGAGAGGAGTCCTCATTCATGGTTATAAATACGCAAAGGGTGAGTGCCAAGAGGCTGGAGCCAGGCTCTGCTGGGTGATGCCCAATGACAGGACAAGGGGCAGTGGGTGGAAGTTGAGGCATAGGAAATTTCATGTAATCATGAGGAGAAATTTCTTCATTGTGAGAGTGACAGAGCACTGGAACAGGCTGCCCAGGGGGGTTGTGGAGTCCTCTCTCTGGACATATTCAAGCCCTGCTTGGACACGTTCCTGGTGATCCTGCCCTGGCAAGGAAGGTTGGATTGGATGAACTTTTGATGTCCCTTCCAGCCCCTGACATTTTGTGATTCAGTGATCAGTACTGGGAACTGTGGTCAGTCCTTTCTGTGTGGATGAGGTGGTGAAGGATATACGGCATTCAGTTTTGGGCTCCCCAGTTTAAGAGGGACAGGCATCTGCTGGAGAGGGTCTAGCAGAGGGCAACAAGGATCACTGCCTGGTGAGGAGAGGCTGAGGGACCTGGGGCTTTCTAGTCTGGAGAAGAAAAGGCTGAGAGGGGATCTAATAAATGTTTATAAATATCTGAGGGCTGGGGGTCAGAAGGGGGGGACAGGCTCTGCTCACTGCTCCCTGGGATAGGACAAGGAGCAATGGATGGAAGCTGCAGCACAGGAGGTTCCAGCTCAACACAAGGAGGAACTTCCTTACTGTAAGGGTCCCAGAGCACTGGCACAGGCTGCCCAGAGAGGTTGTGGAGTCTCCTTCTCTGGAGCCTTTGCAGGCCTGTCTGGATGTGTTCCTGTGTGACCTGAGCTGGATTGTATGGTCCTGCTGTGGCAGTGGGGTTGAACTGGATGATCTCTTTGGGTCCCTTCCAACCCCTGACATCCTGTGAGCCTGTGATGTGTCTATATCACATAGCTGAAGCAGGACAGCCATATGTCAGTGTCAGAACCAGGCAGCACTAATTCATGGTCTTCCTTCTGTTGCAGCTGCATCCTGTGCGTATCAAAACTGAGTGGGGGCTTGTGAAAAGGGGATCAGAGCTAGCATGGAAAGCAATGAGTTGTATACAGTGTGATGGTATCTAAATGAAGTTTTCTCCTTTTGAAGAGTGATGAACAATGCCACATTGAACTGCATTTGCTTGAGCAAGACCCTAGAGTGGTGGCCAAAGATTGCTGAAAGGTATTATGTGAAATATATACCCTGGGAGCTTCGCTTGCCTGCTGCATGTGCTGTGCCCTGATTTCCAGAAGCAACCCCTCAACTTAGGTCAGGAGTCTGAGGCAGCTGCCTCTGACCAGCTCAATTTCATTGTTGTCTGATCACACCTTTTTGACTCTCATTTCACCTCTGAACAGCAGTCAGCTGTATGAAAATCCTGCCTAAGCAGAACAAATAAAAGCTGCAGAATCACAGAATCAGTCAGGGTTGGAAGGGACCACAAGTTCTGGAGCCCATAACACAAGAAGGACATGGAATTGTTGGAGCCAGTCCAGAGGAGGCCACCAAGATGCTCCAAGGGCTGCAGCAGCTCTGCTATGAGGACAGGCTACAAAAGTTGGGGCTCTGCAGCCTGGAGAAGAGAAGGCTTTGAGGAGACCTTATAGCAACCTTTCAGTATCTGAAGGGGGCCTACAGGAAGGCTGGGGAGGGACTATTGACAAGGTCTGGTAATGACAGGATGAGGAGTAAAGGGTTTAAACTGGCAGAGGGGAGATTGAAACAATGTTAGGACGAAGTTCTTTGCAGTGAGAGTGGTGAGACACTGGCACAGGTTTGCCTAGGGAGGTTGTGGCTGCTGCCTCCGTGGAGGTGTTCAAGGCCAGGTTGGATGAGGCCTTGAGCACCCTGTTCTAGTGGGAGATGTCCCTGCCTATGGTGGGGGGGTTGGAGCTGGATAAGCTTTGAGGTCCCTTCCAACCTAAACCATTCTATGATTCTGTGTTTCTGTGATCATCTAGTTCCAACCCCCCTGTTATGGGCTGGGACACCTCACACTCGATCAGGCTGTCCAGAGCCTCATCCAGCCTGGCCTGAAACACCTCCAGGGATGAGGCTTCGACCACCTCCCTGGGAAACCCCTTCCAGGCTCTCAACACCCCCATGCTGAACAACTTCTTGCTAACATCCAGGCTGAATCTACCCATTTCTAGCTTTGTTCCATCCCCCCCAGTCCTATCACTACCTGACATCCTCTAAAGTCCCTTCCCAGCTTTCTTGTAGCCCCCTGAAGATACTGAAAGGCCACAATAAGGTCAGCTGGAAGCCTTCTCTTCTCCAGACTGAATAGCCCCAACTCCCTCAGTCTCTCTTCACGGAAGAGGTGCTGTAGCCCTCTCATCATCCTCATGGTCCTTTCCCACATGCTGCACTTCGCAACCCCAACTCCCTCAGTCTCCCTTCACAGAGGAGGTGCTGTAGCCCTCTCATCATCCTCGTGGCCCTTTCCCACATGCTGCACTTTGCCTAAAAGTGTGTTGAACAATTGCACATTCTCCCCCCTGGTGTTTTATTCATGGCTGCAGTTTCTTCCATTTAGCCAAGCTGTAGACAAGAGGAGGAACGAACAAGATGGCTGAGTTAAATATAGCATAACAGAGTGTCCAGGGCTGTGCAGTCATAAAAGAAGAAAGAAATTACTTCAGAGAGGATGAAGCACTCTCTTGCTATAGAAGTTGTAGCTGGTGTCAAAGAGTGCAGAGCACTGAACAGCATGCTAGGGAAAGGAAAAGCCTGGCATGCCGGCCCAGAACATTAACACACTGCTCAGTGCTTAGCTCCAAATGGAAGAGGAGTTTCATGACTCCTTTTCCTGAGCTGGTGACAGCTGTGACAAAGCTGTATAATGGAGTTACAACTCCAGCTTCACCTTGACCACATGTGACTACCTGTGTCAAGGAAAAGTCGTGTCTTTGTGCAGCTCCGGTGATGCTCCAGAGCGAGCGAGCTGCGAGGTGAACACACTGTGGGCTGTAATCATAGAATCATAGAATGGTTTAGGTTGGAAGGGACCTCAAGGATCATCCAGCTCCAACCCCCCTGCCATAGGCAGGGACACCTCCCACTAGAGCAGGCTGCTCAAGGCCTCATCCAGCCTGGCCTTAAACGCCTCCAGGGAGGAAGCATCCACAACCTCCCTGGGCAACCTGTGCCAGTGTCTTACCACCCTCACTGTAAAGAACTTCCTCCTAACATCCAGTCTAAATCTCCCCTCTGCCAGTTTAAACCCATTCCCCCTCGTCCTGACATTACCAGACCTTGTCAATAGTCCCTCCCCAGCCTTCCTGTAGGCTCCCTTCAGATACTGGAAAGCCCCTCTAAGGTCTCCTCAAAGCCTTCTCTTCTCCAGGCTGAAGAGCCCCAACTCTCTCAGCCTGTCCTCATAGCAAGAATGAAGCAAGAATGTGCTGATGGCACCAAGTTGGGTGGCAGTGTTGATTTGAATGAGGGTAGAGAGGCTCTGAAGAGGGTCTTGGATAGGCTTAGATCCATGGGCCAATATGAGTTTCAACAAGGCCAAATGCCAGGTCCTGCACTTGGATTACAACAACTCCAAGCAATGTTACAGGCTTGGGGCAGTGTGGCTGGAGAGCTGCTGGCAGAAAGGGAGCTGGGGGTTGTAATAGACAGGAGCTGAATAGGAGCCAGCAGTGTGCCCAGGTGGCCAAGAAGGACAATAACATCCTGGCTTGGATTGAAAGAGCTGTGTCCAGCAGGAGCAGGGAGGTGATTGTCCCCTTGGACTCTGCTCTGCTGAGGCCACACCTCAAGTGTTGTGTTCGGTTTTGACACCACAATACAAGAGATTCTATGGTTCTTTGACTGCCCAAACAAGGTGACATCCTCTTCAAAACCCTCTTCAAAGGATTTGGAAACTATTTCCAATCATCATCATCATACAATCAACCAGGTTGGAAGAGACCTCCAAGATCATCCAGTCCAACCTAGCACCCAGCCCTAGCCAGTCAACCAGACCATGGCACTAAGTGCCTCATCCAGGCTTTTCTTGAACACCTCCAGGGATGGTGACTCCACCACCTCCCTGGGCAGCCCATTCAAATCACTCTCTCTGTAAAGAACTTCCTTCTAATATCCAGCCTATATCTCCCCTGGCACAACTTGAGTCTGTGTCCCCTTGTCCTGTTGCTGGTTGCCTGGGAAGAGTGCAGGCTGGGGCAGGAAAGGAGTGACATCTGTCTTCTCCTACATGGGGGATGCTCTACTTTGTTTTCAGTACCTCTTAAACTATTAAAACCTATTAAACAGTACACTATTAAATCATGCTGTGATGGAGGCAAGAGGGTCCCTGTGGATAAAAATCAAACTGTGCCCACCCCACCATGCTGATAGGCACTGTGTAAAGACCTGGAATTTTTCATTGCAGAGACATGCTGGTCATTGGGTAGTCACAGAGAAGAAAATGGTAGGTCAGGGAGGGACCTGCTCACACTGCTGCCTTGCCCAACCTCCACATGAATGTAAATGCCCCTTCCGTGGGGACAGGAGTGAAAGAAAATTGGACAATGAGAGCAAGACTACTCACCTGCTACCACCTATTTATTAAACTGACCTTGTAATAGTGATGGTTAGCAAAATGTATGATTGAAACACATCTAACACCTTTCTTTGTACAGAAACCAGCACAGTAAAATGCTACTTACGCTGAATGGGTAGCAAAACCCAATCATATAACCTATTGAAGAATTGAACCCACACATCCACTGGCTGCTAGAAAACCATTCTCCTTCAATCCTTGCTTCTGTGAAGAAAAGGGGATGCTGGTAAATTTCAACTTGCATGTCTCCATCCTCGGGTGCATCAGGAAAAGTGTTCCAGCAGGGCTAGGAAGGTTCTTTCCCCCTCTGCTCTGCCCTGGTGAGGCCACACCTGGAGTATTGTGTCCAAGTTTGGGCTTCCTGGTTCAGGAGAGACAAGGACCTGCTGGAGAGAATCCAGTGGAGAGCCACAAGGATGACTGGGGGACTTGAGCATCTCCCCTATAGAGAGAAACTGAGAGCCTTGGGGCTGTTTAGTCTTGAGAAAAGAAGACTGAGAGGAGATCTGATCAATGTGTACAAATATCTGAGGGGTGGGTACCAAGTGCCTGGGGCCAAGCTCTTTTTGGTGAGCAGCAGCAACAACACAAGGAGCAAGGGATACCAACTGGAACAGAGAAGGTTTCACCTCAATGTGAGAAGAATTTTTTTTCACAGTGAGGGTGACAGAGCCCCAGAGCAGGCTGCCCAGAGAGGCTGTGGAGTGTCCTTCTCTGGAGACTTTCCAAACCCACTCAGGTGCTTTCCTGTGCAAACTACCCTAGGGGATCCTACCTTGGCAGGGGAGTTGGACTGGATAATCTCTGGAGGTCCTTTCCAATCTCTGTTGGAAGTTTAGTGATCTGTGATTCCAGATCTACACAAAAGTAATTTGCCTACCGAGTTTTGTGCCTTTGATTAGGAAAGACTTACTAGAAGACAATGTGGTTCACATTTGGTGACCCTGAGCATTAGAAACCAGTGGTGAAGAATTGATTTTTTTGTGGTTTGCTGACTGAACTAGGAAAAATGTGTGAGGAAAATGCTTGTGGCTTGATCCTCTCAAGGTTTTTCATCTTCCCACAGAAATGTAAGAACAACAACGAAACAAAAAAGAAAGCTAAAAAGGATTGTGTTGTCCCTAAGCATTGTTTGGGGACATAGAACAGAGTGTGTTGCACTGAAAATGTGAGGATGAATGGCCTGGCATGCTTTTAGCAGAAAAACCCAGCATGTTTTGCAATGTAAGGCTGGAATTCACAGGCTATTTCAGTTACCCAGGTCTGCGTTGTGTTTTGGTAGAAATATTGTCTCTCATTTGCTCACCCCTAACAAATGTGTCCAGAGAAGGGCACCAAGGCTGGGGAGGGGGTTGGAGCACAGCCCTGTGAGGAGTGGCTGAGGGAGCTGGGAGTGTGCAGCCTGGAGAAGAGGAGGCTCAGGGCAGACCTCATTGCTCTCTACAACTACCTGAAGGGAGGTTGTAGCCAGGTGGGGTTGGTCTTTTGTGCCAGGTACCCAGGGACAGAACAAGAGGACACAGCCTCAAGCTGTGCCAGGGCAGGTTCAGGCTGGATGTTAGGAGGAATTTCTTCCCAGCAAGAGTGATTGGCATTGGAATGGGCTGCCTGGGGAGATGGTGGGGTCCCCACCCCTGGAGGTGTTTGAAAGGAGGCTGGATGAGGCACTTAGTGCCATGGGTTCGTTGATTAGAAAGTGTTAGGTGGTAGGTTGGACTTGATAATCTTGAAGATCTTTTCCAACCTGGTTAATTCTGTGATTCTGTGAAACATAGAGAACTCTGCTAGGTCCCCTGGTAGGGTAAGCATGAATAACTGTACCTGTTATGCCTGCCAGAGTCTGAAGAGGAGTTGGTTTTGACTGTGCTGGGTGCTATGCCACCAGCACCCTGAGAAGTTGTGGTTTCTCCATGTTGTTTCCTTATCAGGCTGCGAACACTTTGCAGCTCCATCTGATCCTACTTGCTCCCACTTCTAATGCATTGGTAGAGTCAACTCATTGTGAAATGAGGACAAGAGGAGCAGCAGCAGGTTCTGCTGGGCTCATAGTGTGGGCCTCCCCTTGCCCTCAGTCAGGAAAAAAGCTGTCACTGATGCCTTAGAAGGTGTTAGGTGATGGCTTAGACTCGATAATCTTGAAGGTCTTTTCCAACCTGATTAATTCTGATTCTGATTCTGTTCACTCCTGAGCCTCTTGTGTTGGTGCAAACCAGCAGCACCTGTAAACAGCTCAGGAGACAAATGAAGAGTGCAATGAAGAGATAACCAATTGCTTGTGCTTCTCTCTAGTGCTACACCTGATTGCTACAGCAGTGGAGCAACAACAGAACATCTTTGGCAGAATTTTCAGTGGCAAAAGCTTTGACAGAAATGGGAATTGCACCAAAAATTCCAGCTTGTTTCTATATTTTTCCTTGAGAAAAAAAAAAAAAAGAATAAAGTGGGGAAAAAAGTTTTCCAGCCACTAAGCCCCAAGATTTTCTGATTTGCAATGAGAAAAAGAGGCAAAAAAAAGGTAGTTTTTTTTCCTCCAGTTTGTCAGTGCAATTGCAAAATTTCTCAAACCTCTTCAAAAGCAGAAATGAGAATGGTTTGGCAAGAACTCCTCTGAAACCAAGTCACACCTGTGGAGATACTTCAGAGCACTGTGGTCAGAGCTCTTAGCTCCTCATGGTTTTCACAGAATCACAGAACCTTAGAGAATGGAAGTGACCTCCAGAGATTGTTGATCCTTCAACCCCTCTGCCAAGGCAGGATACCCCAGGGTAGCCACACAGGAATGCATCCAGGTGGGTTTGGAAAAGTCTCCAGAGAAGGAGAAGAAGAACTTCCTCCAGAGGAAGAACTTCTTTGATGTAAGGGTCACAGAGCACTGGAACAGGCTGCCCAGAGACCTTGTGGAGTCTCCTTCTCTGGAGGCTTTCAAGACCCATCTGGATGTGTTCCTCTGTGACCTGAGCTATTTTCTATGGTCCTGCTGTGGCAGAGGGGTTGGACTCCATGATCTATGGATCTTCCAACCCCTAACATCCTGTGATCCTGTCATCAGGAACTGTCTGGTGACTTGTGCCAATAACAGGAAATCTGTCTTCTTGGCTTTTCCAGCAACTGAGTTGCTTTTCTCTCAAGTCTTCTTTCTTCCCCAAAGCCTGCTCCCCAGCTGTGTTTGCTTGGCCACATTACTGCAGACCTAACACAGAAGTGGCCATTGTATGAGATTATTAATGCTGCTTCATTGGTGTGTGGCATAGAGAATCCTGTTTCATTTCAAACTCACACAACCAATTTTCTCATCCCTCTTTGTTTGCTTACTGTGCAGAGAACTGCACAATTCAGCTGTGGGTTATGCCCCACCTTTTGGCCCATCCCTTTATAATTGTTTAAGGCTGTATGATTCTCCCTGCTGCTCTGAATATGCTCTCCTGTGCTTGCTCTTGCTTTTGTTAGAGTTAAAGCATGAAGGAACACAATAAAACACTAAATAATGTGAGGTCAAGGAGTCAGTCAATGGAATTGATAGGAGGTAAACAGAAAAAAAATGAATATAAACCAGCTGCAAAATGAACAGAGACTGGGAATTGGCAGAGAGCTTTTAGAGGAGATGGTCTTGCAGCAGATGCCACAGACTTAATTAGTTTAAGGACAGAGCTTGATCAATTTATGTGCAATTTTACATGGAAGAGTTATTTGTGATAGCAGAAGTGAGTCTTGGCAACCTAGAAGGTCTCTTCCAGCACTGAAGTGTTGGTCTTACAGTCAGAGACACAGGCAATACATGCAGCCATGTAAGGTTTTTCCTTAGAGGGAGAAACTCTTTAAGAGTTTCCTCTCTGACCCATCCCTGCTTTCCAATATTTTATTGCCTCAGTGGATGAGAAAGAGGTCAGCAGGACAGGTGGATGTGTGCCACTTTGTTGTTGTATGTTTGGGGCAGGAGGCAGTGACTGCTTGGCAGCAGGGTCTGTGGAGTTGCTTGAGGCACCAAGGAGCTCCTGCTCTGGTTGCATTTAGAAGAAAAGACTGGCTAGTCTGGAGCCAAAGACTCTGAAATACAGGATCACAGGATGTTAGGGGTTGGAAGGGACCCAAAGAGATCATCCAGTTCAACCTCCCTGCCAGAGCAGGACCATACAATCCAGCTCAGGTCACACAGGAACAGATCCAGACAGGCTGTGAAAGGCTCCAGAGGAGACTCCACAACCTCTCTGGGCAGCCTGAGCCAGTGCTCTGTGACCCTTACAGCAAAGAAGTTCCCCCTTGTATTGATGTGGAACATCCTGTGCTGCAGCTTACATCCATTGCATTTCCTCCTCAGAGACATCCCAGAGACATACATTGCTCCTTGTCCTATCCCAGGGAGCAAGTGAGCAGAGCTTGTCCCCCAGTCCTGGCCCCCAGCCCTCAGAGATTTATAAACATTGATTAAATCCCTTCTAAGTCTTCTCTTCTCCAGACTAAACAGCCTCAGGTCCCTCAGCCTCTCTTCTTCAGGCAGTGCTTCAGTCCCCTCATCATCCTCGTAGCCCTCCCTTGGACTCTTTCCAGCAGATCCCTGTCCCTCTTAAACTGGGGAGCCCAAAACTGAAGGCAGTACTCAAGATGAGGTCTCACCAGGGCAGAGTAGAGGGGAGAGAGAACCTTCTTCCACCTGCTGGACACACTCTTCTTAATGCACCGCAGGATCCCATTGGCATTCCTGGCCACAAGGGCACATTGCTGTGCCATGAATGTCACCTACCAACACTCCCATATTCCTCTCCACAGGGCTGCTCTCCAGCAGATCACCTCCCAACCTGTGGAGGCTGAGTGGGCAGGTCAGGGCATGTTTTACAGGTTTAGGATCTGTGCTGAATGCTAGAGTGGGCTGCTAATGAAAAGAAGCCATTCCCTGCAGGTTAGTCTTTGCAAGCAAACAGCCATGCTGCAAGTGATTTGCTACCAGCACACTGCTGAAGAGAATGCAGAGCAGCTCAGGGAACAAAGAACAGGATCAAGTACAAGAGATTTATCATCCAGGTTAGCTGTAAAGCATCATGAGTAAAAAGGGAATAAATGCCAAGGGGTTAGTAAATACATGTAGATGTTCCCTGGGCTCTCTCAGCTGCCCATGGTACATCAAATAAAGGCCTGATAGGTCTTGTTTCTGCTGAGCACAGCAGCTACTCTGGCTGTTGGGAGAGCTGAGCCAACTCCTTACTGGTGCCTCAAGGGTCATGCCTCTTCCCCTTTCACAGAGTCACACAGAATCACAGAATGTCAGGGTCTGGAAGGGACCTCAAAAGCTCATCCAGTCCAACTCTCCTGCCAGAGCAGGATGACCTAGAGCAGATCATACAGGAACGTGTCCAAGCAGGGCTTGAATAGCTCCAGAGAGGGAGACTTTCCCTGCGTTGTGGCTCATGCTCCCTTGGCCTTGAGCTGGCTGTGGCATAGGAAACTTCACTTGGATTTATGCTCCAGGTTCTATGTCTGTCTGCTTAGCTAACGAAATCAGCAGGTCAATCACTAAGAACAGGAGGAATGCATAGACCTAACACGTAGGAAGAGGTGGGATGGGAGAGCAGGGCTGCCTGGCTTTGCAGGCAGCCAGTTGCCAGGTCAGCTCAGCTGGTCTTCTTGCTCTGGCTCTGCTCTCAGCCTGCCTGCAATCATTGCACCTCAGGTTAGTGGGAGCATGCTGGGGAGGGAGCAGGTCTGCCGCTGAGCTGGCGCGGGGCTGCCAGCTGTCTGCAGCGCTCGCAAGCTCTACCTTCTGTTCCGAGCGCTGAAAGCACTTCGGCTGAAGAAGAAAAAGAAACTAGTGAAGCAAGACAAAGCTATAACCCATAGTGAAAGAAAACCCCCTGCCATCCCATAAGAGAACACCTCGCACCACATGCTCTGCTAGAGACTTCAGGTTGGCCTAATTGCATCGAATATTCATGTTGTGCTTTTCCTTTGTCCTGCTGCCGCGGCAGCTGACATCGATCGCCAGAAGCCTCTGACAGAGATAATCGTCCTCACCGAGTCTTGCTTCTATTTCAACAGCCCTCCCAGCAGCACCTTTTCACACCTTTATAGATCTGCACATTCCCTCCCATTGCTGGATTTCAGCAGCTTTCAGTTCCTGAAGTTGCAGTGTCTCAGGCAGTCTGTGCAGGAACGTGTTGATTGGGACCCAGGCTGGGGACAGAGTGGCTGGAGAGCAGCCAGGAAGAAAGGGACCTGTGGGTACTGGTGGATAGTAGGCTGAAGATGAGGCAGCAGTGTGCCCAGGTGGCCAAGAGGGCCAATGGCATCCTGGCCTGGATCAGGAACAGTGTGGCCAGTAGGATGAGGGAGGTTATTCTGCCCCTGTACTCTGGTCAGGCCACACCTTGAGTGCTGTGTCCAGTTCTGGACTCCTCAATTCAAGAGAGATGTTGAGGTGTTGGAAGGTGTCCAGAGAAGGGCAACAAGGCTGATGAGGGGCCTGGAACACAAACCCTATGAGGAGAGGCTGAGGGAGCTGGGGTTGTTTAGCCTGGAGAAGAGGAGGCTAAGGGCAGACCTCATTGCTGTCTACAACTACCTGAAAGGAGGTTGTAGCCAGGTGGGGTTGGTCTCTTCTCCTAGACAATGAGCAACAGAACAAGGGGACACAGTCTCAAGTTGTGCCAAGGGAGATATAGGCTGGATGTTAGGAGGAAGTTGTTGGCAGAGAGAGTGATTGGCATTGGAATGGGCTGCCTAGGGAGGTGCTGGAGTCACCGTCCCTGGAGGCGTTCAAGGAAAGCCTGGATGAGGCACTTAGTGCCATGGTCTGGTTGACTGGATAGGGCTGGGTGCTAGGTTGGACTGGATGATCTTAGAGATCTCTTCCAACCTGCTTGATTCTACTCTATTCTATCCTATCTTCAGGGAGCCAGCATGCAGCCCCCTTTGATGGTTCTGACATGCCACCTATTAACATGTCAGGGCCCCTCTTGTACAGCTGACAAGTGTGGCACTTTTTAAGAGCTAAGGAAAAAAAAGGCACTCAGGAAATGCTGCCTGGTATGACTGGCTCTCGGCTACCTTGTCGCTATTGTTCTCCCTCCTCATGCAGAACCAAGCTCTGTGCCTGCAGGATTGGATAAACCATAGCGCTTCACACATCTGCAGCAGACTAACTTAATTACAATAGTTTAATTCTGCTTGATATCAATCAGCTCTGTACACAGCAAGATTAATTATTGCTGTCAGTTTGTCAGCTCTGTAATAAGAAAATACAGATCCTGAATGACAGATGCAGATTTCTGGGGCGTGAGAAGAGTGAGTTTGCCTCCTTTACTCCCTGGGGAGGGAGAAAATCTGCAGAAGGTGAGCTGACCTGGGAAGAGATGTGCAGGCTGGAGCTGGGATTCTCACCTGCTCCGCACCACAGATGGGTGCTTGTTAGTATCTAAGCTGATTCCTCTCTCCTGCCAGCATGCCAGAGCATCTCACAATTACATTTGCCTAGGCAGACTAATTTTATTTGCAGGTATGAGATGGTGAGTGTGGAAAATAGCTGCTGCCAAATGTTTGTCTGAAGGAAACAGTTCCTGTGTAGCTGCCTCTCTCAAAGGGTGCCTCTTCATAGTGATTTTCTGTGATCCAGAGTGGGTGTAAAATGCTGCCAGATAAGAACAGCAATGATTTCCACCTGCTCTGTGCTGCTATAAATGGCTATGCAGGAAACCTGGACTGAAAGCTGCCTGCTGCTGCAGAGGTGACAGACAGAGCTGTTATTTTTGCTTTGCTATTGTGCATGGCCATTCTAGTGCAAAAGCTGTGTTGATTTGTAGGTGACTATTTAATCCTCCTCATTCTCCGCTGGTATGAGGTTATCTTACTCCAAGGCAGTGCATCCACAAGCTGCTCCAATCAGCACAGGCTAGGGAAGGCTCTGAACCAGGGAGCAGTGGCAACCTCTTTACTCTTTTGGCTTCATCCTTGGGATAGGGAGTGGAGCAGAGCTTGGAGCAGGGAAAAGTGAATGCTTTAGTGGATGGCTTTCATAGAATCATGGAATGGGTTGGGTTGGAAGGGACTTTAAAGATTATCTAGTTCAAATACCACTGCCATGGGCAGACACCTTCCACTAGATAAGGCTTTGGAAAGGTAATGCAGCTGGGAAAGGAGCAAGCTCTTAAGATGTTATTTACTTGGCTTTGGTGAGGCCACACCTCGAGTATTGTGTTCAAGTTTTGGGCACCTCAATACAAGAGAGATGTGGAGGTGCTGGAGTGGGTCCAGAGGAGGGCAACAAAGCTGGGGAAGGGCCTGGAGAACAAATCTGACGAGGAGCGACTGAGGGAGCTGGGGATGGTTAGTGTGAGGAAGAGGAGGCTGAGGCAGTTGTAAACCTCATTGCCATGTACAACTACCTGAAGATGCTCAAGAAAAGACTGGATGGGACACTGAGTGCCATGGTCTAGTTGACTGGACAGGGCTGGGTGCTAGGTTGGACTGGATGATCTTGGAGGCCTCTTCCAATCTGGTTGATTCTATGATTCTAAGACCCTCTGATTATGAGTCAGGAAGGATTTGTGCTCTACAGGTCGAACAGCGTAGCCACCCAAAATAGAAGACTGTAAGTTGTCTTAATTTAGTGTTTCTTAAAAGCTGCAGAGAGTTTGTGTGTGACCATCTGTAAAGCCACAGGCACAGCAGCCTTGGAGCCATCCACACCTCACACATTTGTACACTTAAAAAAAGATGCAGCCTTTCTGCTCCTGGCAGAATACTCAGGTGCTGCTTCATGCCCCTGGGCTAGGCTAACCCCAGCAAGAGAAATGACGTCCTGCATAATTCCTGTTTCATTTCCTCAGCACCCAGTGCATAAATCACCCTGGTGGCAGCAGGCCATCGGGGGCTGTCTGGGAGCAGCATCCAATATATCACACAGAGGAGAAGATGATGTTGTAAGGACTTTAATGTCCTATGATGATCCCCTGGCATTGTTTGTCAGGTTCCCACTTTGGATTGCTTTGATGTTAAAGCTTGCTGCTGATGGTTCTGTCTGTCACACCATGTAATTCACACTGTCCTTCTCCTCAGCCTTTGCTGCTTGCTGTCATACACTTAGGGGAATTGAATGATGATAAACTACAGGAATATATTTAACCTTAACTGCTCTTAAATGATTGCTCTTCTGTTTCAGCTGTCAGCGGTCAAATAGCTACTTGCTAATGACATCTGCCTTTAAAGTGCATCATCAGGGGCAGTTATTGGTGCAGTCAGAGCTGATGTTTTTATGGCAGGAGAAAAGAACAGCCAGGGTAGGAGATAAGCACTTAGAGATGGTCCAGCAGAACAGCATCAGCTAACTACGGCTTCCACATTCCCTCTCAACAGCTGCTATGGGCTGTGAAGCCAAGAGCTTCAAAGGGGGCTTTAGCTGCAGCCTTCCCCCGGAGCAGCAAGGGCTGTCCTCTCACCAAACCCATGCCAGCTAGGGTAACCAGGCCAACAGGCTGAGATCAGCACAAGCAATTCCTTACCTTTATAAGGCTTTTTTCTCTCTTCCTGTACCTATGAAGTCATTAAGCCTGTACCCCCAGGGTACAGGGACTGGATCAGCAACCTCTCTTTGCTGCCTCTACTTTGAAGACGAATTGTCCTGTCTGGGAAACAGGACTTGAATTGGCAGCACTCCTCTGCTTCAAGGAACCAAGATATTAGGTATGCTGAAGGTATTCCTCAAGCACTTAACCTAATTTAGGCATGAGAGAGGCTATGAAGAGGTAGCATTGGTGATTGACAGAACCCTGTTGGTCTGCTGGCTCTGGAGAAGGCTGTGCTTCCCTGGAGGCAGCTGGCATAGGAAAGCAGGAGCTGGCACTGCTGCTGGTAGCTGATAATCCCTGGCAGCGAGACCCTCGCCACAAGGCTTTGAAGGCTCACAGCCCTCGGGCACTGCTTGTGCTCCCTTGCTCTCCTCTCATCCATTCACAAAACAGCAGCTAACATCTTTTCTGTGCTTGTCTGGTTCAGTGGCAAAAAAAAAGTTCTCCTGGCAGTGGTGTTTATCCCAAAAATGGACACAAGTTTATTATTCTTCTAAAAACAAATATTTCGATTGAATTAGCCCAGCCCACAGCCTTCCATTGGCCCTTGCTAATCTCTTCTTTGTGCTGGGGCTGCCTATCAAATGCAAACCCAGCAGAGAGATCTCTCTTCTTAGGTCTCCAAAGCTACAAGACTCATTTTCACTTTTGATTTAAGTTGGACTTGAATGGGTGACCTGTTTGAATAGGAAGGACTTTTCCAGTTGCTTCAGTTACCTACTTCACAGCGATTTTGATCTTGCTTCCTTTGATGCATCTCAACTGCTAATCTTTTGTTGATGACAATTCAGTGTTTTTCTCAAGCACTTTGCCTTTGCTGAGAAGGATCTCAATACAAATCAGCCATTGTTGTATTAAGGACCAGGGACCTGGAAAGTCCTTCTGCCCCCAGTACTGTGTCCAGTTCTGGGCCTCTTAGTTTAAAAAAGATGTTGAGGTGCTTGAAGGTGTCCAGAGAAGGGCAGCAAGGCTGGGGAGGGGGCTGGAGCACAGCCCTGTGAGGAGAGGCTGAGGGAGCTGGGGGTGTGCAGCCTGCAGAAGAGGAGGCTCAGGGAGACCTCACTGCTCTCTACAGCTACCTGAAAGGAGGTTGTAGCCAGGTGGGGTTGGTCTCTTCTGCCAGGCACCCAGGGACAGAACAAGAGGACACAGCCTCAAGCTGTGCCAGGGCAGGTTCAGGCTGGATGTTAGGAGGAAGTTCTTCCCAGCAAGAGTGATTGGCATTGGAATGGGCTGCCTGGGGAGGTGGTGGAGTCACCATCCCTGGAGGTGTTTGAAAGGAGGCTGGATGAGGCACTTAGTGCCATGGGTTAGTTAGTTAGAAGGGTTAGGTGATAGGTTGGACTGGATGATCCTAGAGGTCTCTTCCAACCGGGCTGATTCTGTGATTCTGTGGAGCAATGCCTGATACTGCAGGGCCATCTGATGGCTTCAAACCAGAAAGTGGAGGTGTCCCTTTTAAAAAAAATATGTTTTGTTTTGTTTTGTTTTGTTTTACTTTCCCCTCCCTGCTTAGAAAACCAGAGCAAGTGTATTCTTGACAGTCAGGAGCACAGGAAGGGGAGGAGGTATTTATCACAGCAGCTCGAGTGCTGGAAGGGGACTGTTTGAAAAGGGCAGCTAATAAAAAGCCATGAATCAATATTTCTGTGTGTCTTCTGCTGCTGTTTATTCGAATCCATTTGTTTTGCTGACAGATTTCCCACGTGGCTGGAAATGCTATTTCCTTTGATAACATCAGCCACTGATGAGTTGCATTTGCTGTACAGCCAGGTGCAGCCCAGGCAAAGGGATGTCACTCTGGCTCTGCAACTCTGCTTTTGCCTCCCAGCTCTGCCCCCTGTGTGACAGGTGGCAGGTTCTGCTGCTGGGTGATGTTGCCCTTGCAGGGGATGAGCCCTTGCAGGGGATGTCACTCTGGCACTGCAACTCTGCTTTACCTCCCAGCTCTGCTCCCCTGTGTGACAGGTGGCAGGTTCTGCTGCTGGGTGATGTTGCCCTTGCAGGGGATGAGCCCTTGCAGGGGATGTCACTCTGGCACTGCAACTCTGCTTTACCTCCCAGCTCTGCTCCCCTGTGTGACAGGTGGCAGGTTCTGCTGCTGGGTGATGTTGCCCTTGCAGGGGATGAGTACTGTGTTCAGGTTTGGATTCTGTGATCCACAACCTCCCTGGAGGTGTTCAAGGCCAGGTTAGATGAGGCCTTGAGCAACCTGTTCTAGTGGGAGGTGTCGCTGCCTACGTCGGGGGGCTGGAACTGGAGGAGCTTTGAGGTCCCTTCCAACCTAAACTGTTCTAAGGTTCTATGATTCTCTTATGGGAACATGAAAGATGGGGTTTGTAGAGCTGCAAGCTAGAGCTTGATGTGTTGTGTAGAAGGAAGAGGAGACAACTTCTGTTTCCCTGACCTCCTTTCTGAGAAGGTGGCACAGCTGCTGGAAATTGCCCATCTCAGGCAGTAGCAATTATAACGAAGGGCATGCTGCTGTGTGTAAAAAATGCACCTTGTTCTCTCTCATCATTGCTGCAATATAGGCAAATAGGTTGCATTCTCTTTCAAGACCCCACAAGGAGAGAGCAGCTTTATGATGAATCACAGAACTGTTTCTGTTTTGGAGGGAGCAGAGGGGAGCATGGAGTGGCAGCAGAAAACATTTCCTGTGTTTGCCTGCTTTCAGTGACCTAGAAAAACGAGGTTTTAGCCTCTCCATAGTTACCAGAATATCCATTTTTCTTTTTCTTTTTCTTTTTTTTTGGGTGTCTTTTGTTCTCAAAGGCTGGCAGCTGCAGGAGTGCTCTTTGAGCATTGCATTGGTAAATGGAGAAGGGCAGCTCCTTCCTTTGTAAAAATCTGCAGTCTCCTCTAGGTTTGTGGGGTTTTTTTTTTTCCTATTCAGGAGCTGCTCCAAAGAACTTACCTTTCAAATATAATTCTTGCTATTCAAGAGGTGGTGCTGAACAAAGCTGGGGCTGGATGCTAACCTCTTAAAAGGGAATTCTTCCCTTTTCAACAAGAAGCTGGTTGCATTCCAGTTCAGACTGGCTGCTGCTGCTGCTGCTTTTTGAAAGATGAAGAAGCAGATACAGATATAAAAAGGATTCCAACTGCCATGTGCCAGTTGCCATTTCCTTGAGTCCTGCAGTGCACATTCATACAGGAATTGTCAATCTGTAGCTTCAGAGCAGTGAGGGAGTGGAAACAGATAACCTGATAGGGTGAGGCTCCACTTCAGGATCTCCTATCGTTTGGATTATTGTTCTTATCCTGTCCAACATCTGCTCAGTAAATTGTGCAGAAGAGAGACTGTGGCCAGATGACTCTTTTCTCTAGTGCCTAGCAGAGCAGGGCTCTGGGACTGGGATTAGGTTTCCAGGTACTCTCCTACAACAAACAATAAATGACAACAGTGTTGTCCCCTTCCACGAGTGTTGTTCTGGTTGCACCAGGCTAGGTTTCATCGGGGCAAGCTAAAAAGCCAGAGAGACATTCTGGCAAGTTGCAGAGAAGGAAGAACTTGTGCACAACATTCTAGATACACCTTTTAAACAGTTTTGATGAAAAGAAGGACTTCACACTCATGCTGGAGAGCAAGAACAAGGCATGGTACTCCTGATTGCCCAGAACAGGCAGCAAGAACAGGCCATGGTACTCCTGATTGCCCAGAACAAGCCATGGTACTCCTGATTGCCCTGAACAAGCCATGGTACTCCTGATTGCTCAGAACAGGCAGCAAGAACAAGCCATGGTACTCCTGATTACTCAGAACAGGCAGCAAGAACAAGCCATGGTACTCCTGATTGCCCAGAACAAGCCATGGTACTCCTGATTGTCCACAAGAGGCACCTGCCCAAAGTGCATTTACTTGTGATCCTTTCACCCAAGCTTTATTTCTAATTAAAGCACAGCACTAAGGTCAAGATGAAGAGGGACAAGGACTTGTCAAGATTTAAAGATGTCCCTGCTTACTGCAGAGGGGTTAGATTAGGTGGCCTTTAAAAGTCCCTTTCAACCCAAAACATTCTGTGACCCTATGATTCTGTGCCTCAGCCTTCTCTTTGCAGTGCCAGCATGTGGACGGGATTCGATTGACATCTTGAGCTAGGATGTGGGAAAGGCTCTGGGACATCATTTGACATCAGTGTCCCAGACTGGTCACAACACAGAGTGACTGGAGGAAGAGCATGGAAGGTTTCACCCTTCTGGGGTGGGGAGCAGAAATGTGGAATGTTTTGGTCCAAGACAACTTCTGAGTTTCTAAACTTCTTCATAATGACTTATGTCTGGCATCCAGCCTTTATAGGATCACAGGATCACAGGATGTCAGGGGTTGGAAGGAACCCAAAGAGATCATTCAGTCCAACCCCCTTACCAGAGCAGGACCATACAATCTAGCTCAGGTCACACAGGAACACATCCAGACAGGCCTGCAAAGGCTCCAGAGAAGGACACTCCACAACCTCTCTGGGCAGCCTGTGCCAGTGCTCTGTGACCCTTACAGTAAAGAAGTTCCTCCTTGTGTTGAGGTGGAACCTCCTGTGCTGCAGCTTCCATCCATTGCTCCTTGTCCTGTCCCAGGGAGCAGTGAGCAGAGCCTGTCCCCCGACTCTTGACACCATTTAAATGAGCAGCATTAGTTTGCTGCGATGTGTTGAAGACAGGTGAATTTCTGCAAGCTTTCCAGGACAGCTCATGAAACACACTGAATGAAAAGCACAGGAGCAGCCTTGTGACTGTTGCATTCCTCAGCATTACCCAAAGTATGTTCCCTTAAACCATTTTTGACAGGTGGATGCAGTGGAGATAATATGGTTCCAATGTGTGTATTGAAAGCAGATGCAGTAAACTCAGCTCAGTGGCTCAGAAGGGGGCAGCTGCTGCAACGCTTGACAGAAAGGATGAATGATGAGCTGCTATTTTTGGCCACTGCCAAAAGGAGAGGTGGGCAATGGAAGACTGACTTGAAAGCAATCACTTGATTTTGGAATTGCATGAGCTGAAGATGTACTGCATTTCAACTGATGGAGGAGTCCAAAAGCTTACCTAATTCCCAATGGTTTTGTTATTTGGTATTTTCTTTGCCTATTTTACTTACAGAAGGAACATTGAGAGTGACTTTAAAGTAATTTCCTTTACCTGAAGGTAACACACATGACCAGTTACTTACTTTTATTTATTGTTACTGAAGTAACAGATTAATGAGTATTTAATTTGTTTTGCCTAACACTCGCTTCATCTATAGTGATTTATATGGTTGGTGATGATTTAGTTTGGTTTAAACCAGAAGCTAACTTCACAGAATCACAGAATGTTAGAGGTTGGAAGGGACCTCCAGACAGTGAGTCCAACCTCCCTGCCAAGGCAGGATCCCCTAGGGTAGTTTGCACAGAAATGCATCCAGGCGGGTTTGGAAAGTCTCCACAGAAGGAGACTCCACAACCTCTCTGGACAGCCTGCTCCAGGGCTCTGTCACCCTCACTCTAAAGAAGTTTCTCTTCATGTTGAGCTGAAACCTTCTCTGTTCCAGTTTGTGTCCATTGATCCTTGGCTTATTGCTGCTGACCACCAAAAAGAGCTTGGCCCCATCCACTTGACACCCACCCCTCAGATATTTGCACACATTGATCAGATCTCCTCTCAGCCTTCTCTGCTCCAGACTAAACAGCCTCAGGGCTTTCAGTCTCTCTCCATAGGGGAGACGCTCAAGCCCCCAAATCATCCTTGTGGCTCTCCACTGGACTCTCTCCAACAGGTAGAGACAGGTAGAGAACTGGGGAGCCCAAAACTTAACACAGTATTCTGGGTATGGTCTCACCAGGGCAGAGCAGAGGGGGGAAAGAACCTCCCTAGCCCTGCTGACCACACTTCTCCTGACGCACCCCAGGATGCCATTGTCCCTCTTGGCCACAAGGGCACATTGCTGGCCCATGCTGTCCATTAGAACTGCGTGAAGCTGCTTTCCAGTAAGGCTGCCCCTAACCTGTACTGGTGCCTGATGTTATTCCCAGTGGGGGAGGAATAAACTTCTTTAACAACAACTTTTTAAAGGCAGCTCATTAAGCTCACCTACAATGTGGCAATCCTCCTTACAAGAGATCTCCTCAAGAGATGCTGCTTGAAGAGAACCCTTTGAAAGGTAGTTAGATGCAGCTGAGGCCTCTTGCTTAAGTAGTCCTTGTGCTTTTCTGAATCATGCATTGCAGCAGCCAGTTTTGCAGTAAAATGTCCACATGCCTGAAGCCACAGGAATGAATACACATAAAATGATTTGTTTATTATTGCCCCATGGCCTTTTATTCACTGTAAATAGAGTTTGTTTTGTTTCTGTTTGCCCCTGCACTGTTTTCTGTTCACTGTCTTGTTTTGTAGCATCTCCATCATCTCCTGGGTGACATTTTCAGCTGAGATGCATCAAAGAAGTTGCACCAATGTGCTATCTGAAAGCTTAGTCCCTCTGTTCTAGACTTCAGCAGTGTAAAGCACCAGGAACGCTCTGCTAGCTCTGCTGTGACTATAATTCTGCCAGCACAAGTTGCTGTAGAGAAGATTTATGGCACAGAAATTGTTGTCTAACAGGAAAAGAGACAAATATGGAAGAGCATTTTCTTTGAATGCTGCTTTGACTTCAAGAGAGCCATTTGTGAAAGCAGGTGGGTAGGTCTTTAGGGATAAAGTCTTGAGGGATAAAATCTGTCCCAGTGAATCATCTGTGAAGCAGCTTGTGTGGAGTGGCTAAAGCAAAGAAACTAACTGCCCTGAAGCATAACCTGTTAATGTTACTGCTTATCAGCCAAACAACCACAAAACTGGATGGGATTTGATTTTGTAATATGTTTTTTTTTTGCAACATCAAAAGATGTTGAGATACTGGAAGGTGTCCAGAGGAGGGCAACAAAGCTGGTGAGGGGCCTGGAGCACAGCCCTGTGAGGAGAGGCTGAGGGGGCTGGGGGGGTGCAGCCTGGAGAAGAGGAGGCTCAGGGCAGACCTCATTGCTGTCTACAGCTACCTGAAGGGAGGCTGTAGCCAGGTGGGGTTGGTCTCTTCTCGCAGGCAACAAGGGGACACAGTTTCAAGTTGTGCAAGGGGAGGTCTAGGCTGGATGTTAGGAGGAAGTTGTTGCCAGAGAGAGTGATTGGCATTGGAATGGGCTGCCCAGGGAGGTGGTGGAGTCACCATCCTTGGAGGTGTTCAAGAAAGAGTGGATGAGGTCTAGTTGATTGGACAGGGCTGTGTGATAGGTTGGACTGGATGATCTTGGAGGTCTCTTAGAATCTGGTAGATTCTATGATTCTAAGACAACATTTAAAGGGTGCTAGAGTTTGAGAATGCTTTAAAAGCCTCCTCCTCCTGTTCTCATTTTCTGATAAGGTCTATCATCAGAGGTTAGCTATAAATAGTTGTCAGAAACAAAGGTGTGAATTTCAAATGTTGCACAAGCTCCCAGGAATGGTTTTGCATGTTGTTAGCATCAATTTTCTGCCGATGCTCTGTCAGCAAGCTCTGTATTTATTTTTCATTCTGATATGAAGTTCAGAATTAGTCCTCACTGATGTTCTTGCTGGCTCATTGCTTCCTTCTTTACTCAGTGGTCTGCCTGTGCCATTTGCAGTCCGTTGTGGACCCAGGATGCATATTTTATCAGTTATAACAAAGTCTGGAGCCTAATTGTGATGGGAAAAGGCTACGGATTGATTTACTCCCCTCCTGTTGTAACACAGCAGCTGGTCACGGCTCAAGATGCCGCTGAGGTGGGGGCTGTGAAAGAGAAAGGCAAAGTCTGTCCTTCAAAGCCGAGATCTCGCAGTCAGACAAGAACTAATGAATGGCTGTAGACAGGGAGGGAGGCGAAAGGAAATATGAGCCACCGTTAGAGGGTTTCGGCGCTCTGGCAGCCTAACACTTAAGGATTTTATTGACGTAATGTCAAAGGAGAATTTTAAGGATAATGAGTAGAGTTTCACAGGTACTTATAGCTGCCTGGGAAAAGGCACAAAGGTGCCTAAGTGAGTGTTTTAACAAGTGGGAGATAAGGGGGGCTTTTATCCTGAGCAGACTGGAGGACAGGGCTGGTTTCCTTCTACATAATGGAAGACAAGAATTGGATCATAAAGAACCTTGAAAGTGAAGCTTCTGTTTGATATGATAGAGAAGGGGGTCCAGAAACTGAGATGGTTGAGTAACATGGTCTGATTGATGGCTAAGAGAGGAACACGACCGTGTTTGTTGAGGGGAGGTGAAAAAAAGGGCACTATAGCTGAGGAAAGAGGAGAGGATCTGCTCAGCAGACTCACATCTTTGGGTGGGTAAGAGAGGATGGATGCCAAAGTGTTACTTGCACCAGTTTCTGAGAAAAGCAAGATATGGGTCATGAAGGCCCCAGCTCCCAGATGGCATGATGGAAGTCTGCCCAAGAGAAGAGGTAAGGGAAGGAGATAAGGTAGTAAGTCCAGAGGAAATGAAAAGCTCTCTTTGAAGCTAAGCTTATAGGTTTTGATATGTGGAGATTGTATTACTGCCAGAAAGGAAGGGAGGAGGAGAGAAAGCTAAGCCAGGACACAAACACGACCTGGGTGGGAGAAGAGAGGCTGGAGAGAAGAAATATCTGAAGAAGTAGGAGGAAAATTAAAATAGGGAGCAAAGAAGCTGAGCAAGGCAAGATTGTGGGTGGTGAATGATGGCAAAGCCCTGGGCAGACTGAGAAGGTTGAGACTGGAGTGCTGGTTGTGAGGTTTGATTAAGGCCACTTGCTGTGCTGCTACAAAGAGTGACCATGAGGGCTAGAGGCTGGCATCTGTGTGTCACAGAACCACAGAAACATGCAGGTTGGCAAAGCCCCTCAGGACCGCCAAGTCCAACCCAGAACCCTACCCTACAACATTCACCTTGAACCATAGTCCTAAGCACCACATCCAAACGACTCTTAAACATATCCAGGGTAGGTGCCTCCACCACCTCCCTGGGCAGCTCATTCCAGTCCCTGACCACTCTCTCCAGGAAAAACTTTTCCCTAATGTCCAATCTAAACCTCCCCATCCTCAGCCTGAGGCCATTCCCCCCTTGTTCTGTCTCCAATTACCTTTTTGGTCCTTAAGAAGACTTTTGAAATCTCTTGCAATTTTTAATTCTGTGTTGAAGTTTTTGTTTTGTTTTGGTTTTGGTTTGTTTTTCTTTTTTTTTTGGTCTGCAAAGCCTCTTTCATCTGTCTAATTCCTCTCACCCTGTAGTAGTTTAGAGAGGGGACAGTAGTTTGGCCAGCTGAGATTTTTGGAGTGGATCAAAGCAGCTGTCGACTTTAACCAAGCTAGAAATGGGTAGATTCAGACTAGATTTTAGGAAGAAGTTCTTCAGCATGAGGGTGGTGAGAGCCTGGAAGGGGTTTCCCAGGTAGGTGGTGGAAGCCTCATCCCTGGAGGTGTTTAAGGCCAGGCTGGATGAGGCTGTAGACAGCCTGATGCAGTGTGAGGTGTCCCTGCCCATGGCAGTGGGGTTGGAACTAGACGATCTTTGTGGTCCCTTCCAACCCTGACTGATTCTATGATTCAATGACTTCTGGACAACCAAACAATGCAGAATGAAAAGCAGGAAGGGGCACCAGGGCCCACAGAATACATGGGTGGATCAAGCAAACTAAAAAAGCAAACAATTAAAGCCTTACCCACCACAACAGTTTTTTGGAAAGAAGAGTTTTAATGGACTGCTATTTCCTGTCTTACAGCTATGGGAAGATTGCAGTCCAGTTTAAAACTCAAGGCATGGTGAGCTGATGCCTTATCTTCTAGCAGGAGGAAGTATGGATGCTGTTTTTCCATTTTCTGAGAGAACATCAAGAATGAGGAAACTGATATCCAGTATCTAACACAAAACACAGACTGGGCGCCAGTTCTTCTCCTGCTGCATGCTGGTGATTCACTCCAGACAGATATGTGCTGTGCAAACCCTTTTCCAGAGTGTCTTAAATGTGGAAGCAAATGTAAAATGTGATGGAGACAGCTTTCCTACTAAACTGCCCCAGAAAGGACTTCTCTTGAAACAGCAACACCTAAAAGCATTGTGTAAGCTTGAAATAGCAACACTTAAAAGCATTGTGCAAGGCAATAATCAGTAGTGGGGCTCTCTGTGTGGGAATACAGTAAAGCCAGCAGATGGAAAGAGGGGATTCTGCCACTTTGCTCTGCTCTGTTCTGCTCTGGTGAGATCCCACCTGGAGCACTGCATCCAGCTCTGCAGCCTTCCATACAGGAAGGACACACACCTGTTGGAGCAGGTCCAGAGAATGGCCACAGAAACGATCAGGGTGTTTGTTGGAGCATTGCTGCTATGAGGACAGGTTGAGGGAGCTGGGGGTGTTCAGCCTGGAGAGGAGAAGGCTCAGGGGAGACCCAATAGCAGCCTGCCAGTACCTGAATGGGCTACAAGAAGGCTGGAGAGAGACTGTGTGTAAAGGCCTGCAGGGACAGGACGAAGGCAGTGGCTTCAAACTAGAGCAGAGAAGATTTAGAGTGGATGTTACAAACAAGTTCTGCACCATGAGGGTAGTGGAACATTGAAACAGGTTGCTGAGGGAGATATTCCTCCCTGGAGGAATCCCTGGAGATATTCAAGGTGAGGCTCGACAGGGCTCTGGGCAACCTGATCTAGTTGAGGATGTCCTTAAGAAAGATTTTGAGGTGCTGGAAGGTGCTGAGAAGGGCACCAAGGCTGGTGAGGGGGCTGGAGCACAGTCCTGTGAGGAGAGGCTGAGGGAGCTGGGGGTGTGTAGCCTAGAGAAAAGGAGGCTCAGGGCAGACCTCATTGCTCTCCACAACTACCTGAAAGGAGGTTGTTACCAGGTGGGGTTGGTCTCTTCTCCCAGGCACTCAGAGATAGAACAAGAGGACACTGTGACAGGGCAGGTCTAGGCTGGATGTTAGGAAGTTCTTCCCAGCAAGAGTGATTGGCATTGGAATGGGCTGCCCGGGGAGATGGTGGAGTCCCCATCCCTGGAGGTGTTTTAGAGGAGGCTGAATGAGGCACTTAGTGCCATGGGTTAGTTAATTAGAAGGTGACAGGTTGAACTCTATGATCCTAGAAGTCTTTTCCAAGCTGGTTAATTCTGTGATTCTGTGCTGACTGCAGAGGGGGTTGGACTGGGTCGTAGAATCATGGAATCAGTCAGGGTTGGAAAGGACCACAAGGATCATCTAGTTCCACCCCCCCCTGCCATGAGCAGAGACACCCTACCCTAGATGAGGCTGGCCAGAGCTCCTTCCAGTCTGGCCTTAAATGATGACCCCTGGAGGTCCCTTCCAGCCCAGACCATTCTGTGACTCTACCATTGCTGTGTAAGGGAGGTGCTGCTTGTTCTCCTCCTCATGCACTATTTCCTCCCTCCCAGATTTCCCTCTGAAACAAATTCTCTCATGGCTACAACAAATGTGCTTCAAACCTTCCAGTAATCTGCTGTTCACTACTGGTGAGGACATAGCACACACACAGAGCCACTGTCCAAGCAAATAATGCCTTGGATATGTTTTTCTTCTCTTTTTCAGTGGTCTTTTTTTTCCATGATTACTCAGAAGATGTCGTTGGCATCTCTGTGTTCAGCCCTGCAGACAACTGGCTCCACCTCTAGGCAAATGCCAGTCAGCTTTGCAGGGTGATCTGCCCAGCACTGGTTATACTTGGGGGGGTTTGTTTTCAGCTTGCAAAAATCAAAGCAGGATGTTTTGTTACATTGGTGGCTTTCAGTAACTTGCACAGAGCTGCTGTTAGACCTACCTGTGCAACACCTAGGAGGTATGAAGGGTTTTTATCTGTCTCTACACTCCACTATGAAAAACTCCTGAGCACTTCCTATATTTTACACCTAAATCCATGGGCAATGTCCCTTGAAAAAAAATGTTCCTTGCCACTGAGAAAAATCCTACTGGCATCAGTTAACACAAAATTGCTTTTAACTCTTTTTTTTTCCAACTCTTTTGTTGAGTTGGCCTCTCTTCTAGGCCACACGGGGGAGGGAGAGACACCAGGCTTACACCAATGTGATGCATAAAGGTCAATCCATTTATTGAAGCTTGGTGTGATATCTATATAGTGAAGTTCAGTACAGAGGTGTGTGCTTTTGATAGGCTTACACAGGCAGAAAGGGGCTGCCTGACCAACCAGAGTGGCTGGAGAGCAGCCAGGAAGAAAGGGACCTGGCGGTACTGGTGGATAGTAGCTGAAGATGAGGCAGTAGTGTGCCCAGGTGGCCAAGAGAGCCAATGGCATCCTGGCCTGGATCAGGGACAGTGTGGCCAGTAGGAAAAGGGAGGTTATTCTGCCCCTGTACTCAGCACTTCTCAGGTCACACCTTGAGTGCTGTGTCCAGTTCTGGGCTCCTCAATTCAAGAGAGATGTTGAGGTGCTGGAAGGTGTCCAGAGAAGGGCAACAAAGCTGGTGAAGGGCCTGGAACACAAACCCTATGAGGAGAGGCTGAGGGAGCTGGGGGTGTTTAGCCTGGAGAAGAGGAGGCTCAGGGGTGACCTCATTGCTGTCTACAACTACCTGA
>WAAF01019631.1:0-10886 GCA_013400475.1 Tricholaema leucomelas
CAGTAAGGGCAAGGCAACATAGGAATAGGCTGATTTCCAATTAAATGAATCACCTCCTGGCCAGAGGAGTAGAAAAGGAGAGATTAAGAGCTAAAGAATAAAGCTGCTATAACCTAAGACTCGTTAATAAGCATGGTGAAATCAGACCCCTGACCTACCAGGTCAGGCCACTGCTGTGTCACTGATCAGAGAATGCAGAGAAGGGACTTAAAATGACCAAAACGTGACCAGGCAGCAAGTCCTTCACAACTTCTCTTGTAAACCGTGGAACTCAGCTCATAGAATCAACCAGGCTGGAAGAGACCTCCAAGCTCAGCCAGTCCAACCTAGCACCCAGCCCTATCCAGTCAACCAGACCATGGCACTAAGTGTCCCAGCCAGGCTTTGCTTCAACACCTCCAGGGATGGCGACTCCACCACCTCCCTGGGCAGCCCATTCCAATGCCAATCACTCTCTCTGAGTGTGTGCCAGCTTAGCGTCTTATCCCCAGCACTTTGCTGTGCCAAGCAGGACCGGGAGAAGGACCCATGTGTCGGTCGGCGTCTGCACAACGGGCAATGAGCGCAGCTGTGGGTGAGCGGTAACTAGAACCAGAGGGCAGGGGTGGCAGAGAGCAATGCACCACCGTTTGGTATCAAACCGGCCTCCACGCAGTACTAGCGGCTGGAAGCCGCAGGGGAAGCCATGCCCCGAGCGAGGCGTAGCCGCCGGCGGGACAGGCCCAAGCTGCCCAGACCTAAGCGCCTCGGCCCTGGCGGCTGCAGCTCGGCGGGAAGGCTCCCGCGGGCAGCTGCGCCCTCCGCGAAGCCGGAGAGCCGAAGGGCACCCGAGTGCGATCGGCAGGGATCGGCAGGGATCGGCAGGGATCGGCAGGGACCGGCAGCCCCTCCCACCTCCTGGCGGCCGCCTCGAGGGGCAGGGCGCGAGGGCGCAGGCGCTCGCGTGCCCCGCCCAGGCGGGGTGACGGTGGCGGCTGCGGTTGACGTCACAACGGAGCGACGCCGCCGCCGCGCGTAGGCTCCGCAGAGAGCAGGTTGGTGCCGCTGCTGTCGCCGCCGTTGGGGAGTGTTGTGGTCCCCGCTGCCCGCCAGCTTCTGCCGTCCCTTCCCTTCGCGGTGGTCGTCAGGTAGCTCAGGGGGCAGCTCTGTGCAGGGTCGCTGCTACTCCCGCCACCGGTCGCGCTCCGCGGACGCCGGCTCCTTGCTGGTGTCGGCCTCAGTGTACGGTAGATGTCTTTGGGGCCTGTCAGTGGGGTGCAGGGTGTGCCGGCCGGTATGGAGGTAAAGAGGGAGGAGGTGGACAGGTACTTTCCCGTTGCCTGACAGCGTCTCTGCCTTCCCGTTTCCGTGGGAACGGAGGTGCAGGCAGGGGAGCAGGCGGGCGATGGGGCCTTGCGGCCGCGCCGCGGGCTTTTTCCCCAGCCGTGTCTGATGAGCCATGGCGCCTCTCTTTCTGGCCTTTCCCAGAGGAACTGCGCAGCCGAGCCCTTCGTCTCGCCGGCAGAGAGTAGTCATAGTTTAGCGATATGAGTGCGTACAACCTGGACCGCTTTCGCTTCGAGAGGAAGAGTAAAAGCGCGGAGCAAGAACCTGTGCCGCCGCCTGCAGCACAGGCGCAGGCTGCTGCGGAGGGTGCTGCTGGAGGGGAGGAGGATGAAGGTACGGATGATAGCAACGGGGCAGCTTCAGACGCGACAGAGGTAACGGGTGAGTCAACTGTTTTCTGTGCGGCTTAAGAACGGTGTTAAGTCCTTCCAGAGAGAAAACAATTGTTGTCTTTTGTTACTTTCTCTTTGCTTGTTTTACAAATGCCTCTTCCTAACCCTGTGTGTTTTACCACAGAAGTACCTCTGTAACAGTGCTTGCTCTAATCGACCCTGTGCTTTTGTAATCCAGTGGGAAATATCCTGATAACTACAGCAGAAACGAGGGTTTTTTTAATTCAATTGAGTTAAGAAGCAGCAGTTTAAATGCTGGAATCATAAAATGGTTTAGGTTGGAAGGGACCTCAAAGCTCAGCCAGTTCCAACCCCCTGCCATAGGCAGGGACACCTCCCACTAGAACAGGTCACTCAAGGCCTCATCCAACTTGGCCTTGAACACCTCCAGGGAGGGAGCATCCACAACCTCCCTGGGCAACCTGTGCCAGTGTCTCACCACCCTCACTGCAAAGAACCCTTTCCTAACATCTAGTTTGAATCTCTCCTCTGCCAGTTCAAACCCACTATTCCTCGTCCTGTCATTACAAGACCTTGTCAATAGTCCCTCCCCAGCTTTCCTGTAGCCCCCTTCAGATACTGCAAGGCTACTCCAAGGTCTCCTCAAACCTTCTCTTCTCCAGGCTGAAGTGCCCCATCTCTCTCAGCCTGTCCTCAGAGCGGAGCTGCTGCAGCCCTCTGAGTATCTTTGTGGGCCCTCCTCTGGACTGGCTCCAGCAGTTCCATGTCCTTCCTGTGCTGGGGGCTCCAGAACTGCACACAGGACTCCAGGTGGGGTCTGAGGAGAGCAGAGCCAAGGGGCAGAATTCCCTCCCTTGCCCTGCTGCCCACACTGCTCTTGCTGCAGCCCAGCACAGGGTTGCTGTCTGGGCTGCATGTGCACACTGCAGGCTCCTGTTGAGCTTTATATCAGCCCAGACCCCCAGGTCCTTTTCCTTAGGACTGCTCTCAGCCATTCCCCACCCAGCCTGGAGCTGTGCTTGGGATTGCACCCACCCAGGTGCAGGATCTTACACTTGGCCTTGTTGAATGTCCTGAGGTTGGCCTGGGCCCACCTCTCCAGCCTGTCCAGGGCCCTCTGGATGGATCCCTGCCCTCCAGCAAGTCGACTGTGCCACACAGCTTGGTGTCATCTGCACACTTGCTGAGGGTGCACTGATTCCTCTGCCCATAAAGTATGTGATGTTTTCCTATTCATTTGTTACCTGTTACACTTATTTCTCACCAATGTAGTACTTCATAGCTTGCAGAAGGGAAAATCAAGCCTTCAACTTTTTAGTTGTCTTGAAAAAAAATGCAACACTATGTAGGCTTTAGTGAAAAAAAATCTTAGGTTAATACAGTAGAGAGAACTGAGAAGAAGGGAAAACCATTGCTTTTTAATTGGGCATGGCAAAGAGCTGAGACCTGCTGCTGATTCTCCCAAGCCGATTGTGTTAAGAGTGTAGTGCTGTTTGTCCTCCTTTCTGGCAATAAATGGCTTGTGGTGTTTATGGATATGTGAAAAAGATGCTTGGGTAGTAATTTATTGCTTGGTTTGGCTGATACACCAAAGACATGCTGTTTCTGTTAGGCACAGTTGGCTTGCTGGAGGGCAGGGATGCCCTCCAGAGGCACCTGGACAGGCTGCAGAGGTGTGCCCAGGCCAACCTCATGACGTTTAACAAGGCCAAGTGTAAGATCCTGCACCTGGGTTGGTGCAATCCCAGGCACAGCTCCAGGCTGGGTGGTGAATGGCTGAGAGCAGCCCTGAGGAAAAGGACCTGGGGGTCTGGGGTGATGAAAAGCTCAACAGGAGCCTGCAGTGTGCACATGCAGCCCAGACAGCAACCCTGTGCTGGGCTGCAGCAAGAGCAGTGTGGGCAGCAGGGCAAGGGAGGGGATTCTGCCCCTTGGCTCTGCTCTCNGTAACAGCTGTCAGCTGCAAAGTTGCTTGTGCGAGTAGCTTTTCTGTTGCTGATGGAGTAAGAATGGAGGAACAGAAACTCTGTTGTTGATTACTTTATGTGTTTTGCATGTTCCACTTAACATCTGATAGAGTTGTTAAGATATGTTGTTGTTGAGGATGTCAGACAGGCTTGGGATATGCATTTAGTCAGTAACAGAATGATAGAATGGTTTAGGTTGGAAGGGACCAGCTAGTTCCAACCGTCCTCTGTAGGCAGGGGCACATCCCACTAGAACAGGTTGCTCAAGGCCTCATCCAGCCTGGCCTTGAATACCTCCAGGGAGGTTGTGGAGCACAGAAGCACCCAATGTGATCTTTGATAGGCTGACACCTATTGAATTGACATATGGCAACCCTTGGCTGCCAAGGGGGAGAGAGAAGGGAGAGGGGTACAGCTAGCTACCAGACCATGGCACTGAGTGCCTCATCCATTCTTTTCTTGAACACCTCCAGGAACAGCCACTCCACCACCTCCCTGGGCAGCCCATTGCAATGCTAAATTGCAGCAAGTGGCTGATTCAAGGAATCCTTGCACACAGATGGTGCTGTGGAGCTGGGGTGGTAATTAATACTTAAAATTGAGAACTAAG
Source organism: Tricholaema leucomelas (assembly GCA_013400475.1). Lineage (NCBI taxonomy): Eukaryota > Metazoa > Chordata > Aves > Piciformes > Lybiidae > Tricholaema lacrymosa > Tricholaema leucomelas. Next base: position 4,257 of record WAAF01019631.1, read on the forward strand.
TGCTTGCAGTTTGCATTTACATAATGCTTGATTTGATATAAGAAAGAAACTCTTTACCGTGAGGGTATTGAAGCACTGGAATAGGTTGCCCAGATAGGTTGTGGGTTCCCCATCCCTGTTAGTGTTCAGAGCCTGCTTGGATGGGGCTTTCACAGAATCACAGAAGGTTAGGGGCTGGAAGAGCCCTTGAAAGCTCATCCAGTCCAACACCCCTGCTAGAGCAGGATCACCCAGAACAGGTCACACAGGAATGCGTCCAGACGGGTTTTGAATATCTCCAGAGTGAGAGACTCCACAGCCCTGCTGGGCAGCCTTTTTCAGGGTTCTGTCACCTTCACAGGGAAAATGTTTTCCCTTTTATTTCTATGGAACTTCTATGCCTCAACTTCCAGCCATTGCCCCTTGTCCTGTCACTGGGCATCACCCAGCCGAGCCTGGGTTCATCCTCCCGGCACTCACCCTGCATATCTTTATCAACACGAATGAGGACATCCCTCAGGCTCTCCTCGTGAGGAAGATGTTCCATTCCCTTCATTATTTTCATGGCTCTGTGTGGGACTCTTTCAAGCAGTTCCCTGAGGTCCTCCTTTAACTGAGGAGCCCAGAACTGTTAAAACATTCCAGATAGAGCTTCAGCAGGGCAGAATAGAGGGGAAGGAGAACCTCTCTCGACCTACTAACCACAGCCTTTTTAATACACCCCAGGATGGTATTGGTCTTCTTGGCCACCAGAGCACATTGCTGGCACGTGGCCAAGAAGGTGTTGTGGAAGGTGGCCATGCCCATGGCCAGAGGTTGAAAATGGGTGATCTTTACAGTTTCTGCCAACCCACATCATTCTGTGACTTGCCTTTCTCAGTTCTTGTATGTTCAAAGATGGTTTGGTGACTCTTTTTCCCCTCTTCCTTTTGCATTACTGTCACACATCCCATTGAAAGGAATTAACCATCCCAAACATTAAGCAATGCTTTCTACATCTCAAGAAATGAACTGGAAATAAACCACTCACATTTTATCTGCAGGATGTGAGGTACTTAAATGTAAGAGAGGAAGCAAGATTTGATTACCAGACACCTGTGTCCTCCTTGCTTCTTAGCTGGTGACAGGAAGATAGAAAGTGACAGTTAGTTGTTTTTCTCCTATTGTTATGGACAAGGCACAACGTTCATGGCACTGTGTGCTCTCTCTGTTAAACTTTTAAGTCAGAGTATTGAGTTCTTTCCTACAAGGAGCAGTTTATAGTGTGTAACTTTCCCTAATGCCCATAAATCACATGAAGATAAGGATTGCTCACGTTTCTTTTGAAGACAAGTGAAGCAGATAGGCAAAATACTGGTACATGAAACAGGAAACAAAAGGAGAGTGTTCTTGGTGTATGCAATTACAAAAGAGGTTGTGAAATAGCTGATGGCTCTTTTGTCCTATTTCATCTGGGCCTGGTCTTATTGAGTATCTTTACTGATGATCTGCAGCAGGGGATTGAGTCCAGCATCAGTAAGCTTGCATATGACACCAAACTAGGAGCAGGTGTGGAGCTGTTGGAGGGTAGGAGAGCCCTGCAGAGGGACCTGGCCAGGCTGGATGGGTGGGCAGAGGCCAATGGGATGAGATTGAACAAGGCCAAGTGTAGGGTTCTGCACTTTGGCCACAACAAACCCCAAGCAGCACTACAGGCTGGGGCCAGAGTGGCTGAGAGCAGCCAGGCAGAGAGGGAGCTGGGGGTGCTGGGAGAGAGGAGCTGAAGCTGAGGCAGCAGTGCCCAGGTGGGCAGCAGAGCCAATGGCATCCTGGGCTGGCTCAGGAGCAGTGTGGCCAGCAGGACAAGGGAGGTTCTTGTGCCCCTGTGCTCAGCACTGCTCAGGCCACTCCTTGAGTGCTGTGTCCAGTTCTGGGCTCCTTAATTCAAGAGAGATGTTGAGGTGCTGGAAGGTGTCCAGAGAAGGGCAGCAAGGGCTAGTGAGGGGCCTGCACCACAGCCCTGTGAGGAGAGGCTGGGGGTGTGCAGCCTGCAGAAGAGGAGGCTCAGGGCAGACTTCATTGCTGTCTACAGCTCCCTGAAGAGAGGTTGGAGTGAGAAGGGGGCAGCCTCTGTGCCTTGTTGGCAAGGCACAGGAGCAGAGGAAATGGTTCCAAGCTGCCCCAGGGGAGGTTCAGGCTGGATGCTAGGAAATATTTCTTCCCAGAGAGAGTTCTCAAGCCTTGGAATGTTCTGCCCAGGGCAGTGCTGAAGTCCCCATCCCTGGAGGTGTTCAGACAGCCTGTGGAGCTGGTGCTTAGAGACGTGATTTAGTGTTGACCCTTGAGTACTTGGACTGAATGAGCTGGGAGGTCTCTTTCAACCAGATGTTTTCTGTGATTCATGCCTAATTCAGGTATGGCATGAGTAGGCAACAGACTGGCTGTGTATGCTTTTTGTTGCCTTACCAAGCACATCCAGAACTCAAAAGTTACTCCACAACAATGCCTGCAGAGTTATGCAAGTGTCACTGCAGATGATTTATGAGGTACTTTCACAGTGATGTATCCTGATTGTTTATGGATTTAGTGTGTTCTGATGCTTCATTTACAACACACAGCATCTCTATGCTGAGTTCCTCTGTTAAGAATGATCTCAGGCATAATAGGAGATAAACCTGGCTAAATAGAATTGTGTGGCCAGTAGGGTAGGGGAGGTGGTTTTCCTCTTTTACTCCGCTCTCATCAGAGTCCTGTGTGCAGTTCTGGAGCCCCCAACACAAGGAGGACATGGAACTGTTTGAGCCAGTCCAGAGGAGGCAACAAAGATGCTCAGAGGGCTGCAGCAGCTCTGCTCTGAGGACAGGCTGAGAGAGTTGGGGCTCTGCAGCCTGGAGAAGGCTTTGAGGAGACCTTACAGTGGCCTTCCAGTATCTGAAGGGGTCCTTCAGGAAGGCTGGAGAGGGACTATTGACAAGGTCTTGTAATGACAGGACAAGGGGTAATGGGTTTAAACTGGCAGAGGGGATATTCAAACTAGATGTTAGGAAAGGGTTCTTTGCAGTGAGGGTGGTGAGACACTGGCACAGGTTGCCCAGGGAGGTTGTGGCTGCTCCCTCCCTGGAGGTGTTCGAGGCCAGGTTGGATGAGGCCTTGAGTGACCTGTTGTAGTGGGAGGTGTCCCTGCCTATGGCAGGGGTTTGGAACTGGATAAGAATTGAGGTCCCTTCCAACCTAAATCATTCTATGATTATAGGAACTGCTACTTAGCAGTCAAATTCAAGCAAAACCTGGCTGGGGCACTTAGTGCCATGGTCTGGTTGATTGGCCAGGGCTGGGTGCTAGGTTGGACTGGCTGAGCTTGGAGGTCTCTTCCAACCTGCTTGATTCTGTGATCCTTGGCCTGCCTTTCTAATTTTCTGCAGCGAGACACTAATGTTGTCTTTCTGAATCACAGAATTAAGCAGGTTGGAAAAGACCTTCAAGATCATTGAGTCCAACCTATCACCCAGCACCTTCTAATTAACTGAACCACGGCACTAAGTGCCTCATCCAGTCTGCAAAGCTATCAAGACAAGCAGGTCATCAATCAGCCATCAGATACAGCAGTATGTTGCTATCCATGTCTTGATTAGTGCAGAAGTAGTTCAGAGAGTTGGACTACTCAATATTTTTTCCAAATATAAGGAAGCATTTCAAAGTGGTTTTTAAATACATCATCTCTGAAACTTTGTGGTATAAAAATGGTTTGATGTCAGAGGGCTGAGGATTTTCTGCTAGGTGAGTTACCACTTTAAGGCATGCCATATGCAGGCATCTGCCATGCAGGAGATCATGAGTTCTCTTTAAATGTGTATAAGGAGGAGGTTCATAGCTATCTGTGATGCTTTTGGAGTTCCCTGCCCCCCCACTCTGATGAAATCACCCAGACTAGGCTCAGCCAGCTGGCAGTTAAGGAATGAAGCTTTGTATTCACAGCTCAGCACAAGATACAAGCAGAGAGTTACAACAGTTACAGCTATAGACAGAGATAGACAAGTTAAAGGTAATACAGAAACACAACAGCCCTGCCAGAAACCAGAGTGCCCAGCAGGGGCTCCCAACCACCCTGACACCTTCATCCCACCCCTCTGCCGTACCCCAGACTTTGCCTTATGTGCAAGGTGAGTTTGGAGGATTGACAAGGGGGGTTAGAAGCAGAAGGATTACACAGATCCAAGCATAAGGGAATCACTCTGAGAGACAGAGACACATTGACTGTCTTATCTATGTTTGTGTTCTTGCTTTTATCCATCTCAGCAAGCCTATGAGTGCAGCAGACACCACCACTGTTTCCTTTTCACAGCCTAGCATCTTATTCTCCTCAGTAAAATATTCCAGTTAGCCTCAAACCAGCACACTCCCTGACGCTCTAAATGCAGGTCGATCTTTGAAGCTGTAAAGTTGAAGTCATTGCCTGCTGTCTTTACTCTTATCAAAATGGCTTTTGCAGGGGACTCCACCATCCCAGAAACTCCTGAAGCCAAGAGGACAAAGAAAGAGCGTTGCCTGAAGCCTCACAAAAGGGTACGGTTCCTTGGCGTGTGCTCAGACAGCGAAGACGAACCGCCGAGGAAACGCCGCGCTGCCAAAGGAAAACGGAGCCCCAGGAGAAGAGTCATGTAGGTTCCAGCTGCTCTTTGCTGGCTACAACTACCTGAAGGGAGGCTGTAGCCAGGTGGGGTTGGGCTCTTCTCCCAGACAACCAGCAACAGAAGAAGGAGACACAGTCTCAAGCTGTGCCGGGGGAGGTCTAGGCTGGATGTTAGGAGGAAGTTGTTGGCAGAGAGAGTGATTGGCATTGGAATGGGCTGCCCAGGGAGGTGGTGGAGTCGCTGTGCCTGGAGGTGTTGAAGCAAAGCCTGGCTGGGGCACTTAGTGCCATGGTCTGGTTGACTGGACAGGGCTGGGTGCTAGGTTGGACTGGATGATCTTGGAGGTCTCTTCCAACCTGCTTGATTCTATTCTGTTGTCTTCTGCCAGTGCTGCTGTGATGATCAGAATGCAAACATGGGAGAGAAAATCAGACTGGGTTCTGGTTTGCTTGGTTTCTGTGATTTGTGTAGCTTCACTGGATTTCCAGGGGAGAATCCTGCTCTTTAGCTGTTTTCTCTGGGAAGACAAGAGGGGGGAGTTTTATGGTGTTGTACAATACCTGTGTTTGTGGTGGGTTAGGAACTCCCCCCCAACCTCTATGCTACTGTGCTAGTTTGAGCCTAGCTAGCATGTTTTGGTGAGAAGAACTAGATGATAGGCTGTAAAATGAAAACAATGGTGAGGTCTACTTCCCTCACAGTCTTGCTGGGATGTGTAAAGAAGAAAGGCAAAACAAAGATTAGGGCACTTGCTTCTTCTCTTCGCTGGGGAGCTTTGCCTGCTGGGGAGAAGCTGAGGCTGCTGGCTGGACTCCATCTTGCTTTCTAACCTCACCCTCCTTTGCTTGGCTGCTTCACCTTGCTTTTTAACCCTCTTGGCCGAACCTCCATTCTTCCTTAGGACTGGGGTAAGGTTGAGAGGGGTAGGGGGAAGGTGAGGGTGGTTGAGAGCCCCTCCTGGGGACTCAGGTTTCTGGGAGGGGAATTGTGTTTGTATTACCTTTTTTCCCTTGTCTATTTCTGTCTATAACTGTATCTACTGTAACTATCTGCTTGTACATTGTGCCAGCTGTAAATATAAGCTTCATTCAAATTTCCAGAGCTGGCTGAGTCTAGTCTGGGTGATTTCTAAACGTGTGGGGGGACAGGGAACACCCAAACCATCACAACTACTGGAATGTACCAAACCAGCTCAGATGGCTTGGAAGTAAGGTGAAGGTCTATTTACAGCATGGCAAAATTGACAAGCATGTATGCAGAATCTATTTACAACTAGATACCAATTAGACATAATACAGAAATCCAAACTCCTGAACAAAGAAACTGCCCAGAAGGGCACTATTGGAATGTACCAGACCAGCTCAGATGATTTGGAAGTAAGCTGAAGGTCTATTTACAGCATGGCCAAAGTTACAAGCATGTATGCAGAATCTATTTCCAATTAGATACCAGTTAGAAACAGTACAGAAATCCAAACTGCCTCCTGACCAAAGAAACTGCCCAGAAGGGCACTGCTGGAATGTACCAGACCAAGTCAGATGGCTTGGAAGTAAGGTGAAGTGATAAAGGAAAGGTTTTGTAGCTTGAATTCAGTGTGGTGTGCAGTTAAAACAAGAGGTGTTGTAAATGAGTTACAGGTATGGTGATTAGGTAGGATACCCTGAAAACAGGTCTGTGAGTGGAAGATGGGAAGTTGTAGTAACACCTCCTGCTTGTGCTTTGTTTCTGGTGATTTCTTTACATAGAAGACTGAGAGGGAGATCTAATCAATGTCCATAAATGTCTGAGGGCTGGGGGTGAGGATGGCTTGGAAGTAAGGTGAAGCTCTATTTACAGCATGGCAAAAGTTACAGGCATGTATGCACAATCTATGTACAATTAGATACCAGTTAGACATAATACAGAAATCCAAACTCCCTCCTGCATGAAAAAACTGCCCAGAAGGGCACTACTGGAATGTACCAGACCAGCATAGATGGTTTGGAAGTAAGCTGGAGGTCTATTTACAGCATGGCCAAAGTTACAAGCATGTATGCAGAAT
>WAAF01019631.1:38857-53460 GCA_013400475.1 Tricholaema leucomelas
CAACCCCAAGCAGTGCTACAGGCTTAGGTCCTGCACTTGGGCCACAACAACCCCAAGCAATGCTACAGGCTTAGGTCCTGCACTTGGGCCACAGCAACCCCAAGCAATGCTGCAGGCTTGGGGCAGTGTGGCTGGAAAGCTGCCTGCAGAAAGGGACCTGGGAGTTGTAATTGACAAGCAGCTGAATAGGAGCCAGCAGTGTGCCCAGGTGGCAAAGGAGGCCAGTGGCATCCTGGCTGTGTGCAGCAGGGGCAGGGAGGTGATTGTCCCTTTGTACTTTGCTCTGGTGAAGCCATGCCTTGAGTGTTGTGTTCAGTTTTGGGTACCTCATTACAAGAGAGATGTGGAGGTGCTGGAGCCAGTGCAGAGCAGGACAAGGAAGCTGGGGAAGGGCCTGGAGAATAAATCTGATGAGGAGCACCTGAAGGAGCTGGGGCTGGCTAATTTGAGGAAGAGGAGGCTGAGGGGAGACCTCATGGCTATCTACAGCTACCTGAAAGGAGGTTGTGGAGAAGTTGCTGCTGGTCTCTTCTCACAGGTAATGAGCCATAGAATAATAGGGAATGGCTTCAAGCTGCAGCAGGACTGGATTAGATTGGATATGAGGAAGACTTTTTTCCCAGCAAGAGTGGTCAGGCACTGGAATGAGCTGCCCAGGGAGGTGGTGGAGTCACCTACCCTGGATGTATTTAAAAGTCGTTTGGATGTGGTGCTTGGGGCATGGTTTAGGGTGAACTTTGAAGAGTAGGGTTAATGGTTGGACTTTGTGATCCTGAGAGGCTTCTCCAACCTGACTGTTTCTGTGATTCTGTAACACATAATGGCTGGACCTCACAGCCCCTTAGAATTGTTCTGGTTGGGAAAGAGCCTTCAGGTCATCCAGTCCAACTATTCTGTAGTTTGACCAACTCTGGTGCTACACCTTGGCTCTCAGCACCACGTAAGTGCATCTTTTGGATGCCTCCAGAGATGGGGATTCAATCACCTCCTTGTGCAGCCTGTTCCAATGCCTGAGAATCCCTTCAGTGAAGAAGTTTTTTTCCTAATATCCAACTTCAACCTTCTCTGATGCAATTTCAGGCTATTTCCTCCACCTGGTTCCAACCTCCTTTCAGGGACTTGTAGAGAGCAGTGAGATCTCTCTTCAGCCACCTCTTCTGCAGACCAAACACTCCCTTCTTCTTTTGATGGATGAGTTCTAGAAAGTTAAGACTTTCTGCAGTGTGCTAAGTTGTAGCAGGTGCTTGTTTTGAAATCCAGACAAATCCATATGGAGCTCACTTCTGTTTGAACAAAAGAATGGCAAAGCCAAAGGAGCTCACATTCTCCAAGCCTTTAAAGCCATTAATTTAAAAGGAAGCTGTCAGTTCCTTCAGTGAAATCATTTTGTGCATAACTGCATGGAAATGCTGTGCTAACAGATGCAGCCTCACTGTGGAAGTACATTTTATTGGGGTTTGTACTCCCTGCAGGTGGCTGGATGTGGAATCCAGGAGAAGCTGATGGGCCTCGAGGTCCTCTCTTGACACATCTTCAGGCTTCTTGGCTCTAAACCACAGGAAAGTCACATTGTAGTCAAGATGTGAAGTTTAGAGGAAGGGAATCTGAAGTAACTAGTGCAGACTTGAGGAAAAGAGTAACTGAAGCAAGGCTTCTGGGTGAAAATTATTACAGCTTTGTAGTTGGAAAGGGAAGGGATGATGAGAAATGAAGTTTTAATTCCAGCCAGTGTCACATGGTTTGTGGTTGGCACAGAGTTGTGAGAAAGAGACTTGTGAGGAGCAATTCTCACACCAAGACCACAGGGTGTTAGGGGTTGGAAGGGACCTCTGGAGATCTTCCAGTCCAACCCACACTGCCAGAGCAGGACCAGAGAATCTAGCACAGGTCACACAGGAACACATCCAGACAGGGCTGGAAAGGCTCCAGAGCTGGAGACTCCCCAACCTCTCTGGGCAGTCTGTGCCAGGGCTCTGTCACCCTCACACTCAACAAGGTCTTCCTCATCTTGAGGTGGAACTTCCTGTGCTGCACTTTCCATCCCTTGCCCCTTGTCCTATGGCAGGGCACAAGTGAGCAGAGGCTGTCCCTGTGCCTTCCTTCCTGACCCCCAGCCCTCAGCTCTTGACAGACATTGCTCAGATCCCCTCTCAGCCTTCTCCTCTGCAGACTAAGCAGCCCCAGGGCTCTCAGCCTTTCCTCCTCAGGCAGTGCTGCAGTCCCTTCAGCATCCTTGTAGCCCTCCCTTGGACTCTCTGCAGTACATCATTGTCCCTCTTGAATTGGGGAGCCCAGAACTGGATGCACTAATCTAGGTAGGACCTCACCAGGGCATAGTAGAAGGGGAGGAGAACCTCCCTGAATCTTCTGGCCACACTCTTCGTAATGCCCCCAAGATCCCATTGGACTTCTAGGCCACAAGGGCACATTGCTGTCCCATGCAGAACTTGTCCACCAATACTCCCAGGTCCTTCTGCACAGGGCTGTTCTCCAGCAGATCATCTCCTAACCTGCACTGGATAATAATGACTTTAAACATGAACATTCCAGCAAAAATGGAGCAACTGAGCAGTGCCAAAATCTTGTCAGGATGCTGGTTCTGCCCATGGAAACCTGATGGCTTCTGGCCTGGTAGATTGGTGTAAGGCATGTCTGATAGCTTGCACAGGAGGTGTGGTGGGTTGGATTAAAGAGTTTAGGTGAATCTGAGCTTGGTGAAGAAATTCTCATCCAGTGTTGTAATGTGAAGGACTGAGAAGGAGGAACAATTCCTGTTAAGTCTTTGGGCCTCTCAGTACTTAGTGAACACTGAAAACTTGTAATCATAGAATCACAGAATCAAGCAGGTTGGAAGAGACCTCCAAGCTCAGCCAGTCCAACCTAGCACCCAGCCCTGGCCAATCAACCAGACCATGGCACTGAGTGCCTCATCCAGGCTTTTCATGAACACCTTCAGGGATGGGGATTCCACCGCCTCCCTGGGCAGCCTGCAGAGGGACCTGGCCAGGCTGGATGGGTGGGCAGAGGCCAAAGGGATGAGATTGAACAAGGCCAAGTGCAGGGTTCTACACTTTGGCCACAACAACCCCAAGCAGCACTACAGGCTGGGGACAGAGTGGCTGAGAGCAGCCAGGCAGAGAGGGAGCTGGGGGTGCTGGGAGAGAGGAGCTGAAGAGGAGGCAGCAGTGCCCAGGTGGGCAGCAGAGCCAGTGGCATCCTGGGCTGGCTCAGGAGCAGTGTGGGCAGCAGGACAAGGGAGGTTCTTCTGCCCCTGTGCTCAGCACTGCTCAGGCCATACTTTTAAGTATGTAAATATCCTTTCCCCTAGTCTGCCCAAGTGCAGTTTAGTTGTGCTGTTGCTGCTTGCAGTACAGCTGGACCTGGGGCCAAGTGATGGTGAGCTCTGGACAGGGCCATAGCAATATCTTAAAGCCTTCTTCATGGCTTCATTTACCTTGATGCCTGCATTGTGCTTTCATCTTACACAGAATCACAGAATTTCATAGATGGAAAAGCCCTTCAAGCTCTTCGAGTCCAGTGATTAGTTTCACACTGACAAGTCCTTGACCAAACCAAATCCCTCAGCACAACATCTCAGCACTGTGAATGGCTATGGTTGGAAAGGACCTCCAGCATCATCCAGTCCAACCTTCATCCCAGCAGCCTTCATCACCAGACCATAGCCTCAAGCACCACATCCACTCTCCTCTTAAACACCTCCAGGGATGGTGACTCCACCACCTCCCTGGGCAGCCCATTCCAATGCCAATCACTCTCTCTGCCAACAACNGTGCTGAGCACAGGGGCATGAGCACCTCCCTGCTCCTGCTGCTCACACCACTTCTGGCCCAGGCCAGGATGCTGTTGGCCTTGTTGGCCACCTGGGCACACTGCTGGCTCATGTTCAGCTGCTGGCCACCAGCACCCCCAGCTCCTTTTCTGCCAGGCAGCTCTCCAGCCACTCCTGCCCCAGCCTGTAGGGCTGCTGGGGGTTGTTGTGGCCAAAGTGCATGACCTGGCACTTGGCCTTGTTAAACCTCATGTGATTGGCCTCAGCCCATGGCTCCAGCCTGGCCACCTTTGTACACCTACCTTATCTAATAGATACTGCTTAAAAGGTTGTCTAAAGATAATTGATACCTTTGTTTTTCCTTCCTTTTGTGCTTTGGTTGTGTTAGTGGTCCCTGGCCTTCAGAGCTGGCTTTGTACTGTGCTGTATGTTGCTTCCTCTTGAGGATTTTGAAACTCCTGTATTATATTTAGAAACTCTTCAGGGAAATTGTATCTTATCAGGTAGATTTTTACAGAGTGGGGAGCTGGAATAGAATAGAATAGAATCAAGCAGGTTGGAAGAGACCTCCAAGCTCAGCCAGTCCAACCTAGCACCCAGCCCTGGCCAATCAACCAGACCATGGCACTAAGTGCCTCATCCAGGCTTTGCTTCAACACCTCCAGGGATGATGACCTTCAGTCTGGGTTCACATCATTTTGCAAGTGTATGAGGAATGTTTGAAGTCCTGAAGGGGAGATCAAAAGGCTGTTGCTGTGTGATGGTTTGGGTGTTCCAGAGGCTGTTGCTGTGTGATGGTTTGGGTGTTCCAGAGGCTGTTGCTGTGTGATGGTTTGGGTGTTCCAGAGGCTGTGGCTGTGTGATGGTTTGGGTGTTCCAGAGGCTGTTGCTGTGTGATGGTTTGGGTGTTCCAGAGGCTGTGGCTGTGTGATGGTTTGGGTGTTCCAGAGGCTGTGTGATGTTTGGGTGTTCCAGAGGCTGTTGCTGTGTGATGGTTTGGGTGTTGCCCACCCCCCCACACACACTGTGAAAATCACTCAGAATAGGCTCAGGGGCTCTGGAAATACAATGAAGCTTTGTATTTGAAATCACCCAAATTAGGCTCAGGGGCTCTGACAATTGAATGAAGCTTTGTATTCACAGCTGAGCACAAGATACAAGGAGAGAGTTACAGCAGTTACAGCTATAGACAGAGATAGACAAGTTAAAGGTAATACAGAAACACAACAGCCCTGCCAGAAACCAGAGTCCCCAGGAGGGGCTCCCAACCACCCTGACACCTTCCTCCCACTCCTCTACCTTACCCCAGACTTTGCCTTACTCTCAAGGTGTTTGGAGGGTTGGCCAGGGGGGTTAGGAAGCAGATGGATTAGTTACACAGACAGCAGGTTAGAGAGAGAGAGGGAAGCTCATGCAGCCAGAGCCAGAGAGCAAACTCTGTTATCTATGTTTGTGTTCTTGTTCTTATCCATCTCAGCAAGCCTATGAGTGCAGCAGACATCACCACTGTTGCCTTTTCACAGCCTAGCATCTAATTCTTCTCTGCAGAACATTCTAGCTAGGCTCAGTCTAGCAGAGCTGTCTGCTTGCTGGAATTGCTTGCTGCGGTAGCTGTGGATTTTCACCCTGCCACTTCAGCTACCTTTTAACAGCCTTCATGGTTCTTTCTTATTTTTTTTAATCACTCCCATTTTGCAGTTTACAAAAATGACCAAGACTACTGGCTTGTCAGAAGACATAGTGTGGAACTGCAAGATACTGCTGAAGGAGAGGGATGTGGTTCTAAAGCTCATGAATAAATGTGAAGACATTTCAAATAAACTGACCAAACAAGTAACCAGGATCACTGCCGATGGAGGATGTGGGTGGAACATAGAGCAGCCTTCCATTCTCAACCAGAGGTATCTTTTCCTTTCCCTTTGTGCTTAGCAGGGTGGGGGATTAATAAGGTATGCTTCAAGAACAGGATTTTCAATACTGTAGTCGCTGGAAGTGGAGTTGCAAATGTGTGAGGCTTAAGCTGCTCACTGTGAGCAGCTCAGGTGGGGAAATCTGAGTGGTTTTAAGTGGATCAGAATAGGTGGTGGAGAGGAGGAGAACATTAAAACAGCAAGGTGATGTAAACAGTGCTCAATATCTTGTTTCTCTTGTTCCAGTTTTTGATGAATGGAGCAGACAAGTTTAGAATTGTAGAATCAGTTATGTTTGGAAGGGACCACAAGGATCATCTGGGTCCAACCCTCCTGCCATGCCCAGGGACACCCTACCCTAGAGCAGGCTGCACACAGCCTCAGCCAGCCTGGCCTGAAACACCTCCATGGATGGGGCCTCAACCACCTCCCTGGGCAACCCAGTCCAGCCTCTCACCACTCTCATGCTGAGCAACTTCCTCCTCACATCCAGTCTGAACTTACACACCTTCAGCTTTGCTCCATTCCCCTTAGTCATAGCATCATAGTATCAGTCAAGGTTGGAAGGGACCACAAGGATCATCCAGTTCCAAGCCCCCTGCCATAGGCAGGGACACCCTACTCTATAGCAGGCTGCCCCCAGCCTCATCCAGCATGGCCTGAAGCACCTCCAGCCATGGGGCCTCAACCACCTCCCTGGGCAACCCAGTCCAGGCTCTCACCACTCTCATGCTGAGCAACTTCCTCCTCGCATCCAGTCTGAACCTACCCACCTCCAGCTTTGCTCCATTCCCCCTAGTCATAGAATCATATAATCGGTCAGGGTTGGAAGGGACCACAAGGATCATCTGGTTCCAACCCCCCAACATCCAGTCTGACTCTCCCCACCTCCAGCTTTGCTCTGTTCCCCCCAGTCCTGTCTCTCCCTGACACCCTGAAAAGTCCTTCCCTAGCTTTTTGGAGGCCCCCTTCAGATACTGAAATGCCACAAGAAGGTCACCTTGGAGCCTTCTCTTCTCCAGAAGATTGATGGGATCATGACTTAGCAACTTAGCTCCAATAAAAGGGCAAACAAAACTGTTCCTGTAATGGAGTACCTTCTATTTTAAAGATGCCAGAGGGAAATGAATCTGAGCTAAGTTATTAATCTGGACTGAGGATCTCAGTAGGGAAGTTCTGATGCACAAAATGATCTGGAACTCTCTATGCAGTGGGAGGGGCATTAGGGATGTGCTAGGGGAAAGATTCATTTCAGAGGGGTAAATTGGTAAGGATTTCCAAATAGATAATGAGAATTGTACAACAGAGCAAACTGAGTGCTGCAGCTGCTGAGTGCTGCAGCTGCTGAGTGCTGCAGCTGCTGAGTGCTGCAGCTGCAGAGTGCTGCAGCTGCAGAGTGCTGCAGCTGCTGTGTGCTGCTTAATTATTTCTTCTGCATTTTAAGGTTAAGCAGAAGTGTTTTTTTTCACTGTGTTTTTTTAGTGTGGTGTTTCTCAGTGTGTTTTTTTCACTACATGGGTGGATTTAAGCAGCTGAATGAGCCAGCAGTGTGCTCAGGTGGCCAAGAAAGCCAAAGGCATCCTGGCTGGGATTAGAAATGCTGTGTGCAGTAGGAGCAGGGAGGTGATTGTCCCCTGGAACACCGCTGGAGTGTTATCATAGAATGGTTTAGGTTGGAAGGGACCTCAAAGATCATCCAGCTCCAACCCCCTGCCATAGGCAGGGACACCTCCCACTAGAGCAGGTTGCTCAAGGCCTCATCCAGCCTGGCCTTAAACGCCTCCAGGGAGGAAGCATCCACAACCTCCCTGGGCAACCTGTGCCAGTGTCTCACCACCCTCACTGTAAAGAACTTCCTCCTAACATCCAGTCTAAATCTCCCCTCTGCCAGTTTAAACCCATTCCCCCTCGTCCTGACATTCCCAGACCTTGTCAATAGTCCCTCCCCAGCCTTCCTGTAGGCTCCCTTCAGATACTGCAAAGCCACTCTAAGGTCTCCTGGAAGCCTTCTCTTCTCCAGGCTGCAGAGCCCCAACTCTCTCAGCCTGTCCTCAGAGCAGAGCTGCTGCAGCCCTCTGAGCATCTTCGTGGCTCTCCTCTGGACTGGCTCCAGCAGTTCCATGTCCTTCTTGTGCTGGGGGCTCCAGAACTGCACACAGGACTGCAGGTGGGGTCTGAGGAGAGCAGAGTAAAGGGGCAGAATCCCCTCCCTTGCCCTGCTGCCCACACTGCTCCCAGCACACGGTTGGCTGTCTGGGCTGTCTTTTGTGTTCAGTTTTGGGCACCTCATTACAAGAGAGATGCAGTAGTGCTGGAGGTAGTGCAGAGCAGGGCAAGGAAGCTGAGGAAGGGCCTGGAGAATAAATCTGATGAGGAGCAACTGAAGGAGCTGGGGATGGTCAGTTTGAAACAGAAGAGGCTGAGAGCAGACCTCATGGCACTCTGCAGCTACCTGAAAGGACCTTGTGAGGAGGTTGGTGCTGGTCTCTTCCAACAGGTCACTAGTGATGGAAGAAGAAGGAATTAAGCTGCAGGAGAGTAGGTTTAGACTGGATAGTAGGAGCACCTTTTTCCCAGCAAGTGTGGTCAGGCATTGGAATAAGCTGCCCAGGGAAGTGGTGAAATCACTAACCCCAGGTGTGTTTAAAGGTCGTTTGGATGTGTTGCTTGGGGATAGGGTTTAAGGGTGAAGCTTGTAGAGTAAGGTTAATGGTTGGTCTTGGTGATCCTGAGGGGCTTCTCCAACCTGGGCATATCTTCAGTTTAGAGTGCAGAAAGATATAGACACCATTAAAGTTAGCATTCTGTGATGAGCATAAGTGTGCAGCTGCAAATCATGTGGAAGCAAAGATGATAACCAGTTCAGCTTGATTTCTCAACAGTTTGGAACTCAAGCCATATCAGAAGATTGGTTTGAACTGGTTGGCTCTCCTCCACAAACATGGATTGAATGGTATATTGGCTGATGAAATGGTAAGTGTGAAACTGATTCTTTCAGAGTCCTTGAAGGTTTGCAGATGTCTGGATGTGTTCCTCTGTGATCTGTGTTAGATAGGATTGTCCTGCTCTGGCAGGGGGGTTGGACTGGATGATCTCCTTGGGTCCCTTCCAACTCCTAACATCCTATGATCACTTTGTTATATTCTTTCATTTCCCCAAGGAGATTGTAAGTAATTAGTTCTAGCCAATGTAAGCTGGGGAACAGTTTTCCAGCTGTTTAGCAGCTCCTGAGATCTTACATTCAATTTGAAAGTCAAATGTTGCCTAAACCTTGACAGACACTGAACATTCAAAGTCAGATGGTGTCTTTTGAAGCAATGGGAGCACATTGTCCTTAAGTTAATCATTTTAGTAGCTAATTGCCTTTAGATGTAGTTCATTTTACATCTCCAGCATTTAGTCAGCCCCTACCTTCTACACTCCTCTCTGAGTTTCAAAACAGGTAGTAAGAATAAAATAGAATAGAATCAACCAGGCTGGAAGAGACCTCCAAGATCATCCAGTCCAACCTAGCACCCAGACCTAGCCAGTCAACTAGACCAACAATACAGAAGAAACTAAAGTGGGTAGAAAACTTTTCTGCTCCTCCAGCATTTCAGCATCTCTTGCAGTTACCCTCTCCATAGGTTTTGAAATGGGAGAGAATCATGGAATGGTGTAGGGTGGAAGGGACCTCAAAGCTCAGCCAGTTCCAACACCCCTGCCATAAGCAGGGACACCTCCCACTAGAACAGGTCACTCAAGGCCTCATCCAGCCTGGCCTTCAACACATCCTGGGAGGTTGTGGAGCACAGAAGCACCCAATGTCATCACATTGGGTGCTTCTGTGCTCCACAACCTCCCTGGGCAACCTGTGCCAGTGTCTCACCACCCTCACTGCAAACAACTTCTTCCTAACATCCTGTTTCAATCTCCCCTCTGCCAGTTCAAACCCATTCCTCCTCATCCTCTCATTACAAAACCTTGTCAATAGTCACTTCCCAGCCCTCCTGTAGCCCCCTTCAGATACTGGAAGGCCACTCCAAAGTCTTCTGGAAGCCTTCTCTCCTCCTGGCTGCAGAGCCCCAACTCTCTCAGCCNCTTGTTGAATGTCCTGAGGTTGGCCTCTCCAGCTGTGTCCTTCTTGTGTTGGGGGCTGCAGAACTGAGCACAGTACTCCAGGTGGGGTCTCAGGAGAGCAGAGAGAGAGAAGAACTTGAGGTTTGAGATTTTGTTTGGTGCTGACACCAGCAGGGGACACAGCCTCAAGCTGTGTCAGGGCAGGTCTAGGCTGGATGTTAGGAGGAAGTTGTTGGCAGAGAGAGTGATTGGCATTGGAATGGGCTGCCCAGGGAGGTGGTGGAGTCACCGTGCCTGGAGGTGTTCAAGAAAAGCCTGGATGAGGCACTTAGTGCCATGGTCTACATGACTGGATAGGACTGGGTGCTAGGTTGGACTGGCTGAGCTTGGAGGTTGATTCTATGAATCTCTGACTTACAGTGATGGAGCTTCTACATCTAAATACGTTGTCACTAGCTTTGAATCCTGGCTGCTGTTCAGCTTGTATCAAGCCCTGAGTGAATGGGTGGCTTTGCTTTGCTATGGCTTAGGCCACATTTCTTAACCTCTAACCACTCTGGGTTTTGCATTTCAAAGGAGCTCCTTATGTGCCTATTTTGTGGTAGATAAGATACATTTTTAAGTGCATGACACACAGGTCAGGAAAATGAGTATTGCTGGAACCACAGGCTCACCTTAAAGTGATCTGCTTTCTGTGTTCCACTTCAGGAAGAGCTGGAATATCTTTTGTACTGCTGGTTCAAATGGGATGGGAGGAAACAATTTGCTTCCAAGTAATCCTTTGTCTGCAGCACAGTTTCAGGGAAGTAAAGCTTTGTAGATTTGAGAGATTAACTGCTGCCAGAGCAGGGTCACTTATACCAGATCATACAGGAACACATCCAGGCAGGTCTTGAATTCATCTCCAGATGAGAAAACTCCACAGCTCCCCTGGGCAGCCTCTTCCAGGGTTCTGTCACACTCTTAGTGGAAAAGAAATCGTCCTGTTTCCATGGAACTTCCTATGCTCACCCCTTGCCCCTTGTGCTGTCAGTGGGCATCACCCAGCAGAGCCTGGCTCCAGCCTCCTGGCACTCACCCTGCACATCTTTATCAACATTCATGAGGTCCCCTCTCAGGCTCCTCCTTTCCAAGCAGCACAGTCCCAGCTCCCTCAGCCTCTCCTCCTAAGGAAGATGTTCCACTCCCTTCAGCATCTTTGCATCTCTGCACTGGATTCTCGTAAGCAACTCCCTGAGGTCCTTCCTGAACTGAAGGGCCCAAAACTGGGCACAATATTCCAGATGCAGCCTCAGCAGGGCAGAGTAGAGGGGGAGGAGAACCTCTTTCAACCTACTCACCACAGCCCTTATAATACACTCCAGAATAGCATTGCCCCTCCTGCTGGCTCATGGTCAACCTCCCATCCACTAGGACCCCCAGGTTCTTTTGACCTTCACTGCTCTCCAACAGGCCAGCCTCTAACCTCTGCTGATCCCTGGGGTTGTTCTTTCCAACATGCAAGACTCTCTCCTTGCCCCTGTTGAATTGCATTCAATTTCTCCCTGCCCAGCTCTCCAGCCTAAATCTTTCTGAGGTGAGCCCCTGATGCTCAAATATTTAGAATCATGGAATCAGTCAGGGTTGGAAGAGACCACAAGGATCAGCCAGTTCCAACCCCCCTGCCATGGGCAGGGACACCCTACCCAGAGCCTCATCCAGCCTGGCCTTAAAAACCTCCAAGGGTGAGGCCTCAACCACCTCCCTGGGCAACCCATTCCAGGCTCTCACTACTCTCATGCTGAACAACTTCCAGGGTGAATCTCCCCACCTCCAGCTTTGCTCCATTCCCCCTAGTCCTGTCTCTCCCTGGTAGCCTGAAAAGTCCTTCCCCAGCTTTTTGTAGGCCCCCTTCAGATCCTGAAAGGCCACCAGAAGGTCACCTATTTAGCTGAAAAGACAGTTGAGTTTGGTTGCAGTTGTACATCAGAATGACTTTTGTTCTCCAAGGCAATGAAACAGCACAGTTTGGTTGGGGTTTTTTGTCCTGTAGAGCTTTGTAATCCTTAATTCTGAATGCAAACCACTGTTAACATTTTGCAGAGTGTCAGTTTTGTTTACATGAATCTCTCTTTCTCTCAGGGCTTAGGCAAAACTATTCAAGCCATTGCATTTTTATCTTATCTCTACCAAGAGGGCAACAAAGGTCCCCATTTGATAGTTGTGCCAGCTTCAACATTAGGTAAGTTACAAGTTTCCAAATCAATTGGTTTAAAAAAAGCCTCAAAATGGTCAGACTTTGATAGTTCTGTGAAAGCAAACTGCATTTTCTGATGGTGATATTCCACTCCTTGAGTCATTTGCATTGGAATGCAAACCCTGCTGAAGCTGTGCTTGTCCTGAATTAATTACACCTGAGGTAGATGTATTTGTTTCTTTTTTTTAGTGTGCTCTGGATGTGTTAAGAAAAAAATGAAGCTGCTTGTTTCAGTTTGAACTTGTTTGGCAAATGTCATTTCTACTTGCTTGAATGTTGGCTGAAGTTCCTAGTCTTCAGGCTGCTCTTAGTGTGATGGTTTGTGGCATTTTGTGTCTTGTCTTTTTTCAGTTTGCTTCTCAGAGTCTGTCATAGAATGTTAGGGCTTGGAAGGGGACCTATGGAGACCTTCCAGTCCAAGCTCACTGCCATAGCAGGGCCAGAGAATCCAGCACAGAACCCATCCAGACAGGGCTGGAAAGGCTCTAGAGAAGGAGACTCCACAACCTCTCTGGGCAGCCTGTGCCAGGGCTCTGTCACCTTTACACTCAAGAATTTCTTCCTCATCTTGAGGTGCAACTTCCTGTGCTGCAGTTTTATAGAACCATAGAATCAGACAGGTTGGAAGAGATCTCCAATATCATCCAGTCCAACCTAGCACCCAGCCCTGAACAATTAACCAGACCATGGCACTAAGATCATCCAGACCTACCTCGCACCCAGCCCTGTCCAGTAAACTAAGCCATGGCACTAAGTGCCCCATCCAGGCTTTGCTTCAACACCTCCAGGGATGGTGACTCCACCACCTCCCTGGGCAGCCCATTCCAATGCCAATCACTCTCTCTGACAACAACTTCCTCCTAACATCCAGCCTAGACCTCCCGTGGTACAACTCGAGACTGTGTCCCCTTCTGTTGCTGCTTGCCTGGCAGAAGAGCCCAACCCCACCTGGCTACAGCCTCCCTTCAGGTAGTTGTAGACAGCAATGAGGTGATGCCTTGCCTCTTGTCCTGTGCCAGGGCTATGGCTTGTCCTGTGTCCAGGCTATGGCTTGTCCTGTGTCCCTGTGCCTTCCTTCCTGACCCCCATCCCTCAGCTGTTGATAGACATTGATTAGATCCCCTCTTAAGTCTTCTCTTCACCAGACCAAAAAGCCCCAAGTCCCTCAGCCTCTTCTCATAGTCCAGTGCTTCAGTCCCTTAATCATCTTCATAGTCCTCCCTTGGACTCTCTCCAGCAGATCCCTGTCCCTCTTGAACTGGGAAGCCCAGAACTGGATGCGATATTCCAGGTGAGGCCTCACTGGGGCAGAGTCGTGTGGGAGGAGAACCTCCCTGGATCTGCTGGCCTCACTCTTCTTAATGCCCTCCGGGTTTCCATTTGCATTCTTGGCCACAAGGACACAAACAGATGTCAAAGCAGAAGAGAATCCTAAGGTGATGAGGCTGTGGCTGTCTCTTAGTTGTGTGTTTTGATTGTTTTATGACCTCAGTCAAAAGCAGGGCGAATGTGATGGGATCAAGTACAGCAGCAAAGATGATGAGTTTGAGCAAAAAGGGATTCTTTGTGGGGTTGGATTTGGATTTGTTCAGTGATTGTAGAAAGGCAAGAAAGCAGCAAGATGCACTTAGTAAGAAAATGCTGCTTTTAATGGAATACTCTTACTTGGGCTGCAAAAATTGCTCTTACCACATGAGAAGGTCTGTTTGAAAGTGCCATTTTCAAGTGTGTATTCCAAGTGCCCTAGAACCCATTTTGATAAAAACAAGCAAGAAAAGGGCCTCCAAAAAGTCTTTAAAATGCATGTTTCTGAAAACCTGAGATGTACACAGGGGTGTGAATGAAGCTGCTTTTGTCAGGTGAAGCACAGATGCTCATGAATTGCCATAGCAGGATGGCTCAGCACATCCTGGAACGGGTTGCCCAGGGAGGTTGTGGATGCTTCCTCCCTGGAGGTGTTTAAAGCCAGGCTGGATGAGGCCTTGAGCAGCCTGCTCTAGTGGGAGGTGTCCCTGCCTATGGCAGGGGGTTGGAGCTGGATGATCCTTGAGGTCCCTTCCAACCTAAACCATTCTGTGATTCTATGATTGTATGATCCCACACTGGGATGCCTCGGGAGCACAGCCTGCAGCTTTTCCTGACAGCTTTCTGGAGGGATCTCCTCAGCCCTTGTCTGTGTCAAGTGGCTTTTCCCAGGGACCTCCTTCTCCTGTGGTTTTGGAGGTCAGCATTTGTGTTGTCTGTCAGGCAGCTCCCCCCTAGGCACAGCAACGTCACCAGTGGCTTCTCCACTGGTTGCGCACCTGGAGCTGGATCAAGTTGTCAGGCTTCTTCTCCTGCTCCCAGAGGCACTTTCCCTCCTGTTGAAACACTTCTGGATGTGAGTGCTGCCAAATGAAGTGATTTGTTCTCTGAGGAATTAACTGTCTGGGGAAGACAGCTGAAAAATCAGGCATGTGCATAGTTTACATGGTGGTCATGGGCTGTGCATGCAGGAGGAGCTGGAAGTGCATTGTGAAGGAGCTGGAAGTGTATTCTGAAGGGCTGGAAGTGTATTCTGAAGGGCTGGAAGTGCATTGTGAAGGGGCTGGAAGTGCATTGTGAAGGG
>WAAF01019642.1:6114-48778 GCA_013400475.1 Tricholaema leucomelas
CTGGCCACACTGTTCCTGATCCAGGCCAGGATGCCATTGGCTCTCTTGGCCACCTGGGCACACTGCTGCCTCATCTTCAGCTACTCTCTACCAGTACCCCTAGGTCCCTTTCCTCCTGGCTGCTCTCAGCCACTCTGTCCCCAGCCTGTAGTGCTGCTTGGGGTTGTTGTGGCCAAAGTGCAGAACCCTGCACTTGGCCTTGTTCGATCTCATCCTATTGACCTCTGCCTACCCATCCAGCCTGTCCAGGTCCCTCTGCAGGGCTCTCCTACCTTCCAACAGATCCACACCTGCTCCTAGCTTGGTGTCTTCTGCAATTAATGTCCTTGTTAATAAATAACCATTTCTAGAAACACTCTACTGCCTTTACACTTGCACTTTGTCAGCTGTAACTTCGTAGGATAAGTCAGTTACACATAGAAGAAATAAAAATCCAAACACTAAAATAAAACTTGAGTGGCAAGCCTTTGAATCCATCCTGAAGTGCAGATGAAAATCTGCAGCTGAAAGAGAACTGATGAAATCTTTGCCTCATGGAGAATCCGAGAGACCTTGGATAAACCTTGTCAGCTTATCAGGTCCAGATAATGTTTCAGCCTTCATTCTTGGAAGCTGAAATTTAAAATTGCCTTTTTTTGGTTGTCCAGTAATTCTGAAGGTTAGCCTTACTTATTAGACACATTGATAAACTATACTATTAAAGTACCATACGTGAGATGAATCAGAAGGAAATAAATCATAACTAGAACACCAGACTCACTTCTGTGTTCTTGATCATGGAATCATAGAATCACAGAATCAGTCAGGGTTGGAAGGGACCACAAGGATCTGCTAGTTCCAAACCCTCTGCCATGGCCAGGGACACCCTACCCTAGATCACACTGGCCACAGCCTCATCCAGCCTGGCCTTAAACACCTCCAGAGATGGGGCCTCAACCATCTCCCTGGGCAACCCATTCCAGCCTCTCACCACTCTCATGCTGAACAACTTCCTCCTCATGTCCAGGCTGAATCTCTTCACCTCCAGCTTTGCTCCATTCCCCCTAGTCCTGTCACTACTTGCATCTCAGTTTCTCTGCAGTGACTATTCATTCCTATCTTCATATAAAAAGAACACTAATATTATCAGCTGTGTAGCCACCCACAAAATGTGCAAGTCACAGGATTTCAATGAAGTTTGGAAAGATCCAAATTCCTAACAGATAGAATCTGTATTTCTAATGGAATCATGATGGCAACCATAATAGAAGAAAGGTAAAAAAATTCTGGAATACTGAGGGGGCTGGGGGTGTTTATGCTGGAGAAGATGAGGCTCAGGGGTGACCTCATTGCTGGCTACAGCTACCTGAAGGGAGGCTGTAGCCAGGTGGGGTTGGTCTCTTCTGCCAGGCAAGCAGCAACAGAACAAGGAGACACAGCCTCAAGTTGTGCTGGAGGAGGTCTAGGCTGGATGTTAGGAGGAAGCTGTTGTCAGAGAGAGTGATTACAATGAGGGTGGTAAGACACTGGCACAGGTTGCCCAGGGAGGTTGTGGATGCTTCCTCCCTGGAGGTGTTTAAGGTCAGGCTGGATGAGGCCTTGAGCAGCCTGCTCTAGTGGGAGGTGTCCCTGCCTATGGCAGGGGGGTGGAGCTGGATGATCCTTGAGGTCCCTTCCAACCTAAACCATTCTATGATTCTATGATTCTATGATTTGTTTTGGAATGGGCTGCCCAGGGAGGTGGTGGAATCGCTGTGCCTGGAGGTTGCTCTCTTCTCTCAGGCAGCCAGCACTAGAACAAGAGGACACAGCCTCAAGCTACGCCAGGGGAAATTTAGGCTTGAGATGGGGAGAAAGTTCTTCACTGAGAGAGTCATTGGACACTGGAATGGGCTGCCCAGGGAGGTGGTGGAGTTGTTGTCCCTGGAGCTGTTCAAGGCAGGATTGGACGTGGCACTTGGTGCCATGGTCTAGCCTTGAGCTCTGTGGTAAAGGGTTGGACTTGATGATCTGTGAGGTCTCTTCCAACCCTGATGATACTGTGAGACTGTGATACTGTGTTCAAGAAAAGCATGGATGAGGCACTTAGTGCTATGGTCTAGTTGACAGGATAGAGGTGAGTGCTAGGTTGGACTGGATGATGCTGGAGGTCTCTTCCAGCTTGGTTGATTCTACAATTCTATGGTTTAGGGGTGAGCCTTATAGAATAGGGTTATCAGTTGAACTTGGTGATCCTGAGGGTCTTTTCCAACTAGAATGTTTCTGTGATCCCAGGGGCTTACCTCAGTGAGGGGAGTCTGCAAGGACGTGAAGTATTGACACGTGCTGGAGGGCTCAGCACCAGTAAGCCTGTAGAAACTGTGTCCTTGCACTCCTCAGCCAAGCTAGGCCAGAAATCTGCCAGTAACACATTTAGATACCATCCCCATCCCTTTTCTGGGCTCTTGGCCCAGTGCTGGTGATTAATTTTAGCTGCAGTGACTTTTCCTCTTCCTCTGTTAGTATGTGTGTATGGAGTGTAGCTGATAAGCTGGTCTGTGAAATGTCAAAAGAAGAGGGTTAGAGAGGTTTATTCTGCCTTGTGTCTCTCCCTTGCTCAGGGAGGGGGGCACAGCTCTGCAGCAGTTTGTCTTTGGGGGGCAATGGAAACTGCCTGCCAAACCACAGCACAGAAGCTTACTGCGGCTTAGCTTAAATCAGTTGTAAATGTGAGTGTGAGATAAAATAGGCTGTTCTTAAACCAAAAGGACTTTGCTGACTGAACCATTTGCACTAAATTAGTTTTATCACTTTCAGACCAATTATAATTAAATCACCTTTACCTTCCCCCCCCCGCCCTGTTGTAGGATTGCTCAGTTGAAATGAGGATGCTCAGAGGGCTGCAGCAGCTCTGCTATGAGAACAGACTGAAAGAGTTGGGGCTGTTGAGTCTGGAGAAGAGCAGGCTCCCAGGTGACCTTCTTGTGGCCTTCCAGGATCTGAAGGGGGCCTCCAAAAAAGGCTGGGGAAGGACTTTTAATGCTCTCAGGGAGTGACTGGGGGGAATGGAGCAAAGCTGGAGGTGGGTAGGTTCAGAGTGGACATGAGGAGGAAGTTGTTGAGCATGAGAGTGGTGAGAGGCTGGAATGGGTTGCCCAGGGAGGTGGTTGAGGCCCCATGGCTGGAGGTGTTTAAGGCCAGGCTGGCTGAGGCTGTGGGCAGCCTGCTCTAGGGTAGGGTGTCCCTGGGCATGGCAGGGGGGTTGTAACTAGCTGATCCTTGTGGTCCCTTCCAACCCTGACTGATTCTGTGAGAAGTGGATCCTCGTTGAAACAAATGTCATCCAAGAAATTTAATTTGTAAATAGCTTGAATTTACTGAAAATTCCAAATGTTTATGTTAAAATAATTTTATTAATGCTTCTCGACATTTCTAATGGTGATAGGGAATCCTGATCAAGCAGTTTGTGCAGTTCTACCAAAATGGATTGTTCTGTGGCTCCTTACCTGCAACTGCTTTTTTATGTCACCAGATGGCACTCCAAGTCCATACAAGGCAGACAGCTTCTGTTTCTACATTGCAAATGATGTTCTGGCATGGTCTTAGACTTCCCCAGCCAGAGGTGCTGAATTTCGTTTACCCAAAGAAAAAAAATATGTAACATACTTGTTTTGTTAAAAACGTTATTTTATTGATGATCTGAACCAGGGGATTGAGTCCAGCATCAGTAAGTTTGCAGATGACATCAAACTAGGAGCAGATGTAGATCTCTTGGAGGATAGGAGAGCCCTGCAGAGGGACCTGGACAGGCTGGACGGGTGGGCAGAGGCCAATGGGATGAGATTGAACAAGGCCAAGTGCAGGGTTCTACACTTTGGCCACAACAACCCCGAGCAGAACTACAGGCTGGGGACAGAGTGGCTGGAGAGCAGCCAGGCAGAGAGTGACCTGGGGGTGCTGGTAGAGAGTAGCTGAAGATGAGCCAGCAGTGTGCCCAGGTGGGCAGGAGAGCCAATGGCATCCTGGGCTGGATCAGGAACAGTGTGGCCAGTAGGACAAGGGAGGTTATTCTGCCCCTGTACTCAGCACTGCTCAGGCCACANCACTGGATATTAGGGGGAAGTTGTTGGCAGAGGAGTGATTGGCATTGGAATGGGCTGGCCAGGGAGGTGGTGGAGTCTCCATGCTTGGAGGTGTTGAAGCAAAGCCTGGATGAGGCACTTAGTGCCATGGTCTGGTTGACTGGATAGGGCTGGGTGCTAGGTTGGACTGGATGATCTTGGAGGTCTCTTCCAACCTGGTTGATTCTGTGATTCTATGATATATACTACATATTTGTGTATATATACATATACATACACACACACACACACAACTTCTGTTAGCAGCAGTTTCTAAGAAGATAAGTCTATGAGTCTAAATATGCCTTCTTGAACTAACATACCAGAAAAAATACATAATTGAATAATTTGAAACTAAAAGGGGATATTAATGCTCTGAGTGCTATGCACAAGTTCGAGTTGATAGAAGAAAACCAAGGCAGTCATCTACTCTGAACCTGCTCCAGGAAAACTAAGGCAGTCATTTACTCTGAACCTGCTCCAGAGATATGTTATGTAGTTTTGTGTAAGACTGTGCTCTGCATTTTACAACAGATTCTGCAAGAGAGAGGGGCTTGATTAACAATTACTTCTACTTAGTGTGGCCAGCAGGGCAAGGGAGGTGATTCTCCCCCTTTACTCTGCTCTCGTCAGACCCCACCTGGAGTACTGTGTGCAGTTCTGGAGCCCCCAATACAAGAAGGACATGGAACTGCTGGAGCGGGTCCAGAGGAGAGCCACAAAGATGATCAGAGGGCTGCAGCAGCTCTGCTATGAGGACAGGCTGAGAGAGTTGGGGCTCTTCAGCCTGGAGAAGAGAAGGCTTCGAGGAGACCTTAGAGTGGCTTTCCAGTATCTGAAGGGAGCCTACAGGAAGGCTGGGGAGGGACTATTTACACGGTCTAGTAATGTTAGGACGAGGGGGAATGGGTTTAAGCTGGAGGAGGGGAGATTTAGACTGGATGTTAGTAGGAAGTTCTTTACAGTGAGGGTGGTAAGGCACTGGAATGGGTTGCCCAGGGAGGTTGTGGATGCTTCCTCCCTGGAGGTGTTTAAGGTCAGGCTGGATGAGGCCTTGGGCGAGCTGCTCTAGTGGGAGGTGTCCCTGCCTGTGGCAGGGGGGTGGAGCTGGATGATCCTTGAGGTCCCTTCCAACCTAAACCATTCTATGATTCTATGATTCTATGATTCTTTACTTTCCTTTCTCATTGACAAAGAATCTTAGGGGCAATCTCCTCAGTAAATTAGTTTAGGCAGCCAGGCCAACTGATACCATTTGCTGATCTGTTTGGTATGTTTTAAACAGTAATTGGGTGAGTAAGCATTAAAACTGGGCATTGCATCCAACCCCAAATGTTCATTGGTACTATAAGTAGCAAAATGCAACTGCTTTTGTTTCTGAGAGTCTAATGGAATGAGTCACTATTGGCAGTGAGGAAAAGCAAATGATCTAATTTGGGTATAGGGATTTCTGTTTGACAAGAATTATAGAATCATAGAATCAGTCAGGGTTGGAAGGGACCAGAAAGATCATCTAATTCCACTCCCCCTGCCATGGCCAGGGACACCCCACTCTAAATCAGAAAGCAGCCCTTTCTTACCAGAAGGGAGTTATTGTAAGAAGTCAACAACATCATGCAACAGTTTTGGTTGTTCCTAGGTTATTGAATCATTTCAGAGTGACCTGGTTTAGCAGCCTAAAATCTATGTGCCTAACACTCCTAATTCCTTCAACTGCAGCAAATGTGCAGGGCAGCATTACAGCATTTGTCACTAACAGGGCTCATTAAGAGCTGGCTAATGGGGGTGCTGCTGGGTGAGAAGCTCAACAGGAGCCAGCAGTGTGCACTTGCAGCCCAGAAAGCCAAGCAGAGCCTGGGCTGCATCAGGAGAAGTGTGGCCAGCAGGGCCAGGGAGGTGATTCTCTCCCTCTACTCCACTCTACTGAGACCCCACCTGGAGTACTGCATCCAGTTCTGGAGCCCACGTTACAAGATGGATGTGGAGATGCTGGAGTGTGTCCAGAGAAGGGCCACAGGGATGAGTAGAGGGCTGGAGCAGCTCTGCTGTGAGGACAGACTGAAAGAGTTGGGGCTGTTGAGTCTGCAGAAGAGGAGGCTCCCAGGTGACCTTCTTGTGGCCTTCCAGGATCTGAAGGGGGGCTACAAAAAAGCTGGGGAGGGACTTTTGAGGCTCTCAGGGAGTGACAGGACTGGGGGGAATGGAGCAAAGCTGGAGGTGGGGAGGTTGAGCCTGGAAGTGAGGAGGAAGTTGTTGAGCATGAGAGTGGTGAGAGCCTGGAATGGGTTGCCCAGGGAGGTGGTTGAGGCCCCATGGCTGGAGGTGTTTGAGGCCAAGATGGCTGAGGCTGTGTGCAGCCTGCTCTAGGCTAGGGTGTCCCTGGGCATGGCAGGGGGAGTTGGAACTTGCTGATCCTTGTGGTCCCTTCCAACCCTGACTGATTCTATGATTCTATAATATTACTACTAGATAATTTTCTGCTGATTTCTAAAGCTGTTGAAATGTGTATTTGCATGTTCAGTGTTGTAAAAATGCCTGGCAGCACTTGCCATGTTTCTCTTTTAATGCAAAGGATTTTCAAACCCATCTCAGGCTGAATTAATCATGTGGAGTGTGTTATCTTTCACCTTTGGCTGTGGCACATTCTGCTCTAATTCTGCTAAAGCCTTTTAGTATAATTTGAAATCATTTCATAGCATAGTCAAAGCAACTGTTCAGTGCTGATGATGCTTTGCTGCTGTGTATTTATTTCTGGAATTGTCCTTGTAGTTTGGCTGAGTACCATAGAAACTTTTCAATCTGTTTGTTATGGATTACTGTGCATCACAGGCACGTGGTTCTGCTTCTGCCTTCTTCTGATGTTGATCTACAGTACCTACAGGATGGCCAAGGGATCATGCCCAGCCAGCTTGAGTTTTGTGCCAGAGGAGGTCTAGGCTGGATGTTAGGAGGAAGTTGTTGGCAGAGAGAGTGATTGGCATTGGAATGGGCTGCCCAGGGAGGTGGTGGAGTCACCATCCCTGGAGGTGTTCAAGCAAAGCCTGGATGAGGCATTTAGTGCCATGGTCTAGTAGATTGGACAGGACTGGGTGCTAGGTTGGCCTGGATGATCTTGGAGGTCTCTTCCAACCTGGTTGATTCTAGGACTCTATGATTCTATGATCATATTCTTGCCTGCAATTGTATTTATTCCACACAGGTCATTCAACCCAACCACCAGAGTAGATGTGAAGAATCGTATCAGTCTTATGAAGCATCCTTATGAATCATCTTCTCTTAGACCCTGAACACACTCAAACTCACTAGTTACAAAGTGGTGAGGAGAAGCAATCAAAAACATTCCAGAGAGTTCTGGAGCATATGCTGCCAGCCTGTTCTAGTGGGAGGTGTCCCTGCCTATGGCGGGGGGTTGGAGCTGGATGATCCTTGAGGTCCCTTCCAACCTAAACCATTCTATGATTCTATGATTCTATGATTCACATTGGAAGATCAGTTACCAGAGGTCTCCAGAAAATATCAACCTGAAAAAGCACCACAAAAGTAGCACTGGAAAATTGTGCCTAATAATCCAGGGCAAAAGAATAGCACCTGAAAGTGACCATGAAATGCAGTGAGGAATTTTCACCTGCTTTTCTTTTGTTGCATTTCCCCATGGTGACTAGCGCAGCTCTTTGTCTCTAAGGCACAATGGAAACTGAAAACTTGCTGGACTGAAACAGTGCAGTCAGCTTTCCAGAATGAAATAATACCATAATGAGTCTGTCTGCATGGATAAAAAAGGGCCAAGCCATATCATCTCAGTCTGAGAGACATTTGAGCTTCCTAAATCTGACACCAGCAAATCTTACTTGGGCTATTTGGTGGGTTTTGGTGTTTGGTCTTTATTTTTTTAATGAAGAGACTTGGAAACATCATTCACAGAGTGAGGATATTTTGAAACTTATGTATCAAAATACTATTTTGATCATAGAATCAATCATGGAATCATAGAATCAAGCAGGTTGGAAGAGACCTCCAAGATCATCCAGTCCATCCTAGCACCCAGCCCTAGCCAGTCAACCAGACCATGGCACTAAGTGCCTCAGCCAGGCTTTTTGTGTACACCTGCAGGGAATCATAGAACCATAGAATCAAGCAGGTTGGAAGAGACCTTCAAGGTCATCCAGTCCAACCTAGCACCCAGCCCTATCCAATCAACCAGACCATGGCACTAAATGCCTCGTCCAGGCTTTTCTTGAACACCTCCAGGGACAGTGCCACCACCTCCCTGGGCAGCCCATTCCAATGCCAATCACTCTCTCTGCCAACAACTTCCTCCTAACATCCAGCCTAGACCTGCCCTGGCACAACTTGAGACTGTGTCCCCTTGTTCTGTTGCTGCTTGCCTGGGAGAAGAGACCAACCCCACCTGGCTACAGCCTCCCTTCAGGTAGCTGTAGACAGCAATGAGGTCACCTCTGAGCCTTCTCTTCTCTGGGCTGCACACCCCCAGCTCCCTCAGCTTCTCCTCACAGGGCTGTGCTCCAGGCTCCTCACCAGCTTCTCTGGACAAGTTCCAATATCTTGTTGTTCAGCCATCACCCACTTTAGAAATGTCATGACACAGTTTAAAGGACTCAAAATTATTAAACATATAGATTGATATTCTAAGCTAATACTTTGGATGGAGAATTTAATGAAACATCCTAAAGGCTGCTAAACATTGTTATATTTTGGGCAAAGGAAGACTGAGCAATTATCAACTTAGAATGTAAAAAACATGAAGCAGGTCAGCAAGAATCTCAAAGAAAATTGCATACTCAGGTTTCCAGACCAGGATCCCACCCTGATCCTTGTTAACAAATCTCACAATCCTCCTAGAATCATAGAATCAACCTCCAAGTTCATCCAGTCCAATCTATCACCCAGCCCTAGCCAATCAAATAGACCATGGCACTATGTGCCCCATCCAGTCTTTTCTTGAACACCTCCAAGGGTGGTGACTCCACCACCTCCCTTGTATTACTATAAACCACTTCTACTTTTAAAGAGCTTAAGGATCTCTCTTTGTGTTGGAGTTAATAACAGAAAATTAAAAACAACAACAACAAAAAAAGTGATGAATTCCTACCCAGTTCTGTGAACCACAACTGATATATTTGGTTTGGGAGCAAAAAGATGTCTTTAAATCTTCTTCTATCACCATAAGTAAAACTGTTGTGGGGTGAAAAGATTATGTATGTGTTTCTGTTAGGGAAGTGACTGTGCTCTGACAGGTTGAGATACTGATATTGCCAAAGCAAAGGAGAATTTTGAGAAGCCCAAGTGACTGAGTTCATCTGAAATGCAGAATGACTCTGTCAATAAATGTGGAGCCCCTGAGTACCAGGAGTACTGACAACTGCCTTCAGTTGCTCTGGGAGAGGGATTATGGTTTCAAAAGTGCAGCTGAAAGACTCCACTCACATTTCAGGGAAATTATTTTAGCAATATAACAAACCAGTCTTTTTTGAGCATGATAGGGGTGTGCAGCCTGCAGAAGAGGAGGCTCAGGGGGGACCTCATTGCTGTCTACAACTCCTTGAAGGCAGGCTGTAGCCAGGTGGGAGTTGGGCGCTTCTGCCAGGCAAGCAACAAGAGAACAAGGGGACAGAGTTGTGCTGGGGGAGGTCTAGGCTGGGTGTTAGGAGGAAGTTGTTGGCAGAGAGAGTGATTGGCATTGGAATGGGCTGCCCAGGGAGGTGGTGGAGTCGTCATCCCTGGAGGTGTTGAAGAAAAGCCTGGATGAGGCACTTAGTGCCATGGTTTAGTTGATTGGACAGGGTTGGGTGCTAGGTTGGACTGGATGATTTTGGAGGTCTCTTCCAACCTGGGTGATTCTGTGATTCTGTGATCATAGGAAATTAGGGGTTGGAAGGGACCGAAGGAGATCATCGAGTCCAACCCCCCCTTCCAGAGCAGGACAATCCTATCTAACACAGATCACAGAGGAACACATCCAGACAGGCCCTGAAAGTCTCCAAAGAAGGAGGCTCCACAACCTCTCTGAGAAGCCTGTTCCAGTGCTCTGTGACCGTTACAGTAAAGAAGTTCCCCCTTGTGTTGAGGTGGAACCTCTTTTGCTGCAACTTACACTCGTTGCTACTTATCCTATCCCAGGGAGCAGTGAGCAGAGCCTGTCCCCTGCTCCTGGCANGCTCAAGGCCTCATCCAGCCTGGCCTTAAACACCTCCAAGGAAGAAGCATCCACAACCTCCCTGGGCAACCTGTGCCAGTGTCTTACCACCCTCACTGTAAAGAACTTCCTCCTAACATCCAGTCTAAATCTCCCCTCTGCCAGTTTAAACCCATTCCCCCTCGTCCTGACATTCCCAGACCTTGTCAATAGCCCCTCCCCAGCCTTCCTGTAGGCTCCCTTCAGATACTGCAAAGCCACTCTAAGGTCTCCTCAAAGCCTTCTCCTCTCCAGGCTGCAGAGCCCCAACTCTCTCAGCCTGTCCTCATAGCAGAGCTGCTGCAGCCCTTTGATCCTCTTCGTGGCTCTCCTCTGGACTCGCTCCAGCAGTTCCATGTCCTTCTTGTGTTGGGGGCCAGTAGTTAGCTTATTTCACTCACTACACTAAACTCTTTACAAGAAGGAGCAACAGCAGCAAATGCTGGCTTGCTATCTATAGCAGCATACAGATGTGGGCAGCAAAAGTGCCTTCTGGGATTAAGAGGGAGAGCAGATATTATGCAGACAGCTGATGAGAATTGCTTCTTGGTTGTGCTTCCCACAGACCAAATTAATTCCAACAGATGAGTAAAGGATGGGAAGACATGCTAATTAGCAGCTTTTTTTATGAACGAGTTCTGCACCTCAGGATCTAATTAGCATTCTAGATAAGGTTTATATTGTCTGTGCTTTCAGAGGCAAGGGCTGCAAAGCTTCTGTTTCTCCAGCACAAGGGCTATGTTTGTGTGCTTCCAACACTTCAAATGGATATTTACTTATATAGTGCATATATACCCTCTAGATCATGAGACCCCTCTTTACATCTCTGGGGAGTTACACAGCACATCACAGAATCGTAGAATAAACCAGGTTGGAGGAGACCTCCAAGATCATCCAGGCCAACCTAGCACCCAGCCCTAGACAATCAACCAGACCATGGCACTAAGTGCCTCAGCCAGGCTTTGCTTCAACACCTCCAGGGATGGTGACTCCACCACCTCCCTGGGCAGCCCATTCCAATGCCAATCACTCTCTCTGCCAACAACTTCCTCCTAACATCCAACCTGGACCTCCCCTGCCACAACTTGAGACTGTGTCCCCTTGTTCTGTTGCTGCTTGCCTGGCAGAAGAGACCAACCCCACCTGGCTACAGCCTCCCTTCAAGTAGCTGTAGACAGCAATGAAGTC
The DNA here is from genome assembly GCA_013400475.1 of Tricholaema leucomelas. NCBI lineage: Eukaryota > Metazoa > Chordata > Aves > Piciformes > Lybiidae > Tricholaema lacrymosa > Tricholaema leucomelas. The sequence goes on from WAAF01019642.1 coordinate 17,575, forward strand.
TGCCCTGAGCCTCCTCTGCTCCAGCATAAACACCCCCAGCTCCCTCAGCCTCTCCTCACAGGGCTATGCTCCAGGCCCCTCACCAGCTTTGTTGCCCTTCTCTGGACACCTTCCAGCATCTCAACATCTCTCTTGAATTGATGAGCCCAGAACTGGACACAGCACTCAGGGTGTGGCCAGCACTGTAGGACCCAGCACTCATCTGTTCATAGCCTAATGTATTGCATTTACTACCACAACACATGCACTTTGGAAACTTCAAAGCTGTCCTGTCAAGTAATTTCTTTCCAGTTTTCAAGTTGTCCTTTATGATCAATTAAGATATTTGAAAACAGTTAGGAAGACCATGAAGCAGGCTGAAATGCTAATTCAGGGCCAGATTTGTACTGCATCAAGTCTGACTTCAGAAATACTCCTCTATTTCAGGATAATGGGATGCTGAAATGTTGGCTGACTCATGGCATCGATGAACACAGCTGCAGAGGACGTGTCTGGTACTGTACTATAATGGTGGTAACGCAGTCAGTAAAGACTAAGGACTATAAGGTCCTGCACCTGGGTTGGCACAATCCCAAGCACAGATGCTTTCATGGGGAATGGCTGAGAGCAGCCCTGAGGAAAAAGACCTGGGGATTTGGGTTGATGAAAAGCTCAACATGAGCCTGCAGTGTGAGTGCAGCCTAGACAGCAACCCTGTGCTGGGCTGCAGCAAGAGCAGTGTGGGCAGCAGGGCAAGGGAGGTGATTCTCCCCCTTTACTCTGCTCTCCTCAGACCCCACCTGGAGTCCTGTGTGCAGTTCTGGAGCCCCCAACACAAGAAGCACATGGAACTGTTAGAGTGAGTACAGAGGACACCACAAAGATGCTCAGCGGGCTGCAGCAGCTCTGCTGTAAGGACAGGCTACAAGAGTTGGGGCTCTTCAGCCTGGAGAAGAGAAGGCTTTGAGGAGACCTTATAGTGGCCTTCCAGTATCTGAAGGGAGCCTAGAGGAAAGCTGGGGAGGGACTATTGACAAGGTCTGGTAATGTCAGGGCAAGAGGTAATGGGTTTAAACAGGCAGAAGGGAGATTCAAATTAGATGTTAGGAAGAAGTTCTTTCTAGTGAGGGTGGTGAGACACTGGCACAGGTTGCCCAGGGAGTTTGTGGCTACTCCCTCCCTGCAAGTGTTCAAGGCCAGGATAGAAGAGGCCTTGAGTGATCTGTTCTAGTGAGAGGTGTCCCTGCCTATGGCGAATGGTTGGAACTGGATGATTCTTGAGGTCCTTTCCAACCTAAACCATTCTATGATTCTATGACTGCCTTAGCATGTTTGGAAGACAAGCTCTGAGCCTCAAGACCATAAAAGCAGAGGGCAGAGATTCATTAGTTTGTTAGTATTACTTGGCTTTGGTACTGGTCAACCATTAAAAAGTCCACCTGATTCCCCAGCACCTTCTTCTGGTGTGACAGATTCAGAACTGTGCTACCACAGAAGTAATAAAGGCAGGCTCAGGCAGCAGCTTTCCTCTTCCAAAACTAGCTCACATTTCTAGGGAAGTGCTGATCAAATTAGAGGGAAATGAATGAGAAAGATGTTAAATTTGGCAACGATAATGAAACTCTTCATATCGAACAAGAATCAGGTTAGGCTGATTCTCTCCTGCCAGGCAGATTTGATTGCTTTTTTAATAGAGTTATAAAATATAGTGGGAAGAGGGAATCAAAAATCTGCCTTGTATTTAAAGGAATGTGGATTTGAAACAAATATCTCTCAAAACAATTCGAGGAGATTTAGCTGAGGGGACTGTCGCTGGCAGAGTGGTAATATCTGTACAAGATCTTATGATGAAACTGACCAATGATCAAGAAAAGTCTTCACCTATTCAATACAACAAAGAAACTTCAGCTGGCCAGTAGGACAAGGGAGGTTATTCTGCCCCTGTACTCAGCACTGGTCAGGCCACACCTTGAGTGCTGTGTCCAGTTCTGGGCTCCTCAATTCAAGAGAGATGTTGAGGTGCTGGAACATGTCCAGAGAAGGGCAATGAAGCTGGTGAGGGTCCTGGAACACAGCCCTGTGAGGAGAGGCTGAGGGAGCTGGGGGTGTGCAGCCTGGAGAAGAAGAGGCTCAGGGCAGAGCTCATTACTGTCTACAACTACTTGAAGGGAGGCTGTAGCCAGGTGGGGTTGGTCTCTTCTGCCAGGCAAGCAGCAAGAGAAGAAGGGGACAGAGTCTCAAGTTGTGTTGGGGGAGGTCTAGGCTGGATGTTAGGAGGAAGTTGTTGTCAGAGAGAGTGATTGGCATTGGAATGGGCTGCCCAGGGAGGTGGTGGAGTCACCATCCCCAGAGATATTCAAGAAAAGCCTGGCTGAGGCACTTAGTGCCATGGTCTGGTTGACTGGATAGGGCTGGGTGCTAGGTTGGACTGGATGATGTTGGAGGTCTCTTCCAACCTGGTTGATTCTATGAAGATCATTGAGTCTGACCATTAACTCATCACTACCAAGTCCATCACTGAACCATGTCCCTAAGTGCCATAGGTACCTTGGAAATGATGACTCAGTGTCTTCCCTGGCAGCCTGTTTCAGTGCTTAACCACTCTTTCAGTGAAGAAATATTTCCTAAGGTCCAGTCTAAACCTTCCTTGGTGCAGGCATTAATGGGGAGATTTTTTTATCAACTCCTGTGTACATGAACTGCAAAGTTTGTTTTCTTAGAGGGCATCTGATAAATGTTTATAAGTATCTGAGGGCTGCCAGGAGCAGGGGACAGGCTCTGCTCACTGCTGCCTGGGATAGGACAAGGAGCAATGGGTGTAAGTTGCAGAAAAAGAGGTTCCAGCTCAACACAAGGGGGAACTTCTTTACTGTAAGGGTCCCAGAGCACTGGCACAGGCTCCCCAGGGAGGTCATGGAATCTCCTTCTCTGGAGACTTTCAAGGCCTGTCTGGATGTGTTCCTCTGTGATCTGTATTAGATTGAGTGGTCCTGCTCTGGCAGGGGGGTTGGACTCAATGATCTCTTTGGGTCCCTTCCAACCCCTAACATCCTGTGAGCCTATGATCCTGGAAAAGTCTTCGAAGACACTGCTAGGCAAGTGTGGGCAGTTGTCAGAGGCACACAGCATACTGGAGCTACAGCTTTGATTACTGGTGATGCTCTCTGGCATGCCTGTGAGAGTTCACAGTGATGAGAATAAGTTGAGCTGGGTTTAAAAAACTGTGTGTTAGAACTACCCTCCAGGAATTAATTTCCATTATCTAAAAGAGCACTTAAAGGCACCATTAAAAAATGTGCAAATGATCCAGATCTGGAACAGGAAGAAAACAGCAACTGGGAGAGGGGAAAAAAAAATTCCAAAGGCAACTAGGAAATGGAATCTGGAACTTTATTCTTAGAATTATAGAATCAGTCAGGGTTGGAAGGGACCACAAGGATAGTCTAGTAACAACCCCCTTGCCATGGGCACGACACCCTACCCTAGATCAGGCTGCCCACAGCCTCAGCCAGCCTGGCCTTAAACACCTCCAGCCATGGGGCCTCAACCACCTCCCTGGGCAACCCATTCCAGGCTCTCATGCTCAGGAACTTCCTCCTCACCTCCAGCCTCAATCTCCCCATTTCCAGCTTTGCTCCATTTCCCCCAGTCCTGTCACTCCCTGAGAGCATCAAAAGTCCCTCCCCAGCTTTTTTTGGAGGCCCCCTTCAGATACTGGAAGGCCACAATAAGGTCACCTGGGAGCCTCCTCTTCTCCAGACTCAACAGCCCCAACTCTTTCAGTCTGTCCTCACAGCAGAGCTGCTGCAGCCCTCTGAGCATCCCTGTGGCACTTCTCTGGACACGCTCCAGCATCTCCACATCCCTCTTGTCATAGGAGATTATTCTTTTTTAAATGACCTCTCTTGTAAATGGATACATCTGTGAACCACTGTGCCCTTCCTCCTCTCCATACTCCTCTTCTCAATGGGGGGTGGAAACACTAGTGGGTACCTAGAAAAGCAGAGGTTAAGTGACCAGCCACAGGACAATGAATTGACAAGGATGTATTGAAAGGGAAATGGAGACGATCAATTTGATCTACATACATAGAGGCATTAGATCATGGAGGCTCTTCTGATTTAACTGCAGTGAGAGCAGGTCTACCACTCTGCAGCTGCCTTTAGAAGGCTGTTAATAATAAAACCAGAACAAATTACACCAACTTTAAAACCTGCAGTAAAATGGGCACAGAGAGTGACTTTTGGGAAGCTATGAATACATCAGCAAAGAAAATACTGAGGAGAAGGAAAAGTTGTTTAAGCTAAAGTACATTGTTGGCACAGGAGCAAATGGCTGTAACCTGACCATGAATACATTTAGACTGGAAATTAGAAGAATTTGTCTATCCCTAAGAGGAGTGAAATCTTTTGGAACAACTTTCAGTAGAAATGAGAGGGACAGAACACTCTACCTTGTTTTAAAATGACAGTGAGCAGTTTATTTCATAAATTCAGTCAAGGTTGGAAGGGACTACAAAGATCAGCCAGTTCCAACCACCCTGCCATAGGCAGGGACACCCTACCCTAGAGCAGGCTGGACACAGCCTCATCCAGCCTGGCCTTAAACACCTCCAGGCAGGGATGGGGCCTCAACCACCTCCCTGGGCAACCCATTCCAGCCTCTCACCACTCTCAGGCTGAACAACTTCCTCCTCACCTCCACTCTGAACCTATCCATCTCCAGCTTTGCTCCATTCCCCCCAGTCTTGTCACTCCCTGACAGCCTAAAAAGTCCCTCCCCAGCTTTTTTGTAGGCCCCATCAGATACTGAAAGGTCACAATAAGGTCACCTGGGAGCCTCCTCTTCTCCAGACTCAACAGCCCCAACTCTTTCAGTCTGTCCTCACAACAGAGCTGCTGCAGCCCTCTGAGCATCTTCGTGGCCCTGCTGTGGACACACTCCAGCATCTCCACATCCCTCTTGGAATGTGGGCTCCAGAACTGGATGCAGTACTCAGCAGAGCAGAGTAGAGGAGGAGAATCACCTCCCTCCACCTGCTGGCCACACTTCTCTTTATACAGCCCAGGCTCTGGTTGTCTTTCTGAGCTGCAAGTGCACACTGCTGGCTCCTGTTGAGCTTCTCATCCAGCAGCACCCCCAAGTGCCTCTCCTCAGGGCTCCTCTCCAGCCACTCACTGCCCAGCCTGGATTTGTTCTTGGCATTGCTTGACCCAGATGCAGGATCTTGCACTTGGTCTTGTTGAACCTCATGAGGTTGGCTTGTGCCCACCTCTCCAGCCTGTCCAGGTCTCTCTGGATGGCATCTCTTCCCTCCAGTGTGTCTGCTGCACCACACAGCTTGGTGTCTGAAACAGAGAAGGACTACGTCTGTCAAGCCAGGAAGCACCTTATATTTTTGTATTTTAAGCCTTTCTGCATTAAAAGATGAAGGTAGATTTAAAAAACTTAAATGTTTCAAGGGCAGAGGGAGAGAAAAGCACTTTCATGAGAAAATTCCTTGGACTGAAGTGGTTATGCAATATTTACTCAGAGGGACTCATGGATGAGTCAACATGAGCCTTGTCTAAAATAGGACTAAATAAAGCAGCAATACAGGTGTTTTCAAGATGTGCCTTGCAGTGGCCAGGGTAAAGAACAAGCCAGACTTAATTGGTCCATTTTCATCACAAGTCAGATTACAGAGCCTTGAATTTTAAACCCTTGGAGTCCACTGACAAAGATACAGAGTGATACTTTTCCTGAAAAGGACGAAACAGTGACCAAAGGTCTTGGCTGTTGAACCTGGAACTTATACCTGCTCACCTCGGATTGCAGACAATTAGTGTCACAAGTAGTGTCAGCTTAGAATCATAGAATCAACCAGGTTGGAAGAGACTTGCAAGATCATCCAGTCCAACCTAGTACTCAGCCCTAGCCAATCAACCAGACCATGGCACTAAGTACCTCAGCCAGGCTTTGCTTCAACACCTTCAGGGATGGCAAATTCACCACCTCCCTGGGCAGCCCATTCCAATGCCAATCACTCTCTCTGCCAACAACTTCCTACTAACATCCAGACTAGACCTCCCCCAGCACAACTTGAGGCTGTATCCCCTTCTTCTGTTGCTGGTTGCCTGGCAGAAGAGACCAATTCCCACCTGGCTGCAGCCTCCCTTCAGGTAGCTGTGAACAGCAATGAAGTCACCCCTGAGCCTCCTCTTCTGCAGGCTGCACACCCCCAGCTCCCTCAGCCTCTCCTCACAGGGCTGTGCTCCAGGCCCCTCACCAGCTTTGTTGCCCTTCTCTGGACATGTTCCAGTATCTCAACATCTCTCTTGAATTCAGGAGCCCAGAACTGGACACAGCACTCAAGATGTGACCTGAGCAGTGTTGAGTATAGGAGCAGAATAACCTCCCTTGTCCTACTGGCCACACTGTTCCTGATCCAGGGCAGGATGCCATTGGCCCTCTTGGCCACCTGGGCACACTGCTGGCTCACCTTAAGCTACTCTCTACCAGTACCCCCAGGTCCCTTTCCTCCTGGCTGCTCTCCAGCCACTCTGTCCCCAGCCTGTAGCACTGCTTGGAGTTGTGGCCAAAGTGCATAACCCTGCATTTGGCCTTGTTCAATTTCAATCCCATACTAGCTTTTCCCATTGCTGGTATGAGCAGGGTTGGCAACCTAGAGAGAAGCCTGCAGGGAGGTATACATTTCAAGAGAAGCATTATGACCAACATTTCTAGTTATGTGCTTGAAAATGTCATGAAAGAACCTTGGATTCTGAGACCAGGTGGCTGCAGAAAAGCACACATAACTAAGATGCTAACCATGAAAGGCAGTACCTGAAAGTATAAGGATTGCCTAGTGCAGGCTGCAGAATTACCTTCTAATTTTAGGTTTCTCTTTGAACAGATTAGTTCTCTCTGAAGATGATTTTTTGGTATGTTTGCTTGTTTGTTTGTTTTGTAATATTAATCTGCTATCTGATCTTGTGTTTCACTCTGGGAAAACATGATGAATGCTCAACAATCCCCTCTCCTCTTTCTCAGGCACACGAGAGAGTCTTCTGTCATCTGAATGGCAAACACAGCAATGAATTTTCTGTTTAGAGCTGCTGGAACATTAGATTTCTATATTCTATAAAAATACCTGAAGGGAGGTTGTAGCCAGGTGGGGTTGGTCTCTTCTGCCAGGCAAGCAGCAAGAGAAGCAGGGGACACAGTCTCAAGTTGTGGCAGGGGAGGTCTAGGCTGGATGTTAGGAGGAAGTTGTTGGCAGAGAGAGTGATTGGCATTGGAATGGGCTGCCCAGGGAGGTGGTGAAGTCACCATCCCTGGAGGTGTTGAAGCAAAGCCTGGCTGAGGCACTTAGTGCCATGGTCTAGTTGATTGGCTAAGGCTGGGTGCTAGGTAGGGCAGGATGCTCTTGGTGGTCTCTTCCAACCTGGTTAATTCTATAATTCTATGATTTCAGATCAATGGTGAATGTGATGGTGTGGAGGCTAGAACACATGGGAGATAACAGTGGGATGCAAGAACAGGTCAGAATGTTTTTCTCTTACAAGATCAGTCTCTGAGGCTTAGCTTTAGTGCATCTTTGAAACCACTGACTGGATCCTCTGTAGCGTATCACAGTGATATTAAGCACAATGCATGTGTTGGAGAGAAGGTCGTTATTATGCCAACAGGCAACGTCTTTACAGTGGTGTTTTTAGTGAACTAAAGCAGTGTCCAGGGGTACCCCAAATTCCTCTGTTCTCCCTCTCACTCCATGTGTTTGAATGGGAGGAAAAAGGTGTGAAAACCTCCTTTCCCCCTGTCTGCCCTGCAGGCTTGAAGAGGGGCAGTGAGTGATGCCTCTTTGCACATGAGCTGACCTGTGTGGAAGCCTGCACTGGAATTGGGCTGGTGGTTGGCTGGGTTTTCATGCCCAGTATGATGCACATGAGCTGACCTGTGTGGAAGCCTGTGCTGGGATTGGGCTGGTGGTTGGCTGGGTTTTCATGCCCAGTATGATGCACATGAGCTGACCTGTGTGGAAGCCTGCGCTGGGATTGAGCTGGTGGTTGGCTGGGTTTTCATGCCCAGCATGAATGGTAAATGGACACTTTGTCTAGGAAAAGCATAAATAGTGCAAGGTTTCCTGTCTTGATGTTTCCACCTTTAGAGTTCCTGACTTGAGAGTCCCCTGCCACTGCAAAGGACAGGTTCCTGCCGTGAATGGAGCATCCCCAATTTTGGATGGCTCCTACCTTTTGTACAGCTCTTGGTTTTCTCCCATCCCTGCATATGGACAGTTCTACTCACATACGCACCCTTCTGTGCAAACCTGCAGGCTTGGCAAGCCCTGGGGTCCTTTGGGAGAGAGAGCCAGCAGCATGTGGACCGCCCTCTCTCAGACCCTATCAGTAGCCCACGTCCTAGCTGCCTCCCAGGCTGGGGGACCGAAGTAATTTTAGCTCTCCGCTGCCGCTGTGAAGGCAGCATCGTTCCACAACCATCCCACTCAGGAAGAAGTGCTTGAGACATTTCTGAGCTTGGTGTCTCTGCCACTCGCCTAAGGGCTCCTGAGGCGTGGAGCTCTACGATTGGATATTGCCTGCAGCATCAGAAGGCTGCTCCTGCTGAGGAATCCAGCAAGGGATCACTGCCAAATGCCTGTCTCACCTCCCTGAGTAAGCTTTTCCCTTAATCTTCTGCTCAGCCTTCTGTTAGTGGGGTAAAGCTGTGTTTATAGCTTAGCCTTTTCCATTTCCTGACTTCCTAAATACCTGCATTTCTCTATAATATCCTTTTTGGTAGAAATTCCTGAGCAAAGTGAACCTGCTAATAAACTAATTTAATTGTTGCATATAGTTTTGGGGGTGGGGTTCCAGGAAAATAATATAATCCTATTTTTTGTAATTCCTGACTTGGCCACGTTAATTCCCTGCCTGCATGAGAAGCAGATCTTTTAACAGGGCATGAAGATACAAATTCTACCTTCGTTAACAGTGTTAATGGAAAATAAACCATAAGCAGACACATTTGGGCAATTAAGCCCTCTGAATGAGTTCTCTGATTTTAATTCAAACTAACATTTTGACTCTTTACCTTTTAAGACATTCTCATGCATATCAAGTCACTTCATTGTCCTCAGAGATATCTTTTAATTTACTCTCTTGACGTTTCCATTGCTTGATTAAATAAATATGCACTGGGAGCACTCAGTATCTGACCATGACCACTTATACAACAGAAGTCAAGCAGTAACTTCTTATTCTTAGTATAGAATGAAATCACTAAAAGCATTGAAGTTCTGGGCTCTGTCCAAGACTGATGGATGAATAATTAAAGTGAAAAAGGCTGTGAGTTCTCACATTTCTTTTTCATTAACTCACTTGATGTAACTTCCAATATGGAGAATACAAGAACTGGACAAAAACCTTTCAGTAATATTTTCACCACTAAAAATACAGATTCAGAGTTATGAATCCTGCTATTCATAGAATCATAGAATGAACCAGGTTGGAAGAGATCTCCAAGATCATCCAGTCCAACCTAGCACCCAGCGCTGTCCAATCAACCAGACCATGGCACTAAGTGCCTCATTCAGCCTTTGCTTGAACATCTCCAGGGATGGTGACTCCACCACCTCCCTGGGCATTCCAATGGTTAGGGTTGACTGCACTACAGGCAATGGCCTCTTGCTCAGATAACTTCTTCTCATAAGAAATATTTAAATGAATAACTGGAAATGGGGAATTCTAAGCCTGAATTTTATTCATGGATTGGCCCCAGTGGATGTTCTTTGTTCTCATTTGTATACAAAGCAAGAAAATTAGGTCTGTGCTATATAAAATGGAAGACAGGTACGTTGCTCATTAGGGGAATCTAAGTCCCAGCTCTCAAGGTTACACAGAGGCAGATACTGCAGTGTTCAATTTTATCATGTGCAGACTTGCCTGTCCTCAGACATCTTGTACTAATCTGGAACTCTTAGGTTACCTATTAGCACCCATCTTTAGATGAGCCAATGGCATGCACATAGATGTGCTCATTGCAACTATTAGAAGCACTGCTGATTACCTCCAGGTGACAATTGGTTGGATGTATCTCTGAGCACAAAGCACTGTGTCTATCAAAGCTGTATGCTGTCTCAGTTCTGTTTTATCAGTAACTGGTAGATGAGGTGGATGTACCTCTCACTTACACTAAAAGTGTAATCTCTTGTGTGTTTTAGAAGTGATTGCAGGTCTTATCTCCACAGGCTGCTTCTCTGATTCCTTCCGTGCCACAGAAAATCCCATATGAAAGTGTATCAGGCCATTTCTTTTCCCCCAGCAGACAAGATGTAATCTTTGGCATCTGTAAGCTTCCAGAGATGTGCAAATGGTACACAATCAACACTGAGAGTCTCATAAATGCATGTACTGTATCAGCATAAATCAGAGCTCAGTTGCTAACCTCTAATGGACTCGCTGCAGGGCTGTGTAAGTGTACTGAGCACTCTGCACAAATCCCTTCTCAGGTAATGCAAGGGAATAATGAGAAATCATAAAAAACTTGTTTCTACTTCTCTGGCAGCTGGCTGTACATTTGGAATAGCCATCTCACTGTCCTATGATGGAAACAATTCTGGCTACACCTTTGCCTCACTTTCAAGGGAGGTTATTCTGCCCTTGTACTCAGCACCGGTCAGGCCACACCATGAGTGCTGTGTCCAGTTCTGGGCTCCTCAATTCAAGAGAGATGTTGAGGTGCTGGAATGTGTCCAGATGATGAAGCTGGTGGGGGGCCTGGAGCACAGCCCTGTGAGGAGAGGCTGAGGGAGCTGGGGGTGTGCAGCCTGCAGAAGAAGAGTCTCAGGGCAGACCTCATTGCTGTCTACAACTACCTGAAGGGAGGCTGTATCCAGGTGGAGTTGGTCTCTTCTGCCAGGCAAGCAGCAATAGAACAAGGGGATACAGTCTCAGGTTGTGCCAGGGGAGGTCTAGTCTGGATGTTAGTAGGAAGTTGTTGGCAGAGAGAGTGATTGGCATTGGAATGGGCTGCCCAGGGAGGTGGTGGAGTTGCTGTCACTGGAGGTGTTGAAGCAAAGCCTGGCTGAGGCATTTAGTGCTGTGGTCTGGTTGATTGGCTAGGGCTGGGTGCCTTGTTGGACTGGATGATCTTGGAGGTCTCTTCCAACCTGGTTGATTCTATGATTCTGCCCAAATTAAATTTGTGGTACTTTTAATTATAGCTACTTTGGCTTTACCACTATCAAAACCATTGCCCATATAAAATTCTGGCCTCTGTATGATCAGTTCAGAGCTCACATGAACTGTCTTGTCTGGTACTTTCTTTTCAGTTGGACCATTAACAATGAAATTAAATAGCACCAGATCCAGTGGTGTAAGTCTGTACCTTTTTCTCAGTGGTGACTGGCCTCTAAAACTGCTCTGCCAGTGCTTAAAGAAGGAAGTGTTGTTCCATGCAGCTGGGAATCTCTGACAGGACAAATTCCAATGTTGCTTGTCTTTATAACCCTGGACTGGGCTCCCAGCACGAGCACTGCAACAAGAGAAAGCTTACTGTTCTGAAAATGGACACAAGGATGCTCAGAGGGCTGCAGCAGCTCTGCTATGGGGATAGACTGAAAGAGTTGGGGCTGTTCAGTCTGCAGAAGAGGAGGCTCCCAGGTGACCTTCTTGTGGCCTTCCAGGATCTGAAGGGGGCCTGCAAAAAGCTGGGGAGGGACTTTTCAGGCTGTCAGGGAGTGACAGGACTGGGGGGAATGAAGCAAAGCTGGAGGTGGGGAGATTCAGAGTGGATGTGAGGAGGAAGTTGTTGAGCATGAGAGTGGTGAGAGGCTGGAATGGGTTGCCCAGGGAGGTGGTTGAGGCCCCATGGCTGGAGGTGTTTAAGGCCAGGCTGGCTGAGGCTGTGGGCAGCCTGCTCTAGGGTAGGGTGTCCCTGGCCATGGCAGGGGGGTTGTTACTAAATGATCCTCATGGTCTCTTCCAGCCTCTCCCCTTCCAAGAGTCTATGATTCTATGACTCTATCAAATGCTTGTGAGCCACACTTTCAGTAGAGATCCTTCTGCCACATGCAGGACATACTTGTGAAATATATCTCCAGGTAAGACTGTGGGTTCAGATTCCAACTCCTAGTCCAGTGCCTTCCAACACAGGGAGTCAGTTCACTAGGCATATATTCTAGAGGTGAGTGCAGGGCTTTGCAGACATAGCACTTGGATGGAAATTCAGCAGTGCTGTAACTAGGCCACTGCTGAAGTTATCTTGCATATGCAAAGTTCCCACCTACTCACCTGTCCACTCTGCTCAGCTCTCCTTCTCCACAAGGAGATTGAAGCTGGGAAGGAGGAAAGAATCTGCGCTCCTCAGAGGCTCAGTAGGTTTTCTTTTCTCTGACACCTGATAAACACACATGCCATGGCTGTGCCTGCTCACATGGGCAGCTGTTCTGCTGTTTAAGCTCCTGTCACTGGATTTCCCCCCCTGTTCAGAGAAGCAGAGGTAATCCTCACTGCTCCTAGGGCGGCTGTCGATGGGGAGGGGATGAAGGACAGAGCAGTCACTCAGGCTTACCCGAGGAAGGCACCACCTTTAATCACATTTCATTACAACTGGAGGGCTAGAGATGCTGAAAGCTATCACATGATGGGGGAGTTAAAGGGCCAGGCAGGGACTTTATGCACTGCTGTGGTATGGCTATAGCCAGGCAGACATCAGAGCAGTGAATTGTCTGCTACAGACTATGGCTATGAGCTTTGAGAGGGATGGAAGGTTAAATTACACAGTATGCAGTAAAAAAGCCTACTCTTTAGACTCTGGTGTTGTTGAAGTTGCACTTACCAGAGGCCCCAGTTGAATCAGTCTCCCCATTTTACAGCAGTTGTGAGAAATGGCTCTCTCCAGGGGATCATTTCCAGAGCTGCAGTTTTGGACAGAGTTTCATGTCTGCAGCTGTTCATTGCAAAAGGGAGCAGACCCTACACAGATGTCTGTGAAGGTTGTTATTACACCAAGATTTAAACTTCTGTCTTTCCTGGGCTTAACCATTGTGCCAGTTTGAGCCTAGCCAGAATGTTTTGGTGAGAAGAACTAGATTACAGGCTGTGGAAGGAATGATGTTAGGAGGAAGTTCTTTACAGTGAGGGTGGTAAGACACTGGCACAGGTTGCCCAGGGAGGTTGTGGATGCTTCCTCCCTGGAGGTGTTTAAAGCCAGGCTGGATGAGGCCTTGAGCAACCTGCTCTAGTGGGAGGTGTCCCTGCCTATGGCAGGGGGTTGGAGCTGGATGATCCTTGAGGTCCCTTCCAACCTAAACCATTCTATGATTCTATGAAAACAATGGTGATGTCTACTTCCCTCATAGGCTTACTGAGGTGTGTAAAAAAGGAATCAACACATCGATAAAGCACTTATTTGCCTGCTGGAGAACTGTATGAGCTGCATTTCTAACCTCACCCTCCATGTCTTTCCTAATCCACTTTGCTTCCTAACCCCCCTGGCCGAACCTCCATTTTTCCTTGGGACTGGGATAAGGTTGAGAGGGGTAGGGGGAAGGTGAAGGGGTGGTTGGAGCCCCTCCTGGGGACTCAGGTTTCTGGGAGGGGAGTTGTGTTTCTGTATTACCTTTTTACCTTGTCTATTTCTGTCTATATCTGTACATACTGTAAATATCTGCTTGTACATTGTGCCAGCTGTAAATATAAGCTTCATTCATATTTCCAGAGCTGACTGAGTCTAGTCTGGGTGATTTCTAAAGTGGGGGGACGGGATGGGGAACACCCAAACCATCACAACCATATTTGCTGTTGTTTTCCTGGCACTGAGCTGCTTGAGCTTTCAGTAGCAAAGATGGGTCCAAGAGCCATTGGCTAATGCAGAAACAGAGTTACAAAGCAGCACTGGGATAGGAGTCTGGGTGGTGGGTCCCAGGAGTGATGTGAGGGATATGGGGAGTTGATGATGCCTTGAAGCTTTGTAGGAGTTTGGAGTATCTCTTTCCAGATAGGCCTGAAGCATTTGCCTTGGCAATTGTAGCAATGGGAAGAGTAGATGGAAAGGATCTTGAAGAGGCTGTTTGGCTATTCCTCATTGTGAGAGCTTGTGGAGGTGGAGAGGGAGAAGGTGTAAAGACCAAAAGTCCAAGCAGGTTTTCATGCCATTCTTCTCCCATTCAAACCCATGGAGTGAGAGGGAGAAAAGAGGAATTTGAGGTATCCCTGGACAGATGGATGGGTAGCCTTTGCTGTAGGGAGAGCCACCACCGCTGGTCAGCTTTTCTCTCAGATCACCTACCCCTTTGTAGTGACAGTTCTGAGTAGTTTGGCTTGCCCCCGAGGAGTGATTACTCTTGGCAGGTTCCAGCCTTACCTTGGGAATGCCAGTAGCTCTCTGTGACTTGTAGATTGGGTATCTGGTTTACCCCACTAAATGGCTCCTGGGGAGCCTATCTGTCTGTGCCCAGGTGAGAGCTGATTGAACACAGTGGAAGGAAGTCGGTGCACACTGGCTAGGCCAATGCTGTCATACATCCACAGAGGTCTGCCTGTCTGGGGGAGAGGTGTGAGACACACGTGGAAACCAGGTGGTTTGCACAACAGATGTGGGGAACTGAAAACCAATTTGGAGCTGCTACAGTGATGGAGTCTTTCCCATGGGGTGGGAGAAGGTTGTTTTACTTACAGAATCATAGAATCAACCAGGTTGGAAGAGACCTCCAAGATCATCCAGTCCAATCTAGCGCCCAGCCCTATCCAGTCAACTAGAACATAGCACTAAATGCCTCAGCCAGGCTTTGCTTGAACACCTCCAGGCATGGCAACTCCACCACCTCCCTGGGCAGCCCACTGCAATCCCAATCACTCTCTCTGAGAAGAACTTCCTCCTAACATCCAGCCTATACTTCCCCTGGCACAACTTGAGTCTGTGTCCCCTTGTTCTGTTGCTGGTTGCCTGGCAGAAGAGACCAACCCCACCTGGCTGCATCCCCCCCTCAGGTAGTTGTAGACAGCAATGAGGTCAGCCCTGAGCCTTCTCTTCTCCAGGCTGCACACCCCCAGCTCCCTCAGCCTCTCCTCATAGGGTTTGTGTTCCAGGCCCTTCACCAGCTTCGTTGCCCTTCTCTGGACACCTTCCAGCACCTCAACATCTCTGTTGAATTGAGGAGCCCAGAACTGGACACAGCACTCAAGGTGTGGTCTGACCAGTGTTGAGTACAGGGGCAAAATAATCTCCCTCATCCTACTTATCTTAGTTTTCCTATTTATGTCTGACAGCACCACCACCCCCCCCCACCCCCCTTTTAGTTTATTTTATTTTCCTATTGCAGTTCATTTATTCTTAACCATCAAGAAGAAATCCTCAAGGAAGAGAAGATGACTTTTTTTCTGTTTCTGCTGATATACCCTGCCAGGTCCTGCCTTCTTTGCCAATAAAATTGCATCTGAGTCCAAAAATCCCCTCGAGGTTCAAAGTCACTTTGGCCCAGCAACACACATCAGTCCCAGAACACAAAGGGCTATAATGGAAAGAGAAGCAATTTGTATGTGTATGTTTTCAGCCTTCATCCATTCAAAGGCATATAATGATGCTGGGCTGCATCAAGAGAAGTGTGGCCAGCAGGGCAAGGGAGGGGATTCTCCCCCTTTACTCTGCTCTCCTCAGACCCCACCTGCAGTACTGTGTGCAGTTCTGGAGCCCCCAACACAAGAAGGACATGGAACTGCTGGAGCGGGTCCAAAGGAGAGCCACGAAGATGCTCAGAGGGCTGCAGCAGCTCTGCTATGAGGACAGGCTGAGAGAGTTGGGGCTCTGCAGCCTGGAGAGGAGAAGGCTTCGAGGAGACCTTATAGTGGCTTTCCAGTATTTGAAGGGAGCCTACAGGAAGGCTGGGGAGGGACTATTGACAAGGTCTGGGAATGTCAGGACGAGGGGGAATGGGTTTAAGCTGGAAGAGGGGAGATTTAGACTGGATGTTAGGAGGAAGTTCTTTCCAGTGAGGGTGGTGAGACACTGGCACAGGTTGCCCAGGGAGGTTGTGGATGCTTCCTCCCTGGAGGTGTTTAAGGCCAGGCTGGATGAGGCCTTGAGCAACTTGCTCTAGTGGGAGGTGTCCCTGCCTATGGCAGGGGGTTGGAGCTGGATGATCCTTGAGGTTCCTTCCAACCTAAACCATTCTATGATTCTACGATTCTAACGTCCAAAGGGAAGAGTGAAAGAATTAAATGCCAATGAGCAGAGCAGGAAGAGCCTCACACAAGGCAGTTTTCAACACAATGCCATACAAATCACCCAGAGCTTCTGTAAATCTGTTGGAAACAGAAATAAAGCATGTCTGGTCCTTTGTGCTGAGTATTAATGAAGCTCACACCTCTCTTCAGCACGTCTGAGTAAATTTACATCCAGCTTGATCTTCCTGCCACGGATCTTGAAAAAAGCCCTAAAGCCTCCACTGACTTAACCTTAGATGTGACAGCCTAGGGTGTGCCATCTGGGTGGAGGCAATCCCGAGTACAAATCCAGCCTGGGCAGCGCCAGCCTGGAGAGCAGCCCTGAAGGGAGGGACTTGGGGGTGATGCTGGATGAGAAGCTCAACATGAGCCAGCAGTGTGCACTTGCAGCCCAGAAAGCCACCCAGATGCTGGGCTGCAGCAGGAGAACTGTGGCCAGCAGGGCCAGGGAGGTGATTCTCCCCCTCTACTCCACTCTGGTGAGACCCCACCTGGAGTACTGCATCCAGTTCTGGAGCCTCTGTTACAAGAAGGATGTGGAGATGCTGGAGTGTGTCCAGAGAAGGGCCACGAGGATGCTCAGAGGGCTGCAGCAGCTCTGCTGTGAGCACAGACTGAAAGTTGGGGCTGTTTAGTCTGGAGATGAGGAGGCTCTGAGGTGACCTTCTTGTGGCCTTCCAGGATCTGAAGGGGCCTCCAAAAAAGCTGTGGAGGGACTTTTTAGGCTGTGAGGGAGTGACAGGACTGAGGGGAATGGAGCAAAGTGGAGGTGGGGAGATTCAGAGTGGATGTGAGGAGGAAGTCGTTCAGCCTGAGAGTGGTGAGAGGCTGGAATGGGTTGCCCAGGGAGGTGGTTGAGGCCCCATTCCTGGAGGTGTTTAAGGCCAGGCTGGATGAGGCTGTGGGCAGCCTGCTCTAGGGTAGGGTGTCCCTGGGCATGGCAGGGGGGTTGGAACTGTCTGATCCTTGTGGTCCCTTCCAACCCTGACTGATTCTATGATTCCAAGTGGAATGTTTTCTGTACAAGCACACGATGTGGACCCCTCAGGCCTTCTGAGCATTGTCCTGATGTTCTTGTTAATTTTTTTTCTTTTCATTCAACCAAAACTTTGCTACTGGAAGAGTGTATACCACACCTCTGATGGTCAGTAGGAGCCCAGGATTTGTACTGAAGTTTCAAAGACAGACTTCTAGCTTCCTACCTGATAAGATGTGATGATGAGCAGGGCTGAGTGTATTACATGACACTGTTCCAGGTCACCTGGGGACTCTACAGGAACTGGTGGAAATAAAGCCCTGAGTTGCACTGCAGTTAGGATCCCTGAAGCAAAACCCACTTTTTTTTTCCTCTATTTATATACACATCTCTGTATGTCCCCATTTCAATAAGCAGAGCACACAAGTCTGCACTCCTTCCTCTACGTGTTTTGAATCATAGAATCACAGAATAAACCAGGTTGGAAGAGACCTCGAAGCTCATCCAGTCCAACCTAGCACCCAGCCCTGTCCAGTCAACCAGACCATGGCACTAAGTGCCTCAGCCAGGCTTTGCTTCAACACTTCCAGGAACGGTGACTCCACCACCTCCCTGGGCAGCCCATTCCAATGCCAATCACTCTCTCTGCCAACAACTTCCTCCTAACATCCAGCCTAGACCTCCCCTGGCACAGCTTGAGACTGTGTCCCCTTGTTCTCTTGCTGCTTGCCTGGCAGAAGAGGCCAACCCCACCTGACTACAACCTCCCTTCAGGTAGTTGTAGACAGCAATGAGCTCTGCCCTGAGCCTCCTCTTCTGCAGGCTGCACACCCCCAGCTCCCTCAGCCTCTCCTCACAGGGCTGTGCTCCAGGCCCCTCACCAGCTTCGTTGCCCTTCTCTGGACACCTTCCAGTATCTCAGCATCTCTCTTGAGGAGCCCAGAACTAGACACAGCACTCAAGATGTGGCCTGACCAGTGTTGCTATAGTAGCACTGCCTGTATTCCTGCCAGCAGCCCTCATACCATGATAACTCTTTTGACCTGTAGAAATGAATCATTCCTAGCTTGTGTGCACACATTCTGATGATGCTTTGTTATCAGGAGACCTTTGTGATCCCACATTGCTCACACAGCAGAGCTGTCAGAGGTTTGATGCTCCTACAGGCCTTCTCCTGAGCCCTCCAATCTATTACCAACTTGTACTAGTAGTGTCACAGGACTGCCCCAGAAAGTGACAAACACAAACCTGGGGCTTCTGATGAAGGATGTGTTTTAACATGTCTGTGGAAGGACATATTTTGAAAACATTCTGTATGTCACTATCACCATTGAGATGGAAGAGGAGGCTCAGAGGTGACCTCATTGCTGTCTACAACTACCCAAAGAGAGGTTGCAGCCAGGTGGGGCTTGGTCTCTTCTGCCAGGCAAGCAGCAACAGATCAAGGGGACACAGTCTCAAGTCATACAAGGGTAGGTCTAGTCTGGATGTTAGGAGGAAGTTGTTGGCAGAGAGAGGGATTGGCATTGGAATGGGCTGCCCAGGGAGGTGGTGGAGTCGCCGTGCCTGGAGGTGTTCAAGCAAAGCCTGGATGAGGCACTTAGTGCCATGGTCTGGTTGACTGGACAGGGCTGGGTGCTAGGTTGGACTGGAGACACCCTGGATGGTGGTCTATCCCATCTCAGGAAAGCAGCCCATATTTGAAGTGAACAGCATAGACTCAGGCAGCAGCAGGACCCCCAGACATACATCCTGGACTGGAATGAGGGTAAGGGTGGTGATTCCCTGGGAAGAGAGTACAAATGGAAATGCTGAGGACAGCTTCTGAGACTTTTCATCTTACATTGTCAATTACCCTGAATTTCCTTCCTTATTGCCTGGAGAGAGTAGAAATGTATAAAGTTTTCAAACCAAAACGTAGGCATAGTGGAGCTGGAGAGGGTTTAAAGCCTGCCTAGGGATGCTGTGACATGAAGGTCACAGCTGGAGGTCTGTGCTGCAACAGATAAAGAGCCAGAGGAGGGTGAAGACTGATGGCTGGGGCAGTTATTCTCCACTTTGTAGCCTGATTTGTCACATCAGGAGAAGTCCTTCTTCAAGACAAGGAATCTGTTACTTTGCCCTGCCAGTGTCAGATCTCCATGTAGTGCAGGGATGATCATATACCATGCCTGTTTCCTAATCTGTGGGAGGATGGCAAGGACATTATTTCCCTGTGCACCTAAGGGGTGACCCTGAACTTTCACCTTTGCTCTATCTCATGCTGCTCTTACTAACAGCAATGATTTCTTCAAGCTCACATCTCTTCTGTAAGCAAGGAAATACATTGGACTTGATGATCTGTGAGGTCTCTTCCAACCCTGATGATACTGTGATACTGTGATCCAAAGAAAGGCAAAGGGAGAGGGAAAGGGAAAGGGAAAGGGAAAGGGAAAGGGAAAGGGAAAGGGAAAGGGAAAGGGAAAGGGAAAGGGAAAGGGAAAGGGAAAGGGAAAGGGAGAGGAAGAGGGAGAGGGGAAAAGGGAAAAAAGGAAAGGAAAAGGCCGTCAGGCAGACACCTGCTGTGAGTTTCATCTGACAGGTGTTCTTTGGGTGCAGTAAGCTGTGATCGTGTCTCCGGAGTAGCTGTAAACGGAAGGGAGTGAGCTGGGTAAACAAACCCGGCTGCTCAGGAGCAAAGTGCGGCTGGACTGGGGGCTGGCAGGATGAGAGAGGAGAGAATGGGGAGCTTTTAGGATGCGCTTCGCCGTGAGCTGCCTTCTCTCTCTGCTAAGCCAGGAGGTGCAGGAGGAGCTGGCTGTGGCACGCCGTGGGATGCTTGGGAGAGGGTGGGATGCAGAGGGAGTGGGGGACCGCGGGAGAGGAGGGGAGAGGGAGGCGTGTGCTCGCCTGGAAGGGGGCATTTCTTCCCTCACAGGCACGCTGATGCCTACCCTGCTGAAGCAGTTAACCGGGGGAGAGCAGCAGCCAGGCTGGCAGATTCCTGCCCTGTGATATGCCAGCCACAGGGTGACGCAAGGGCTGGAAGGCTCCAACTAACAAGCCATTTTCACCTGCGTAATAAGCGCTAGTGGAGACACGGCAGCGGCGGCAGCGGCTCCGAATCCCCGCAGCCGGCCAGACACCAGTGCGGCCGCAGCCACCAGCCAGCCCTCGGCGGTCACCGCAGCTGTTTTGGTGGCTCCCGCTGCAGCCTGAGAGCCGGAGACCAGCGGCCGCCTTGCAGGCAGCATGTCAGCCCCGCCGGACCCCCAGGACCTGCTGCTGGCGGGCACTGGGGTGCACTGGGCTGCGGACGGGGCGGACCAGTATGCAGCCGGGGCTCCGCTGCGGGATGGAGATGGGGCTCAGCAGCGGGAACAGCTGGTTTTCGGCTCGGCCAGGGAACACCCGCCCGTTGCCATGGCGACTACATCCCCAGGTAAAAGGCGAGGGGTACCCAGGGATGCTCAACAAAGGGACCCTGGCGGAAGCATCTCTCGGTTGTCTTGTTGCCATCCCTATCCCGGTTCTTCTCCCAGACTGGCTGCTTGGAAACATTGCTGACGAGTTAGTGAGTGCATGAAAGAAAAGAGGCAACGACGAGCAACCGCGGCCTTTGCAAGTAATCATTCTTGCTGATGTGGGGGAGGGAGGATGCAATACCCAGCCAAGTTCCCTAAAGCTCTTTGCTGTTTGGTTAGCACAGTGACATCTAGATTTCAGTTCAGTGTTGGACCTGGCTTGATGGAGCTCTGTTCCTCATTCATCATACACCTGTACACATCTGGAGTGACAGATCTCAAAGTAGTTCAACTATTCCCCATGCACCTGGAACTCCTGCAGGGTCCCTGATGTTATTTCAATGTGTAGCTCTTAATGGAGTGCCTGTTCTGGAGTGTTTATGTGTTTTCTGCATGCTTTGGAGACATGTCCATTTAATCATGGGCTTTTTGGTTGCTGTTTTTCCTTCTTGAGTGGTTTTTTTTTTAGGTGTATTTGACTTAGGGTGCATTCCATTTAGCTGGAGTTTGCAGGTTCATTGATGTTCAGTTTACTTTTGGGATGTATTTGACTTCCTTTGGTTTAGGGATCCTTTCTTTAGATAATAGCATGTGTATCTCTATTAGTGAATCCCAAGGGGTTTCAGCTTCCAGTAGCTCCTGATAGAAATGTTTGGGGGGAAATGTCTATTTCCTTCTTGGTAACACCTCCTTACTTTCTTTCCTACTATCACCCATCAAAGAACCCAGATAACCAAATTTCCCAGCCCTAGGGAAGCTGGTGGATCCCAACTAGATTCCTTTTTGCTGGGAAATAGATGTTTCTGCTATACAGCCTGACACTATTAAACTTGTCTTGAGTAAGTTGAGGTTCAGGGCTTGGGATGGGAGTCAGTCTCCATTATGCAATAGCTGCAGGAGCATTAGGAACTGCGTTTTTGGGCTGAGTCCTTTCTAATCCCCTCCAGTCAATCAGCACGAAGAGGAGCTGGCCAGGAACAACACAGTCTGCAGGCCTATGAGTATTATTCCACTGATTCCCATCTGTATGGTTTTTTCAGGGGTCTGAGTGTACATCTGTGTGCTCTCAACATGGATGTTTCCCTGGTGCTTTTCTGCTTGCTTGATGCTGCCGAGTTCAGTAGTAAAATGGGCTCTAACACCCATTGGCTGATGTGGGCAATGTTTTGCTGTTTTGTAGCTTTGGGCAGGCAGCTAATCTGCTGATGTGCTGCTGCTCATTTGCTGATCTGGGTGGTAGGTTGTGAAATGGGACTTTTTGCTGGAGAGGCAGGCAGATGGTTTGTAATGTGAGGCTGTGTTAGGTGAGGAGGGGCAGGACTGGGGTCTCCCGCTCGGGTTGCCTGAATTCTGCCTAAACATAAAGAGATGGGAAAGGATCCTGTCAGCTTTGGTTTTTCATTGATGGATAAAAATGGCCATGCTGAATCTTAGTGTAGAGAACAAAGAGGGGTGGTCTTTTAAATTGTGCAAATTCCCTTTAAGGGGAATGGCTGTGATACTGCTTATGTTCAATGAAGGCTTCTTCAGGCTTAGCCTTATCTGTAGATTCAAGCTTTGAGAATGCAGAGTAGACAGAAATAAACAAAAGAATAACAAGAAAACAAGAAAGAAAGAAGAAAGAAAAGAAAAAATGAAAGGGGAAAAGAAAAAAAGGAAAGGGGAGAAGAAAGAAGACTAGGAAAAAGAGAAGCAAAATATTTTTTGGCTTTTGGAATCCTCTGCAAAGGGGCTTCAGACTTTGCTTGCAGCAAAAGAGGTTGCGTCTCAACACAAGGGGGAACTTCTTTACTGTAAGGGTCACAGAGCACTGGACCAGGCTCCCCAGGAAGGTCGTGGAGTCTCCTTCTCTGGAGACTCCCAAGGCCTGTCTGGATGTGTTCCTCTGTGATCTATGTTAGTATTGTCCTGCTCTGGCAGGGGGGTTGGACTCAATGATCTCCTTGGGTCCCTTCCAACCCCTAACATCCTGTGATCCTATGTTTGCGTGTGTCAAACTGTGGCCAGGTGGGGATAAAGTAAGCAATACAGACCTCCTTGGTGCTTGCTAGCTGCAGATTGACAGACTGCCAAAATAGTGATGTCACAATGAGTAGCAATGTCTTTGAACATTTCCCTTTGTGTTCTCCCTGTTTATTAAGGTGACCGTTAGGTAGCTGTGTGTGTGTCTGGCTGGCCATGACAGCCAGCACAGCACCCCAAGCAGTGCAGTCCTGCATGCACTGTCTCCTTTTCTGTTCATGGCAGCTGCGCTTGTATTGCTGTTTATCATTACCTAGAGAGCTACAGCTCCTGATCCCTTCAGGGTGACAGTAAATCATAGAAGCACAGAATCTTAGAATCAGAAGGGACCACAAGGATCATCTAGTTCCAACCCCCCTGCCATGGGCAGGGACATCCTACCCTAGATCATAGAATCAGCCAGGTTGGAAGAGACCTCCAAGCTCATCCAGTCCAACCTAGCACCCAGCCCTGGCCAGTCAACCAGACCATGGCACTAAGTGCCTCAGCCAGGCTTTGCTTCAACACCTCCAGGGACAGCGACTCCACCACCTCCCTGGGCAGCCCATTCCAATGCCAATCACTCTCTCTGACAACAGCTTCCTCCTAATATCCAGCCTAGACCTCCCCCAGCACAACTTGGATGACACCAAGCTAGGAGCAGGTGTTGATCTGTTGGAAGGTAGGAGAGCCCTGCAGAGGGACCTGGACAGGCTGGATGGGTGGGCAGAGGCCAATGGAATGAGATTGAACAAGGCCAAGTGCAGGGTTCCACACTTTGGCCACAACAACCCCAAGCAGCACTACAGGCTGGGGCCAGAGTGGCTGAGAGNACTCCCTGAAGGGAGGCTGTAGCCAGGTGGGGTTGGTCTCTTCTGCCAGGCAAGCAGCAATAGAACAAGGGGACACAGCCTCAAGTTGTGCCAGGGGAGGTCTAGGCTGGATGTTAGGAGGAAGTTGTTGTCAGAGAGAGTGATTGGCATTGGAATGGGCTGCCCAGGGAGGTGGTGGAGTCACCATTCCTGGAGGTGTTGAAGCAAAGCCTGGCTGAGGCACTTAGTGCCATGGTCTGGTTGATTGGCTAGGGCTGGGTGCTAGGTTGGACTGGATGCTCTTGGAGGTCTCTTCCAACCTGGTTGATTCTATTCTGTTCTATTGAGGCAGTGTCCCCTTGTTCTATTGCTGGTCTTCCTCCAAACCTCTCAAACCACTCCATACCTCTCCTTACCTCCTCCATACCTCTCAAATCACTCTTTTGGTGAAAACCATGGTTATGCTCTTTGAAGCAAGAGTAGTGTTTGGAGACTGAGAGATTCTCCCAGCATGAAAATAACTGAAAATAAATAGTGGGAATTTATCACAAGTTGCACAGAAGTTTTCTTATGCAGCCTAAAAATTTGCAGTCTTGCCCTGAACTTGGCTTTTGTTTTAAGTTTGAAAACTGGCCAGGAATTGTTGAAAGGTTCAGGAATATTTTCAAGCTGGCCACGGGCCAGGCTTTGAGCCAAAACTGGCTTTGTGTCAAAGCCTTGTGAGTGGTTTCTGAATGCTGAAAAGCAACGGGTTTCATTGCTTAGTTCTTCGGATCAACCAAAATCAGCAATGATTGGGACTGCAGAAAAGAATTCCCACGAGGAGCAGAAAGCTGAGAGATTTCTCAGGCAAAGTCAGGGCAATAAGGAGCTGCAGATCCTACATCTGCAACAGTGAAGATTGACTCCAGTAGCTTCTGGGCAGGAACAAAGCTGCTTCTTTTGCTTTCTTACTTAGCCTCTGATTATTTTGTGCAGAAAGCATTTCTCTCCCTGAAATGGAGATTTTCTCTCCCAAAGATTGATTTGGTTCAGAGTGAGAGGAGCCTTCAGACAGTGCTTGCAAGGCCTGAAGACTGAAGCAGTGCTGAAAGGCTGCTGAGCAGTTGCATGTTGGTGAAGAGAGCCCCATGTCACCCAACACACCATCTGGTCACAGATTCTGTTATGTATTTTTGTACATCAACAGTGATTAAAATTCCTTCAAGAGAATTATTTCCAAAAATACTACTCAGGCTGCTAGGCATTCCCCAGGATAAATACAAAAGGGCTTCCTTCAGGGAATGGCAAAAGGTGAGAATAGACAGCACCTCCCATTGCAGACATCCCGGGGTGGGGGGGAAGTGAAGGGGGAAAGGGCAGGAGCTTGTACACTTGGTGATTCCTGTGTTGTATGCACAACTTGTGCAGCATTGATGGATATCTGGCCAGCCTGAGCTAGGCTAGGGTGTCCCTGGCCATGGCAGGGGGGTTGGAACTAGATGATCCTTGTGGTCCCTTCCAACCCTGACTGATTCTGTGAGTCTATGATATCTGTAGGGTGAGGTACCGCCAGCAGCGGTGTGTCCCTGCGTTCATGTAGATGGGATTAAGAGATCTGCTGGCAAGCCCTGCCTAGTGGTACTCATACCAGGGTGCCCTTTACCTTCAGACTGGCAACAGCAGTCAGGATATCCTTGGCAATTCTGGCCTATTTCTATCTGTCTCCAAAGACAGGTCACAGGTAGGGTCCAGCTGCACAAAGCAGAGGTGGTCAGTGCCGGAGGAGATGGCATTAGTCATAGAATCATAGAATCAGCCAGATTGGAAGAGACCTCCAAGAGCATCCAGTCCAACCTAGCACCCAGCCCTGTCCAATACACTGGACCATGGCACTAAGTGCCTCAACCAGGCTTTGATTGAACACCTCCAGGGATGGCGATTCCACCACCTCCCTGGGCAGCCCATTCCAATGCCAATCACTCTCTCTGCCAACAACTTCCTCCTAACATCCAGCCTAGACCTCCACCAGCACAACTTGAGACTGTGTCCCCTTGTTCTCTTGCTGCTTGCCTGGCAGAAGAGACCAATCCCACCTGGCTACAGCCTCCCTTCAGGTAGTTGTAGAGAGCAATGAAGTTACCCCTGAGCCTTCTCTTCTCCAGGCTGCACACCCCAGTCCTGGTGACTAAGACCTGTCTATGGGGACACAATGAGATGGCAGATACGGCCTATGGGAACCCTTCTGGAATAGCAGTCAAGGGCTGATTGGGATCCCCTGGGGCACCTCAGTGGCACAAAGGTCCTATGCCTATGGGACTGTGTGACACCTCTGTGATATGTGCCAGCAAGGCGAGGTGGAAAGGAGTGACTGGAAGCTGCTTGCCTGAGGCAGATGAGTTGAGGAACAGCCTCTGCATGCTGAGGAGCAATGAGATACTAGATCCCAGGAATGTTGTGTGCTCTGATGGGTGTAGATGTAGCACACAAGACCATAAGTGGTCCTGGCTACTGCTGCTCTGTGATGAGAATCATAGAATCATAGAATCAACCAGGTTGGAAGAGACCTCCAAGATCATCCAGTCCAACCTAGCACCCAGCCCTATCCAGTCAACCAGACCATGGCACTAAGTGCTTCAGCCAGGCTTTGCTTCAACACCCCCAGGGACAGTGACTCCACCACCTCCCTGGGCAGCCCATTCCAATGCCAATCACTCTCTCTGCCAACAACCTTCCTCCTAACATCCAGCCCAGACCTCCCCTGGCACAACTTGAGACTGTGTCCCCTTATTCTGTTGCTGCTTGCCTGGCAGAAGACACCAACCCCACCTGGCTACAGCCTCCCTTCAGGTAGTCGTAAGCTCAGTGCTTGTAGCGCAGACATTTTTTACACAACCTTCCTAACTCACACATGAGTTGTAGAGGTTCAGTTTGACATCATGTGCTGTGCACCCACCTGCTTTCACCCCGAGCTACCACATCAACCTCCTGTCAGCAAGGAGGTGCTCCTAATATAAGCCTGTAGTTGTAGTGGTAGTGCTTCATCTGTAGATCTCACTTTGTTTTATCTCTCCAGTCCAGGAGAGGATGAGTTACTGGCAGCTTTAGACCTCAACACCAAAGAGCTTTTTTACTGGTTTTCAGGCAGCTTGAGAGCTCTGTGGTTGACCTGGGTGGAGAGAAGTGGGTATGAACATGACCATCTGCACTGCTGAGTTTTATCACTGATGCCTTTCCAAGACATCAGGGTACAATCAAATGCATCAGGTTCCCCTAAGCAACTGGCTCAGCTGCTCTCTGAGGTCTACCCACCCCTTTCCAAGTATTGCTTTATCAAGATTCCCCCTCCTTAATCACCCATGGCAATGTGCTACTCAAGGCCACATTCAATGTGAAGGCCAAGAGCCAAAACCTGATTATGCAACTTGGAGTAGAAGGAATCATGGAATCACAGAAACATAGAATCAGTCAGGGTTGGAAGGGACCACAAGGATCAGCCAGTTCCAACCCCCCTGACATGGGCAGGCACACCCTACCCTCAATCAGCCTGGTCATATCCTCATCCAGCCTGGCCTTAAGCTCCTCCAGCCATGGGGCCTCAACCACCTCCCTGGGCAACCCAGTCCAGGCTCTGACCACTCTCATGCTCAACAACTTCCTCCTCATGTCCAATCTGAACCTACCTATCTCCAGCTTTGCTCTATTCCCAACCCCACCTGGCTACAGCCTCCTTTCAGGTAGTTGTAGACAGCAATGAGCCTCCTCTTCTGCAGGCTGCACACCCCCAGCTCCCTCAGCCTCTCCTCACAGGGCTGTGCTCCAGGCCCCTCACCAGTTTCATTGCCCTTCTCTGGACACCTTCCAGCACCTCAACATCTCTGTTGAATTGAGGAGCCCAGAACTGGACACAGCACTCAAGGTGTGGCCTGATTTTGTGAGTGCAGTCAGATTTTGCAGACAGGGACAGAAACTCGGTGGATTTCTTCTTGGATCCTTCTGTTCCTGTAATTCTCATGAAGCTTGACAAAGTGGCCATTTCATCACAGCCCACAATCAGTCATCTAAAAAAAGTCCTGTTGAAATACCATCCTTCATTCCTACTTGGGTAAAGTAGGAGCAATGGCTCCTATTTGGCTTCCTCTACCAAACACTCTGCATCTAGGGGTGAAAAGTGCTATTAGAAGTGCATAGACCCTCCTGATTTGAAATCCTTGCAGAATAGTTCCCAGCTCCATATAGATCAAATTGCAGCTCTCTTTGCCCTGTTCCCCACAGGGATGCAGTTAACTCCATCCTCTTCATGGCTGTAAATGGGTTGAGGAAGAGGATCATAGGATCACAGGATATTAGAGGTTGGAAGGGACCCAAGGAGATCATCAAGTCCAACTTCCCCGCCACAGCAGGACCAAACAATCTAGCACAGATCACAGTGGAGGATGAGGAAGATGAAAGAGCAGAGTAGTACCAAGAAGGGTGACTCACCTGCCTTATTTTAGTCTTCATCACTCAGTAATTAAATGTTTTATTTATAGGCATGGAACTGAGGAGGAGAGGTTGTGGAGGAGAGGGATACTGTGGAGGGGGAAGGCTTTGGATGTCCCACTTGTGGCAAGCATTGGGTTGTGCACATTGCAGTGTTCCATAGAATCACAGAATCAGTCAGGGTTGGAAGGGATCACAAGGATCAGCCAGTTCCAACTCCCCTGACACGGGCAGGGACACCCTACCCTAAATCAGCCGGGTCATAGCCTCATCCAGCCTGGCCTTAAACACCTCCAGCCATGGGGCCTCAACCACCTCCCTGGGCAACCCATTCCAGCCTCTCACCACTCTCATGCTCAACTTCCTCCTCGTGTCCAGTCTGAACCTACGCATCTCCAGCTTTGCTCTATTCCCCCCAGTCCTGTTGCTCCCTGACAGACTCAAAAGTCCCTCCCCAGCTATTTTGGAGGTCCCCTTCAGATCCTGTAAGGCCAGAAGAAGGTCACCTGGGAGCCTCCTCTTCTCCAGACTGCACAGCCCCAACTCTTTCAGTCTGTGCTCACAGCAGAGCTGCTGCAGCCCTCTGAGCATCCTCATGGCCCTTCTCTGGACACACTCCAGCATCTCCACATCCCTCTTGTAATGGGGGGCTCCAGAACTGGATGCAGTACTCCAGATGAGGTCTCACCAGTAGTGAGTTCCTGAGCTGTGATGATTCTCTATATCTCACTGCTGTAAGTGTCCTGAGGGGCACATCTGCCTCCTCTTTGTTCTGCAGCTCTCATTGGCTCTCCTTGCCACTTGTGCACACTGCTGGCTCATGTTGCACTTCACATCCACCAGTACCTCCAAGTCCTTCTCCTCAGGGCTGCTCTCCAGCCACTCTGTCCCCAGCCTGTAGTGCTGCTTGGGGTTGTTGTGGCCAAAGTGGCCAAGGACCCTGCACTGGGCCTTGTTCAATCTCATCCCACTGGCCTATGCCCACCCATCCTGTCAAGGTCCTTCTGCAGGGCTCTCCTACCCTCCAAGCTTGTTGTCATCTTCAAACCTACTGATGTTGTACTCAATAACCTGGTCCAGATCATCATTGAAGATGTTGAACAGGACCCTTAGTCCTGCTTAGGACTAACGTTTGGCTTTACTTTAGGCTCAGAGACCTGATTTGGTCGTAGGACCTACTTATTTTGTGCTCATTTGTTTTAGCTCAGAGTTCCTGAAATAGCTGAGGAGTTGTGCTGCAGCTCCACATCATCAACAGGGAATGGAGGTTTTTAAATGGGTGAAAGCTTAGGAACCTACCTCACTTTTCCCCCTGAGTAGTCAGTACCTCTAAAATGGGCCAAGCATGCACTAAGCCTTATTTAATGTAGCATTTATGTACTCGTGTCTGTTTTTCATGTTGCGTTCTCTTACTACCAGGTCAGAGCTGCTTATGTAATTCTGGAGGGGTGTAGGGGTTGGCTTGTTTATTGTTGGGTTTTAACCCAGAAGAAGCTGGGGGTGTGCAGCCTGCAGAAGAGGAGGCTCAGGGCAGAGCTCATTGCTGTCTACAACTACCCGAAGGGAGGCTGCAGCTAGGTGGGGTTGGTCTCTTCTGCCAGGCAAGCAGCAAGAGAACAAGGGGACACAGTCTCAAGTTGTGGCAGGGGAGGTCTAGGCTGGATGATAGGAGGAAGTTGTTTGCAGAGAGAGTGATTGGCATTGGAATGGGCTGCCCAGGGAGGTGGTGGAGTCGCTGTGCCTGGAGGTGTTGAAGCAAAGCCTGGCTGGGGCACTTAGTGCCATGGTCTGTTTGACTGAACAGAGCTGGGTGCTAGGTTGGACTGGATGATTTTGGAGGTCTCTTCCCACCTGGTTGATTCTATGATTCTGTGACCATCACCAGTGAGTTGCTGCAGAGGCTGTAGCCAGCCCCACCCCATCAACCAGACCATGGCACTAAGTGCCTCATCCAGTCTTTTCTTGACAATTCCAGGGACAGCAACTCCATACAGCCATGAAGAAGACTGGCAAATAATATGCAACAGAGTGTCTCTTCTGGACTTCAAACATAATAACTAAAAGATGCTGATGATTTGACAATGATCTTGGAGGTGTCTTCCAACCTGGTTGATTCTATGATGAACACCTCTCCCAGAAACCAGAGTCCCCAGGAAGGTCTCCCAACCACCCTTCCACCTCCTTTCCACCCCTCTACCATATCCCAGACTTTGCCTTACGTTCAAGGTGCATTTGGAGGATCAGCCAGGGGAGTTAGGAAGCAGATGGTTTAGTTACACAGACAGCAGGTTAGAGAATAGTGCAGCCCAAATCCAGAGAGCAAACCTCTGTTATCTGTGTTTGTGTTCTTGTTCTTATCCATCTCAGCAAGCCTATGAGTGCAGCAGACATCAGCACTGTTTCCTTTTCACAGCCTATCATCTGATGCTTCTCACTGTAACATCCCAGCTAGGCTCAAAGTGGCACAAACTCCAGCACCTCCTTGCTGTCCTGGAAGCGGTGCTGCAGTGGGGTGCTGGTACAGGTGGGAATGGAGCGTGGGAGGATGTTCACTGCGGAACAAGGGTGACTCCGCAGAGCTGCATTAAGTCAGCTCGAGGCTTTACTGTGCTGTTCAGGACATGAATTACATCTTATTTTTCAGTAGTGCTGCATCTAGTAACTGCAGCTGATTTGTTGTTGATAGACTTAAAGACACTGAAGGGTTTGTTAGCTGAAGCCAGTAATAAACCAAATGTACAGGGCAGCCTTGTCAGGCTGGAAACCTCCCTGCTCTCAGCCCCTGGTTATGTTGTGCTGCCCTGGTCTCCAAGGTTTCCTACTGTGCAAATATCAGTCCCTGTCTTGAATGTACATGTGGGTGCCTTTCAATGAGGCCCCTGGATGGCTGAGGACAAGGTTGCTTAGCCTGAAGAAGAGGGGGCTCAGGGCAGAGATCATTGCTGTCTACAACTACCTGAAGGGAGGCTGTAGCCAGGAGGGGTTGGTCTCTTCTGCCAGGCAACCAGCAACAGAACAAGGGGACACAGTCAAGAGAGATGTTGAGGTACTGGAACGTGTCCCGAGAAGGGTGATGAAGCTGGTGAGGGGCTTGGAGCACAGCCCTGTGAGGAGAGGCTGAGGGAGCTGGGGGTGTGCAGCCTGCAGAAGAGGAGGCTCAGGGCAGAGCTCATTGCTGTCTACAACTACCTGAAGGGAGGCTGTAGCCAGGTGGGGTTGGTCTCTTCTGCCAGGCAAGCAGCAACAGAACAAGGGGACACAGTC
>WAAF01019643.1:32005-45738 GCA_013400475.1 Tricholaema leucomelas
TACTCAAGGTGTGGCCTGACCAGTGTTGAGTACAGGGGCAGAATAACCTCCCTCGTCCTACTGGCCACACTGTTCCTGATACAGGCCAGGATGCCATTGGCCCTCTTGGCCACCTGGGCACACTGCTGGCTCATCTTCAGCCTACTATCCACCAGTACCCCCAGGTCCCTTTCCTCCTGGCCACTCTCCAGCCACTCTGTCCCCAGCCTGTAGCGTTGCTTGGGGTATTCTTTTGCTGAGTTCATCCTGAGTGAGCATCATAAGATTTCTGAAACTCTAGATGTTTTGGATAACTGTGGACTGTGAGCAGCTGATGATTCAGTCAGAGTTTTGACATCAAAACCATACATGAACATTTCCTAAAGCCCTGGTTGTACCTGTCTTCCTTAGGGAATCTGTTAAGCTTAGGCGTTAGGTTTTCAGCATGAGGCTACATAACACATTAAAAAATATGACATCTCAAGAGCTCAGAAAGTTTTCAAAGTGGAAATGAAGGAGTAGTTCTTAAAGGAGCAGTTATGCATACCATTTGACTGCTGACAGAGGTAAAACCAAAAAAAAAACCTACATCTTTTTTTTTCTCTTTTTTTTTTTCTCCAAATAAAAAGTCTTCAAAAATCTGAATGTTACTAAAACCATTGAGTAGCAATTTTTCCTCTTGTTTTTTTATTTCAGTAAAAGAGTAATTTTCACATACATGTGTAGGGTACATCTTTGGATGGTGATTTTTTTTTAACCTGTATCTGTAAAATACATTACTGCCCAAAATTTTTCTATCTAACTTTTCTCTTATGTCACGCATGAAGAGTGATTTAAAGCAATGTTGCTGGAACAGTACTTTCAGCTAACCAAACAAACAAAAATTGGCTTTGCAGTTCTCAAGACTTTATGAAATGTTATATGAAGAAAAAAGGAAAAAAATTAAAGCCCTGAAGTGGAGTCCACTTCTTAAGGCTTGTATAATCATAGCATCAACCAGGTTGGAATAGTCCAACCTATCACCCAGCCCTGTCCAGTCAACTTGACCATGGCATTAAGTGCCTCATCCAGTCTTCTCTTGAACACCTCCAGGGACGGTGACTCCACCACCTCCCTGGGCAGCCCATTCCAATGCCAATCACTCTCTCTGGCAACAACTTCCTCCTAACATCCAGCCTAGACTTCCCCCAGCACAACTTGAGACTGTGTCCCCTTGTTCTATTGCTGGTTGCCTGGGAGAAGAGACCTTGCAACTAACTGCATAACTGTCTTAGTTAAAGTATCTATGATTAACTTCATGAATATGCTATTGTGAAGAGACACTCTAAACACGGAAAGATATATCTAGGGAACTGTGTTTGTTTCTTTCTTGCAAGCATATAAAACTGCTTTTGGTAACCTGAAATAATTGGTCCCAAGTCAATGTTCAGAGTGAGAAATTGGAACAAAACAAGATATTTTATGAGAATCTCCCATCTGGGAGAAGTTTCTTCATGTTCTGAAGTCTTACATCCAAAATTATTTCAGAGTAAACATGGTCCTTGTTTTTCCTGAGATCTGTAGGCAATTATACAGAACCATATTTCTCTGGTTTTGAGGATGACATTATTAATTTGATTGTTATTATTTTACAATGAATTAAACAGGAAATGGTGATGATGATGATGATTGAGGATGTAACTGAATAATAAGTCAAGAGGCCTTGAACAACCTGCTCTAGTGGGAGGTGTCCCTGCCTATGGCAGGGGGTTGGAGCTGGATGATCCTTGAGGTCCCTTCCAACCTAAACCATTCTATGATTCTATGATTCATTCTATGATTCAATATGTGTACCCACTCATAAATAAACAAAGAGATGCATTTCTCAGGTACAAGGTGTTACTCAATGTTATTTTGTGTGCTATTACTTTCCAAAACCAAAAAGGATGAAATACAAGTATACATATAAGCCAAACATAAGGGCTTGATATTCAACACTAAATTCCTGGATGATCAGAAGAGGAGGCTCAGGGGTGATCTCATTACTGTCTACAACTACCTGAAGGGAGACTGTAGCCCGGTGGGGGTTGTTCTCTTCTGCCAGGCAACCATCAACAGAAGAAGGGGACACAAGTTGTGCCAGGGGAAGCAGAAGCTCGATGTTAGGAGGAAGTTCTTCCCAGAGAGAGTGATTTGCCATTGGAATGTGCTTCCCAAGGAGGTGGTGGAGTCACCATCCCTGGAGGTGTTCAAGAAAAGCCTGGATGAGGCACTTAGTGCCATGGTCTAGTTGATTGGCCAGGGCTGGGTGCTAAGTCGGATTGGATGATCTTGGAGATCACTTCCAACCTGGTTGATTCTATTCTATTCTGTGATTCTAAGTTTTTACAAGAAAGATAATATTCTATTATTTACACAGGATATTGTTCTTGTACTGAAGAATGCAATTAATTAGAAAATAACAAAATCAATATTATTGCCTCACTGTTGTTTGGTTCAGTTAACAGGTCTAATTTATTTTGTTAAAACAGAGTTGATGAGAGTAACATTGAAGTTAAATGAACAAATATTCAGTTACCTGAAGAAAACAAATAGATCTGTTTGGTTTATATTTAAAGCTACATATATGAATGCCTGTAGCATTAGGGAAAAAAGTAACCTTAGTGCCATGGTTTAGTTGACTGGATAGGGCTGGGTGATAGGTTGGACTGGGTGATCTTGGAGGTCTCTTTCAACCTGGTTGATTCTATTCTATTCTATTCTGTTCTGTTCTGTTCTGTTCTGTTCTATTCTATTCTATTCTATTCTATTCTATTCTATTCTGTTCTGTTCTGTTCTATTCTATTCTATTCTATTCTAATCTATTTTGCTCTTTATAATTTGTTATGGAAAAGTTGCCTGCTGTACAATGCACAACAATCTGCCTCAAGGTCACAAGACTCTTCAGAAATCTAAATTCTACATAAAGTAGATCTTTCAGGGGGGTTTAAAAGAGATAAAACAAGTTCTTCAGGAAATCAGGTAGTTTAGAGGTAGGATCTCCAATTGGTGTCAGAGTAAAGAATAGGGGACTGAGATAGATGCTTGGCATGGTAACTATTCACAGCAGGAAAAGAAAAAAACAACACAGCTTTTTATTCAGTTTTCAAGCTCAAGAATAGTGGAGGATCCTGTACCTTCAGCAATCTTTCATATGAGTTTCTAAACAGTTAAGATATGATCATACATACTGTATATGTGAGGAAAAAACTTCAAGAAACAAATCTAGCAACTCAAGCTATGTCCTTTGCTGTGAACTGGCGAATGGTTGCTGCCACATGCTGCATCTGGGAATGCAATTACATGTACCTTAGCAGTCAGAGAACACTTTGTAACACACAGAAAAAACCCATTTATATTTTGACCTTCTGATTCAAACTGAATAATTAGAGCCAAAAGCTTTTATGTAAATTTACCGTTCGGTCTGCTTTCTCTCATTTCAGTCATCTGGAGATTACGTGTGAAAGGAACCCACATGCTAGTTCTACAATGGATGAAATGATGAGATTGCTCCCTTAATGGACTCTGTAGGCAAATATGAAAGGAAAGAGGAGTACTGGATTTACAGAGTTTGCAAGAAAATATCACACACTTTTGTGTTTTAACAAAGAAGAGCTCCTTGAGCTTTCTCTAAGAATAGACACCTGGATAATCACAGACACTACAGTATGGTGCCAGTCTGGACTATAGGAAGCTCAGTAGATACATTGCTTATAGCTTTTTAGAAAGTAATTCCAATTAGTGGAAGAAGGCTGATTTGGAGCATCCCCTTTAATATGATTTTCCACTATCCATATTGGCATACTATGAGATAAATTGTGTTAAAGACACCAGAGGCCCAGATTGCAGTACAGCTTAAACAAGACCAGCAAACATCTGCAACATCATTTCTAAACCAACACAGGAGGATACCAGACAAGGCACAGAACTCACTCATCTGCACTCACAACACTGTTGAGAAGAATAATGAAATTTTGGCCACTCAGGTAAATCAATCAGTACCTTCCAAACAGCTACTAGGCAGAGTGCTCACACTGTAGTAGGCAGAACTGCTCACGTGCTATCTTAGTTGGTCTACTATATGAACTTCTATATGCTAGACAGATACCTTTCACCTCTTGCCTTCTAATTTCACAGTATCACAGTGTCACAGTATTACCAAGGTTGGAAGAGACCTCACAGATCATCAAGGCCAACCCATTACCACAGAGCTCAAGGCTAGACCATGGCACCAAGTGCCACATCCAATCCTGCCTTGAACAGCTCCAGGGACGGTGACTCCACCACCTCCCTGGGCAGCCCATTCCAGTGGCAATGACTCTCTCAGGGAAGAACTTTCTCCTCACCTCAAGCCTAAATTTCCCCTGGCGTAGCTTGAGGCTGTGTCCTCTTGTTCTGGTGCTGGCTGCCTGAGAGAAGAGAGCAACCTCCTCCTGGCTACAACCACCCCTCAGGTAGTTGTAGTCAGCAATAAGGTCTGCCCTGAGCCTCCTCTTCTCCAGGCTAAACAATCCCAGCTCCCTCAGCCTCTCCTCGTAGGGCTTGTGCTCGAGGCCTCTCACCAGCCTCATTGCCCTTCTCTGGACACGCTCAAGCATCTCAGTGTCCCTCTTAAACTAGGGGGTCCAGAACTGGACACAGTACTCGAGGTGCAGTCTAACCAGTGCAGAGTACAGGGGCAGAATGACCTCCCTGCTCCTGCTGTATGTCTTCTTCTGTATGTCTTATATTCTTTCTTGCCCAGATGGGCTTATGGGAATAAGATAAATCATGCCATTGCATGCAAATTATTCTGTATCATTTGAAGAACATATTTTCATTTTATGCTTTCATTGTTGTTCAAGGCAGAGCAAAAATGACTGCATTTCATCAGCATCCCTGGTGTAGTTTAGGTTCACTGGTACAATCTGATCGAGCTTTGTTGAAAATTTGATTGTTGATTTTCTCCTCTCCCATTTCCAACTCGCATTAAGTCCATATCATTAAATGGCAGACCAACTAGTTTAAAAGCAGAGCAAAATCTATTGAAGTTTAAAAGAAAAACTAAGATGCTGATGAATCAGGCTGGTAGATAAGTCCACAGATAAGATCTAGGGTTGAGGAAAGAACTGAATTCTAAAACTAGATATTTTACCTTGTGCTTTGCTACTGACTGTGGGCATTGGTTCTTTATCATATAGGGTAATTTGTTGCACCACAGTACTATGACTACATTTGGCAATAAAATGAGGATCACAGAGGTCCAGTTAGGAGTGATTTAGAAACCTCACAGACCTTCTCAGGAAGATTTGATTATAGCATGTGAAGATTCAGATAAGAGCTGTACTACTACAATGAAGGGAGCCTACAGGAAGGCTGGGAAGGGATTATTTACAAAGTCTAGTAATGTCAGGACGAGGGGGAATGGGTTTAAGCTGGAGGAGGGGAGATTTAGACTGGATGTTAGGAGGAAGTTCTTTACAGTGAGGGTGGTAAGACACTGGAACAGGTTGCCCAGGGAGGCTGTGGATGCTTCCTCCCTGGAGGCGTTTAAGGCCAGGCTGGATGAGGCCTTGAGCAGCCTGCTCTAGTGGGAGGTGTCCCTGCCTATGGCAGGGGGTTGGAGCTGGATGATCCTTGAGGTGCAAACCTGAACCATTCTACGATTCTATGATTCTAGGATTCTATGGCATACTATCACTCCTCTGCCTACAGATGATCTGATGTAATGGCCTGCTTCCTGCTTTTCTTTTTCTCTTTTGACTGATGAAGGACCCAGTTTGTTAGGTTTGCTCAGAGATCCACATTATTTAGATTGCTTTTTTTCCCAATGATCTCTCAAGATGAAGGTTTCCAGTAAGGTGCATCTGTGCTACCATGCCATAAAATATGATGAAACATGAAATTACATCAAATAACTAATAGATCTTAGCTGTTTTTACACGTGGTGAGGTGGAGCATTTTTTTCTGTGGACTTGTGTAAACACAGAAGTAGCTCAGAGTGGGACCATAATCAATGCCAAGAGAATATTTTGTATAATTGACAAAAAAATACAAACATTAAAGCCAACAATAACTTCTTCAATCTAGTTTTCTTTGGTTTCTCTGTAGCAGGGGTGCTTCTATTTAATTTCTGTTAGTTTTCATTGTGCATAGTACATATTCGTCCTGA
This sequence comes from Tricholaema leucomelas, assembly GCA_013400475.1. Lineage (NCBI taxonomy): Eukaryota > Metazoa > Chordata > Aves > Piciformes > Lybiidae > Tricholaema lacrymosa > Tricholaema leucomelas. The sequence goes on from WAAF01019643.1 coordinate 38,154, forward strand.
ATAGTTTACCACTTCTGTTCATTGTGTGTGTGAAGAAGTATGCTAACATCAAGAACTTTGGTACTTAGTACCAGATATTTTTTCTCCACTGGGAAAACTATTGTCTCAGCAAAAAAAGAAGTATGACTTATTATCTTGGTATGTTCTAGTGGTTGCTTAGTTTACTTCCATGAATGTGTGTATTTTCTTACATGTCCTTCTATGAATATAGAGACAAACATTTCCTTTCTTGTTTCCATTTCACAAGATTTAAAGGAAAGGATGAAGCTTTTTGGTTTAGTCCAAACAAGTCTAAGTATGCATGTACATAAACACACACACATACATTTTCTTCCACACAAAATACGTGCCACATGTGATTGTCTTCCAATATTAAATAGAATCACAGAATCATAGAATCAACCAGGTTGGAAGAGACCTCCAAGATTATCCAGTCCAACCTAGCACCCAGCCCTAGCCACTCAACTAGACCATGGCATTAAGTGCCTCATCCAGGCTTTTCTTGAACACCTTCAGGGACGGTGACTCCACCACCTCCTAAATAGGTTACTCATGGTTTTTGGTTTTCGGTTGGTTGGTTGTTTTGTGTTTGCTTGGTTGTTTTTTATAAGGCTCCTTTTCTTCATGCAGTCCTTTTTTTGTTACAGATTTCTTTACGTTTAAAGCTATAGATTTTCTCAGAACAAAGATATTTAGAGAGAGAAACACTATGAAATTTTCAGCATAATGTTTCCTACTTGATAACTATTATGTTTGATACAATCCTAATCCATTATACCTGCTCTCCTTTTATGTTGGATCATTTTTTGTGTGTGTGTTTAAAAACGAAATGCTGCAGTCTAGCACTGTTCTTTAAACACAAAGCAACAAACACAAAAGCCAATTGCTTGCTATTCCTGCTGCAACCTTTATACTCCTGGCGTCATATTGTTTCAGCTGACAAGATCAGTGGTGCTTCGTCTGAGATGTGAAGTATTATCCTAAATTTAACATCGTCGCTGCATAAAAGGGAAGAAAGTTCACCATTCAAAGCTCTTCAAGAAAAAAATATTTCAAAGGAGTTTTAGATAATAATTATTTTATGCAACATTGCACTGAAACTTCTCCTTATTCTCTCCCTGCTGAAAAAGCTTTTCTGCCAGGACGCAGAGTTAATTTTGCTCTCTTCGTTATGTTCATCAGTCTGAAGCGTGACTGTTGGTGTTGACCTACTTTAATATGTTGATGTATACTCTCTCTAAAACAAAATGACACTTGTATTTTAATTTTTTTTTCAATTGTCAGTCTCATTTTGACTAATAGTTGTGTAATGAGACATGACTACTATCACACAGAAAAAGAAGTCTGGTCCCCTTTGTATTCTGCTTCTCCCTTTTTGGAGGGTTTTGTGATACCTGCATTAAGGATGATAGGTCCATTAGCTTTAGACGTTTGCAAAATCAACCTCTACCTGTCAGTCACACATCTAGGTCTCTATCACAGCAGATTAGCTACTGAAATGATGTTAGGATGCAATTACCTGATCAAATGTATATTCTGCATCACAATGAAATGAATAAACCTCAGGAGGCCACGGATGTCTTTGAGCAGTCTCAACAGAATAAAAAGAAGGTCTAGATACTTTAGCTATCTGGGTCCAGACACATTACACCAACATTGGGGATACCTTAAAGTAAGTGAGGTGTTGTCAGTCTTGAATATCACTGTGCTAGTTTGAGCCTAGCTAGAATGTTTTGGTGAGAAGAACTAGATTGGATGTGGCACTTGGTGCCATGGTCTAGCCTTGAGCTCTGTGGTGAAGGGTTGGACTTGATGATCTGTGAGGTCTCTTCCAACCCTGATGATACTATGATACTATGATAAGAACTAGATTACAGGCTGTGAAAGGAAAACAATGGTGATGTCTACTTCCCTCATAGGCTTGCTGAGATGCATAAAAACATAAGTCAAAAGATAGACGAAGCCATATCTGTTGCTGGCGAGCTCTGAGCTGCATCTTTCTAACCTCACCCTCCATTTGCTTTTCTAATCCACTTTGCTTCCTAACCCCCCTGGCCAAACCTTCATTCTTCCTTGGGACTGGGGTAAGGTTGAGAGGGGTAGGGGGAAGGTGAAGGGGTGGTTGAGAGCCCCTCCTGGGGACTCAGGTTTCTGGGAGGGGAGCTGTGTTTCTGTATTACCTTCTACCTTGTCTATTTCTGTCTATAACTGTATCTACTGTAAATATCTGCTTGTATATTGTGCTAGCTGTAAATATAAGCTTCATTCATATTTCCAGAGCTGGCTGAGTCTAGTCTGGGTGATTTCTAAAGTGGGGCGGTGGGGAACACCCAAACCATCACAATCACAGACAAAATTTCAATGTCAAAAGTTCAGCTCAGTGGGTCAGCAGACAGGATCTCTATTCACAAGGAGTATGTCTTTAACTATTTACTCTGACATTTCTGTATAACGCAATGCCATAATATTTAGTGAAACTAACCAACTTTTTATCATGCTTAGTTTGAAATAAATTATTTATCATTTTGGTTTTGATGAAGTAGTATTCGTCAGGCATGCAATTTTAAATGATTCAAAATGCTTCATTGCTGCTTTTCCCTGTTGTTCTTTAAGAACTGCTTTGAAGGTAACATCTTATTTTTCATTGATGGGTTGAAATTATGCTTTTTGTTAGTTTTTTTGCATGACAGTGTCAGCAAGTATAGCACATCTTCACTCAGCATAGTTTTACTCCATAAGAAGGAGAAATCTCTCTAAGTCTTTGCTGATATTCATACAAAATGTCTCATGCTAACAGACACAGCAACATAAACATTCACAAAAATACATAATTCCAATTCTGCATCTTACCAATAACATTGTTCTGTTTTCAAGGTGCCAATAGAGAGGGTGCACCATCTTATAAACCTTATAGCTGCCTTCCAGTACCTAAAGGGATCCTACAGGATGGCTAGAGAGGGACTTTTCATAAGGGTGTCTAGGGATAAGACAAGAGGAATTTTTTCCTCTTTTTTAAGCTGAGGAGCAGTAGATCTACACTGGATTTTAGGAAGAAGTTCTTCAATATGAGGGTAGTTTGACTCTGGAATAGACTGCCCAGGGAGGTTGTGGATGATTCCTCCCTGGGGGTGTTCTAAGCCCAGGTTGGATGAGCCTTTGAGCAGCAAAGTCTAGCTGAGAGGTGTCCGTGCCCATGATGGGGATGTTGGAGGATATGATCTCTAAAGTCCCTTTCAACCTAATCCATTCTATGGTTCCATGATCATGTGGGTAAGTGTTGACTCGATTTAGTCATTTACACATACACAGAGCTAGAAATGAAAAATAATGGGTTTGTAGATGGGCTAGCTTGAAGCTAGCTAGAATGTTTTGGTGAGAAGGAATTAGATCACAGGCTGTGAAAGAGAAACAATGGTGATGTCTACTTCACTCACAGGCTTGCTGAGATGTACAAGAACAAGAGTACAAACATAGATAAGGTATTCAGGCATTTGAGCACTGCCTGCTCTCTGGTCTGTATTTTTCTCTCTAACCTCACCTTCCATCTCTCTGATAAATCCACTTGCTTCCTAATCCCCCTGGCCGAACCTCCATTCTTCCTTGGGGCACAAGGCAACGTCTGGGGTAAGGTAGAAGGGTGGGAGAAGGTGCAAGGGTGGTTGGGAGCCTGTCCTGGGGACTCAAGTTTCTGGGAGGGGAGTTGTGTTTCTGTATTACCTTTTACCTTGTCTATTTCTGTCTATAACTGTATATACTGTAAATATCTGCTTGTACATTGTGCCAGCTGTAAATATAAGCTTCATTCAAATTTCCAGAGCCGGCTGAGTCTAGTCTGGGTGATTTCTAAAGTGTGTGTGTGTGGGTAACACCCAAACCATCACACTCCTGAAAAAAACAAAAGCCAAGGTATCACATACCCCTGGGAAACACCAGATCAGAAAAACAAAATTGGAATCAGGTGAAAATATGTGTCCATCACACTTAAGTATTGCTACAAAATTTGCTTAACCTTGATTCCGTGTGTCTGATTGCCACTGGCTACTCCTTTGCATGTAGCTTTGCCAAATATTTTCAAGTCAACTGTCTTCACTTCCAACAGTATTCAGCACCTCCAATGTCTGTTTGCACACTTTTGTGGGCTCGTTTTTAAATGTCTGTACTTTCCAGGTTTTGCATCAAAGAGGCTCAAGGTTTTCAAGAGTGAACTTCAGGGAAGCTGCTCAATATTCAGCAGTGCTTTTGTTTTAAAACTTGTGAATGATGGCAATCGAATTCATGGATATTTTCCAGCTTTATTTCCATAGCAACAACTATCTGTATAAGGAAAAACAATTTTCACCTCTATGAAGCTGGATTCAACATGTGTTGGAGGTGCTACTGCTTTTAATAGTCCATACTGACTGCATTAATCTAATCCTTACTACTCTAGTCTCTATGCATCTGCAAGGTATAGCCCTGTCACATTTAGTAACAGTAGGACTTCAGTTATCAAGAATCTTTACTGATGATCTGAACCAGGAGATTGAGTCCAGCATCAGTAAATTTGCAGATGACACCAAGCTGGGAGAAGGTATTGATCTGTTGGAAGGTAGGAGAGCCCTGCAGAGGGACCTGGACAGGCTGGATGGGTGGGCAGAGGCCAATGGGATGAGACTGAACAAGGCCAAGTGCAGGGTTCTGTACTTTGGCCACAACAACTCCAAGAAGTGCTGCAGGCTGGGGACAGAGTGGGTGGAGAGCAGCCAGGAAGAAAAGGATCTGGGGGTACTGGGAGATAGTAGGCTGAAGATGAGCCAGCAGTGTGCCCAGGTGGCCAAGAGGGCCAATGACATGCCGGCCTGCACCAGGAACAGTGTGGCCAGTAGGACAAGGGAGGTTATTCTGCCCCTGTACTCAACACTGGTCAGACCACACCTTGAGTGCTGTGTCCAGTTCTGGGTTTCTCAATTCAAGAGAGATGTTGAGGTGCTGGAAGGTNGTGCTATGGTCTGGTTGAGTGGCTAGGGCTGGGTGCTGGATTGGACTGGATGTTCTTGGAGGTCTCTTCCAACCTGGTTGATTCTATGATTCTATGATTCTCTAAATACGATATAATGGCACTATTATTCCAGAAGATATTACAATTTGGGAGTGTTAAATAACCATCATAAAGCATTTTGCTTGAAACAATCTGTGCAAAATATTAATTTAGATTAAAACACAAGTTTTCACCAACGTCCATGAATGCTCTCAGTGATTTTTCCTCTCCACACCTATCAGCTCTCAACTTCAACCTGAGAAGAAACTCAGTTACTTTTCTTTCTTTATCCACAACAGACCTCGCCAGACCCAGCATCCAATGCTATTTCCTATACAGGCAAATACCTTCCCACACTTTTCTCTCAGGGCAGAGAATCACTGTTTTCAGGTTGACATACCTCCTGGAAACCCCCCAGAGGAATGGATGGGCCACACCTGCTTTTTCTCTATATCTATTGCTCTTGCAGACAGTCTGACAACTGTAGCAAATATAAGTTTTGCTAGATTGCATGTTCCATCCTACAGAGAGTGGCAGTCGCTAGGGAATAGGAGGAACAGAAGTCATGCATTACATTTAAGGCTTGGCCTGTCTCTTGTATCCTCATCTTTCATTTCTCACAGAAGTAGATTTTATGCCATTGCCATTTTAGAGTTTTCTGCTTTCAGAACTTGATACTGGAGAGATTGTTTCTTCTTTTAGTAGTGCCTGGAGTGTCTCAAATGTTACTTTATGTTATTGATAGCAGATGTGATCGCAGTCTTTCTGGTGTATGGGGTGTTTCTCATGAAACTGCTATTGTTTGCCATTAAATCTAATTAGAGGAAAGAAACCAGCTACACCACACATTGGGTATGTATCACAAAAAGAAAGCAACCAAAGACTAATAACTCAAAATAATGGAAGTAGTAGATTTCCTTCAGTGGAATCACAGACTGCTCAATTGCAAGCCTCTAAACCGTGCCCAAACTCTCCAGATACTAGAGATCTTCAAAAGGTCCCATGGTGTCTGCTTTTTTCTTTCCCCTGCTGTGAAACACAATAAAGTAATGTTATAAAAAACAATGAAACCAATCTCTTTTGAAATTTTTAACACAGTAATAAAAATACATTTCATTTCCTTTATGGTTCAAGTATAGCTGTCATTGCCATAAGGAGACTCAGTCCATAACCAGTCTTATGTTCTACTTGGGAATTTTCTGCATTAAACCATATAAATTATTTACAGTAGGTAATGCAAACTTTTTTTACATTGAATTCTTACCTTTCTACTTGGGAACTTTCTGCACTAAATCATACAAATGATTTACAGTAGGTAACGCAAACTTCTTTTTACATTGAATTCTTACCTTTCTACTTGGGAATTTTCTGCACTAAATCATATAAATGATTTAGAATCATAGGATCATAGAATCATAGAATGGTTTAGGTTGGAAGGGACCTCAAGGATCATCCAGCTCCAACCCCCTGCCACAGGCAGGGACACCTCCCACTAGAGCAGCTCGCCCAAGGCCTCATCCAGCCTGGCCTTAAACGCCTCCAGGGAGGAAGCATCCACAACCTCCCTGGGCAACCCATTCCAGTGCCTTACCACCCTCACTGTAAAGAACTTCCTCCTAACATCCAGTCTAAATTTCCCCTCTTCCAGCTTAAACCCATATTTACCGTAGGTAATGCAAACTTCTTTTTACATTGAATTCTTACCTTTTGTTCCTTGTAGCCTTTCAAAGCCTATAAAAAGACCTCACAGATGTTTGAATCCAATCCATTTGCTTCTTGCATCACTTTCACATAATCTTGACAAAAAGCAGCAGAGTTATTAATTATTGCATTTTCCCAGGGGAAGGCAGCTATCCTGGTGATGAAAATTAGGTATAAAGCAGTCCAAACCTAAGTGTCCCCCCAACACCACTTGAGTTTCATCTGTAATTAGACCAGAAATTAGACCAAACTTTTAATGAAGGTCTGAAATGTTCAGATAACATTTTATTTTTTATGTATGTAAATTTTCCTTATGGGTTCCAGATGGAACTGCAAATGATGAAACACCAAGAGGGTTTGTTGCAGTATTTCAAACCAAAAGCAGCACAGCTCTAAATTTCTCAGCATTGTCTCTCCTTGTAAAATCTCCAGATTTATCCTGAAACATAAATTATTCAGAGAGTTCAACTGAACTCTGTCTACTCATTGACTGCATTTAGATGAAGGCAACATAAACAAAGAATATATATAATATGAAGTACTTAAATTAAAAAACCATGCCAAGTGTGTTTTCAGTGCAAACCAGGATGAAAAGTAAAACAAAAAGACACAGAAGATTTGAAAAAGCGTGGGATTGGAGATCTGACAATAGAATAGAATAGAATAGAATAGAATAGAATAGAATAGAATAGAACAGAACAGAACAGAACAGAACAGAACAGAATAGAATAGAATAGAATAGAATAGAATAGAATAGAATAGAATAGAATAGAATAGAATAGAATAGAATAGAATAGAATAGAATAGAATCAATCAGGTTGGAAGAGACCTCCAAGATCATCCAGTCCAACCTAGCACCCAGCCCTA